>CM051235.1:580941019-581398519 GCA_027917425.1 Gastrophryne carolinensis
ACTCACCTCTACTGGGACCAACGCTGCATGCGCAAACTCTCACTCAATCAAAGCCCTTTGCCAGGTTTTACATCCTTTGGCAAAGGGCTCTGAATGCCTTCAATGGGGAGTGTGAAAACCACTCCGACCAGACGAGAGCCCACAAATGCACCAGTGGTGTAGGATACGGTGAATTACCAGGCGGCGACGGGTGGGGGGGGGATGTTTACTTCGGAGGAAAGCCAGTGAAAAGCCCTGGAAGCTTTTAGATTCCAGACAAGGGGCTAGTGGGTTTTGCTCCACTTTAGAGTGGACCAACAGTGTAAGTCGTCTGTGGCGATCAAAGGAAGATTTCAGGTTCTGCCCCTTTGATATCCAAAACCACCCTAGTGCATTGTTGCACAGCGGGTTTACCGGGTTTGGGGAGTTTTAAAGTATGGTGCTGATTTGGGAAGCCCTTGCAGGAAGGGTTTATGCCGGAGCTAAAGTCTTTTCTATGCCTCTGCTGACCTCACCTCAGTTTACCTCTACTACTGTATGCTGTACAGAATTTACTGTGCAAAGCACAATACAGGTGCCTATAACCTCTAAGGGAAATATGTATTGGATGTTCTCAGGACAATCATTGCTTCATTTGGGATGGGGGGGGTGATGGGGCCCCCCTGTTCTGGACCCCATGAAAGCAGCTTCTGCTCTAGCATCATTCCACTGAAAGGTTCGGGATTGAACCTTAAAGTCCTGGAATTCCCTTTTTAAGAAAAATCCATTACAGTGAATGGAGCCATTTCTCCTTGTAATGCGATTGCTGAGTTTCCAACAATAAAAACATTAAAAGCTTCAGGCGCCTCGTGTCTTGTTGCGGCGAGATTTGTAGATGGCTGCAGGACGATTTCTACAGCATGGTAAATTATCAGCTACAGACAGCCATCAAAATAAGAAATGAGTAGCGATGCGGATTTCTTTCAGAGTATAGAGCCTCTGCCATGCCGCACAAAGGATGTGCTTCGCACAATGCCAATGTTTCCAGCACATTGTGATCAGTTTATTCCAAGCTCAAAACAGCTGCATTGCAGAAAAGCATTGCAAAGACTGACAACAAGGGAAATGGCGGCCAATTCTCCATTCATAGCGGCTGATAAAGCAAAATATAGAAGAAAAGAGATGCCCGGCAGTTTAGATAACCCATCTCCAACCCAACCTGACCCAACTTCATCTCCATACACTATTATAACTGAGCAAGAAAGCTCCTCAGAGGCAGAGATGTGTCTTCATCTACTCTCTACCCCATTTCCAACTCTTCCTTCTATAGTTCAATATATCTATACCTTCATTTTCTTACCTACTTTCCCGTTCGTTCATTAGGTTAGCGCTCCCCCTAGCGACCCTCAAATGAAATTGCCCATTAAAGCGCCACCGCATACTATGGTGCTTTATAAAAAAAAAAAAACAATAATAAATGTGGAACAAAACCAATGCACATGTGGCGTTGGACAGTGGAAAGGTGAGTTAAAACCTGGGGGGCATCACACAGTGGGGCATCCCCAATTTAGGATGCCCCAGGGAAAAGCCAGTGGCAATCTTTTAGATTCCAGGCTGGTCACTGGCGGGTTTTGTTCCGCTTTGAGGAGGCTCAAAATTCACAACGGGCAGGATCCCACTATGCTTTCGCTGCCGATGGCTGCAACCCCGGGCTTCTCTGCAGCTGTGACGCACTCCCATGCCCAGCCATTGGGGGTCGGATCGCTCTCCACACTATAGGATAACCAGGGATGTGCCCAGGTCAGCCGGCATTCTTGAGATCAACTAATGTGTAATTGCCTTGGTGGGGACCCCATCTTTCTTTTTTTTTTTAAACTGTGCCACCACCGAGCCAGCTCCATTACCCAACGTAATGGGGTGGGGAGGGCAAAACCACACTGCTGGTTCATATGACACCCACGAATGTTCTGATAAATTCTAACCAACCAGGAAGTGAGGCTAATTAATTTCCTGAACTTAGAGGTAGCGAAACCAATATTTATTGGGATTTTTCATGCAAAAGGTTAAAAAAACAAACAGCAGCTTACCTTGCACAGTGGTCTTCCAGTGCTGTGCCTCCTCTCAGCCTGAATGAGGAAATATACTTCCTCATCTGCCCCTCCAGCTCCACCCTTCTGATGTGGACCACCAATACTAGCTTGAGCAGCTAGTCCAGACTGTGCCACCCTCAGAGCTCCATCCATCCTTCCCACTCAGCCTCCTTCTAGCAAGCATTCTTGCTTCCAATGCTGCCCCAACCATTAGGTGAATTAAGAAGCAGCACAGCTCCAAAAGCCACGCCCACATGCTCCTGGAGAAAAACCATGAGGCAACACTGTAAAACTCAGCCATTTTTTGTGCAATTTAAAAATGGAAAACAGTTTAGGACAGTGCCAAATGTAGCCCAACGCAATGGTGTAACAATTGCCTATGCCCGAAGTAACACTTTAAGGCATAACATTCCTGACGGTAATAAACTCTGCATGTGCCGGACAACAAACGTGTCTATTCTTTTATCTGAGGTGTGAGCAATTCTTTACTATGTATTTTATGGTCTCAATTTTAATGGCATACTGACTGCCGACTCCTTAATAAACAAAACGGGGTCTACAAGAATAATGGTCTCTAGGATAGAAATCTACCGGCACCTCAAAGAAAATGCAGTACCTGACATATGATCACAGAGCCCTCTGACTCTTTTCTAATTTTCCAGCAGCCAGAAAGCATTGCTTGCTTAAAGAAAATAAATTGGAAAGTTAACATTATAGCAAAGCACTTTGACCGTCTCTTTTTGGCAATCATATCACTTTATAACTCTACTGATGAACAGAGAAGAGAATAGAAAAACAAAAACATTCCCTTACAAGAAGCATTCCATTTGGCCGCATGGGAGACTTACTTTATACAGTTAATTTTAAAGAGGACCTACAACACAGGCAGACATACAGGCGGCTATAAATGTCTCTTCCTTTGACCCACAGTGAGTCTCTGCACAGCGCTGGGACTGGAGGTCTCTGCCTCTGAGGACACTCTGCATCCAGCAGCGATAAATTGGGGTAAGTGTGCAGTTCAGTGGTAACACCAGAGGTCCACATATGGGCAGTGGAATCGTGGAACCATGCCCTTTCACAAAGGGGGGAATCCCAAATATAGGCAAATAAAGTCCGAACTAAAGTCTAGGGAGGAGTGGAAAGGGTTTTAGTCCTCTTTAAAGAGATGGGTGGGAGGGAGTGCTAAGCTCTAGTTGGCCACCAGGATTGAAGGACTTCTGTGATCCCCTGATGATCAGACCAGAGACTCTGCTTCAGCTTTCTTAGAGCTGCGAGCCCTGAGTGACAGACGAATCACCCAATCACTGCACAGCTGCGCCACTGCTGTCACAGGGATTGATTGACTAACATGTAATTTGCTTCTGCCATGATCTGCAGGGGATTACAGCAATCAGGTGAGTATTTTTTGTATCTTAGCACTTTGGGCGGGAGCCTTAACTGGCTGGAGGTCCTCTAAGTAATTTGACCCTAGAATGTTTACATTGGCTATATAATTACACAAAGCAATATTATATACAAACATATTTACCTGCTCCATTTCATTACTCTTCCTTTTTCTTGATCTGGATATTTTTACAGTTATTGGGGAGTCATCTCCGAGATGTTTTACTTCCATTTTGTTTGGCTTCACTGGGCTGAAGCTGATTTCCATCTGTGGCTTAGGGAACCTGCTGGCTCTCCCATTTTCTGTTGAGATCACAGAGGAGTCTAATACCGTGTCTGAAGCATCCTGTGGCTAAGGAAAAAAAACAATAGATTTACAATTATATAATGCAGATCAGTTACAGATGTTATAGCATTTGGCATGGCAGGAAAAAGCCTTCACTGTTATATTTTAATTAATTTAGAAATTAAAGTGAATAAGTCTTTTAAACATGGGAACATTGATACTACTCCTACTGTATATTGCTGAAATCCGGGCATCATTTGTTTACTTAAAAGGGGACCAAACTCCAGAATTTTGACTATTCTGGGTTTTGGCCCTTGCCCACGGGCCAGACCGTCCAATCAGTGTGCTGGATTGCACTGATGGGATCTCGGCTTGGCTTGGCTCGTCTAAGGAGCAGACTCTACCCAAGCTCCGCATCCCCACTATGCTCTAACAGGGAGTTCACCTGCGCAGCCATTCACAAATGCCTGGTGCGGGCATGCGCCCTGTTAAAGGAATAGCGAGGATGCAACGCAGCACACACATGGACCGGAAGAGAAGGTGAGCACAGCGAGCGACCTGGGGGGTTTCACACAGCGGGCCATCCCGAATCTGGATGACCCCGGAGGGTAGGGAATCAAGTAGCCCTGGTCTCTTATAGATTCCAGGGCCGATTGGCGTGGGTCCACTTTAAAACATTCAATAAACTTGCCTCAAAATAGGTCATAAAAAAGACAATTCTGTGAGTACTCACCTGTAGAATTGTTTTTGTTCTTGCATGGCAAGGCCTGCTTCAGTATTCATAACAGTTGGGTTATTCTGCAACAAGGTGGCGCAGTGTACTGCAGAAGAGCTGTGGCATCTCCCGTTCCCCTATAAAAAAGGGATTAACCATAGAGTTCCCAGCGTAGACAAGCAGTGAGACAAGAAGCCGGGAGAGAATAAAGATAAAAAATGTACAAAAGGTAAAAAACCCTAATTAACTTGGAAAAAGTACCATAAATAGGCAACCAAGAATAACGATAACAAGGGTAGCTTAAAGCAGGCCGTGCCATGCAAGAACAAAAACAATTCTACAGGTGAGTACTCACAGAATTGTCTTTTTCTTACTGCATGGCACGGCCTGCTTCAGTGTTCATAACAGTTGGGACATCCAAAAGCAGTGTCCAAAAGTAGGGTGTGATCCCCAATGAGTAACGGCCGGCAGTTCAAGTCACTACCGCCTGAAGTACCTTGCGGCCAAAAGCAGCATCCGCTGAGGCCTTAACATCAACCTTGTAAAACTTGGAAAAAAAGTATGAACAGAAGACCAAGTAGCGGCCTTGCAAACTACTCACCTGTAGAGTTGGTATTATATGCATACAGCACGTCCTGCTCCAGAATATTCATAACGTATGGGTATACCTCCGCCTTCAGCGCCGTGCACTGCAGAACACGAAGAAAACAAGCTCCTCCCGGCCCCACATATACAGGAGGACCTCCCACAAATCCCCAGCATTGAAAAGCAGTGAGAATGAGAGGCCAGGAGAAACAACCACCCAAAACTGGCAAAAATATCAAGGATAACAATCACCAAACAGGGGATCCAGAACAAAGTGAAACCAGGGTGGGGTGGAGCAGGACATGCTGTATGCATATAATACCAACTCTACAGGTGAGTACTTCACAGAGTTGTATTATTATAAGCATACAGCACGTCCTGCTCCAGAATATTCATAACGTATGGGACATCCAATAGCAGTGTCCTTAAAGAAGGGTGGGATCCCCAACAGAAGGCAACAGCAAGCAGTTTAAACTACTGCCGCCTGCAAAACCTTGCGGCCAAACACAGCGTCAGCTGAGGCCTTAACATCAACCTTGTAAAACTTTGTAAAGGTGTGAACAGAAGACCAAGTAGCGGCCTTGCAAACTTACTCCACAGAGACCTGGTGCTGAAAAGCCCAAGAAGCCCCAACAGCTCTAGTAGAATGAGCAGTAAGACGAAAGGGGGGAGTCTTCCCCTTAGTAGTATAGGCTTGAACCACAGCCTGACGAATCCATTTACTGATGGTAGACTTGGCGGGAGCCAAACCCTTCCTAGGCCCATGAGGCACAACGAAGAGAGCATCCGTCTTCCTAAAGGCCTGAGTGGTAACCAGGTAAGACTTGACACACCTAACCACATCCAGGGAATGCAAAACCCTCTCCTTAGGGTTACTAGGAATAGGGCACAAGGAAGGAAGTACAATATCTTGATTCAAATGAAATGCAGACACAACCTTAGGCAGAAAGTCTGGCTTGAAGCTGAAATGCAGACACAACCTTAGGCAGAAAGTCTGGCTTGAAGCTGAAATGCAGACACAACCTTAGGCAGAAACTCCAACCGCACCCTAGTGGTATGAAACAGGTCACCTCTTTGCCGCGGAGCCACGGGCGGGGGAGAGAGGGATAACACATCAAAGATCTGGGCCAGCAATCTATCAACGTCATCCTGGGACCAATGATCAGAACCAGATTCATCCTGACTCCTGGACTCGTCGTCATAGGACCCTGAGTCAGAGAACAGTTCCCCTTCCTCTGAGGGGGAATGTGCATAGGACAGCTGTAAGTCGTCAGATTCTACAGGAAGAATAGTAGCTTCAGGATTCAAATGGCGCTTTTTGGCAGTAGCCTTGCGCGCCAAGGAGCCAGCGATTAAATTTTCCACGCTAGCCAGTCTAGTGGCAAAATCAGCATGAGAGTCCCCACTAGTATTGGGGGTTAGACTCAGGCTTGGGGGAGTAGGGGAAGCAAGGCGAGGTGCGGGCCCAGCCTCGGAAGAGGTCGGGAGGCCTGCTGGGCACAAGGGACGCAGACCCGTGCATTGTCACCACTGCTAGGTGTGACCCCACAAGCTACACACAGCCGGGCTTGTCCCGAGGGAACCCCGTTCACAATATCCTGAGATGCCTCCATATGGTGATTATTATATTCCTAGTAATTATTATATTCAATATGCCAGTAGGGATTGACGCTGTAAAGCAACCCTGGATGCCCCAAACACCCGCTGGGAAGTGGGAGTGATTAGTTTAAAATGGTCTGGACCGGACGCTATGCCGGCCCTGGAGAAGCCGCCGAAGTCCGCGGTCTGAAAGACACAAGGGGAAAAGGGATGTCAGAGCCAAGCGCGAAGAAGCCAAAAGCTAGGAAAAAAATCGGCCATGAGGGCACTTACAGAACAGCGAGGGGAGGACCGTTTTCACCACGCGCATGTGAGAAGGAAATGGCGCCAAGCGAACCTCGAAGGGCGGTCCAGAGCGGGCGATGACGCGGAGCGCGCCAAACCGAACCACGCCCCCCCCCGGAGAGCGCGAAGCTCGAAGGCGCGCAGCCAATCAGAAGCGACAGATATTGTCAGAAAAAATCACCTCAGAGAAATCTGACAGGGTGAATACCGTGATAGAACGCCGAGCATCCCATGAATAGAACCGACGTACGCGCCGATTAAATGTAATAAAGGCGCTGCAGATAGCTAAAAACTGAATGTGAAGCGCGGCTCTGACTCCGGTAACCATTAAGGCAATGGGTGACTAGTGTGATTAGGGCAAGGTTTAGCCATCGTACACACGACCCCCCCCCCCCTCTTTTTTACCCCACTAACGGGGGAATCTAGGGAGGAAGGTGACCCAATATTCGGGGTTCACCGCTACACGGGGCGTGGGGCACTAGTGCGGGAGGGGCATCCAATTGAAGGCTCACCATATGCCTTAACCGCCTACCCTATGGAGGGGGATTGCGGTGGAGTCTAGCTCCGTAGCACACTACTACCTTCACCCGACCAACGCAGCCCAGGCTGGGAGGCATTAATTCACAATGAGGACTGGTGGAAATAGTCCCGCAGGGCCTCGGGCTGTCAAGCCCTGCTCGCCTGCGAGAGCGTGATACTTCATGTCTTCGCAGTTCCAGCACTGCAGAGAAATATGGGGATTTGTGGGAGGTCCTCCTGTATATGTAGGGCCGGGAGGAGCTTGTTTTCTTCGTGGTCTGCAGTGCACGGCGCTGAAGGCGGAGGTATACCCATACGTTATGAATATTCTGGAGCAGGACGTGCTGTATGCTTAGAATATATATAACATTGAGGACATTATAGTATATAATATTAAAAATAATGCATATAAGACTACATGGCATGCTTATTACTTATGTAATAATACCAGACCCAGAAACCGCAAGATGGGACAATACTATCCCTCAGTGTTCTAGGCCCGCGCTGGATAAAGCGCCCTAAGCAATAAGAACAAGCAAAGCCCTGCAGGGCACTCAACGCCAGCAAACATGCGATCCTCAATCTGACGGCAAGAGGAAGAAGGCGAAGAAGAGCAAGCCAGCGTGGATCGCGCGCCGTGCCTGGCCCCGCCCCCTCCCCATCCTTACGTTAAAAGCAACCGGGCGCCGCCGAGGGCGCCAGAGAGAGTGGGGCGGGCTGCCGCCAGCGCGTCGAGCGCCCGGCCCGGCCTCCTTCCATCCTCATCCTGCAAAATGAACTGGGCGCCGCCGAGGGCGCCAGAGAGAGTGGGGCGGGCCGCCGCCAGCGCGTCGAGCGCCCGGCCCCGCCCCCTCCGCATCCACAGCCAGCCAAAGTAAGTGGGCGCCGCCGAGGGCGCCAAAGAGGGTGAGCTGGGCAGCCGCCAGCGCGCCGAGCGCCCGGCCCCTCTCCTCACAGCAAGGAGAGGGAGAAGCTCCCCCTTAGCCTCCTCACCATCATGACAGGGCGGCCGGCTCTCACTACGGCCGCCGCAAGTGTAAACGAAGTTAAAATCTCACACACACACATACACAAACTGATTGAGGGATTACTTCCCGATGCTCCATATCGACAGGACAAGGCCCCCCCTCGCATAGAGAATAAAGGGAATAAAGTAAAGGGAGGGAGGGATCCCCAACTACAGTAGTAGCACATGGGGAAACGGACAGGGCATCTCAAACCAGGGTCACCAACCTGGTAGCCGCCTACCCCTTGTAATGGGGCCTCACGGAGGAGCATGGCTCCTATCAGTACACCTATTAAGGTGAATCCTACCCTCACCCGGACCTACAGCCAAAGCTGGGAGGCATTAGGGGACTTAAACATAACTAGGTCCAGGCAGAAATAGGGTGTGAACCCGGCTTACCTGCAAGGAGGAGACTTCATCTTCTGACTTGCTCGCCGTCTGCAGAGACGATTACTGGGAAATGTGTGGGAGGTCCCAGGTATTTATGGGCCGGGAGGGGCTTCATTTTTCTATTCATCTCTGCAGAAGTTCGCCCTCTACTGGACATAACCCAAGTGTAATGAATATTTCCGAAGCAGGGTGTAAGACATACTTAGAATATACACCACTCGCCGCTGCCACCCGCCCCACCCCCCCCCCCCCAAACATAAGTGAGAGAGGGAGGGGAGAGAGACGATAGACAGCGGCGAGTATCCAGGCCAGGGGGCAGGCCCCCTGAAGGAAAAGAAAAAATACAACTCTGTGAAGTACTCACCTGTAGAGTTGATATTATATGCATACAGCACGTCCTGCTCCAGACATAGTCATAACGTGTGGGTAGTCCTCCGCCTCGGGCGCCGTGCACTGCATAACATGAAGAAAACAAGCTCCTCCCGGCCCTACATATACCGAGGGACATCCCACAAATCCCCAGCATTGACAAGCAGTGAGAAAAGAAGCCAGGAGGAAAACAACCACCCAGAGACTGGCAATAATATCCAAGATAATAATCACCATACAGGGGATCCAGAACAAGGTGAATCAGGGTGGCGTGGAGCAGGACGTGCTGTATGCATATAATATCAACTCTACAGGTGAGTACTTCACAGAGTTGTATTATTCTAAGCATACAGCACGTCCTGCTCCAGGCATAGTCATAACGTGTGGGACATCCAATAGCAGTGTCCATAAGTAGGGTGGGATCCCCATGAAAAAAGGCACAGCCAACCATAACAGTGCTGTCACCTGTAACCTTGCTACCAGGAGCAACTTGAGCAAAGCTCTAACTCAACTTATGAAGCCTACAAGGCTAAATGAAACAAGCAGGGAACAAGTCAGCCTGCTCAACAACCGAGTGCAGAAAGCCCAAGCCAAGCACAGGTAGAAGAAAACCAAACCAAAGGAGAAGAATGAATCTCCCTTAACAAATAGGCCAGAGTAACAGCCTAACCACGCTACTAACGACAACGGGGTAGCCATGGCAACAATAAACTTTTCCCGTCAGGGGATACGAACCCTGGTCTCAGCGAGACCAGTGGAATACTGAAAACAACGCTAACAAGGCTCCTCAAGAGCCAAAACGTTAACCATAAGCTCAGAAGGGCAACCAACCGAGCAAGACCAGACCAACGGGCTCCTATACCCATGGAAGCAACCAAATCCCGTTGCAAGAAGGATGGGGACGCCTAAAAGCCCCAAGGGCATAGTCCCAACCCTGGACAGGGAACAGTCCAGGAGTCCCCAACGCCTATTGAGGGATACAGATCCCTTCTAAGCTCAGAGTAAGCAGAACACCAGTCCAGAGACCATAGGTTCGGGAATAGAGAAGAATAACAACACTCCGCCTGGACCCAAGCTTGGTGCAAGGCGGAAACATCCTCACCTAACGGTGTACAGATATATAGAGCTGTAAAAATATAAAAAGGACTAGGCTAAGGAAGCAGTCTCCTATGGCACGCCTCTGACTGAGGCACCCGCCCCTAAAGCGTCATCTGAGGCAAGGAACAGTTCAGACAAGAACCTGAATAAGAACCCAGGGAACCCTTAGCAGGGCAACAGGAAATAACTCCCCCCCAAGGGAACCTAGAATTCCCTGGGGAATGCACCTGAGCCACCCCTGAGGAAAGCTCAACGCAAAAGCTTGAAACTAGTCTCTACCGAGGACAAACAGAGCGAGCCCTGAAACCTCTCAAGGAACTGAGTTGGGGGACCAACTCCAGCCATGCCGTAAGAACTCTAGGACCCAGGGATAAGGCCACATCCAGTAGGAGAGAGAGAGCTAGTCCAAGCCACCCAACTAGGGCGACATCTTCCAACATAGCCGGCAGAAAAAGGGAGAAGAATAAAAAGGAGGGGTCTAGACCCAACCCTCCAAAAGGAAGAGACACCCAGAGGGATCATCTCTGATAGGGTGAATAACAATCGTCCAAACCCTGCAAAGGGAGTGGCGTAGTAAGGAGCCTAACTAGGCATAACAGCCCCCATGAGAGGGCACACAGTACAACTGTCTTCAGCAGAAAATGCGAACCACACCACACAGGGCCACCCAGGGCCCCAGTGCAACAGTTCACCCTTGCCGCAGCAAGCCTGTGCAGAGCCCCACCTAGCAGGGTGTAAGAAGGGTCAGACAAAGGGTAGGATACCCCGACAGAAGGCCATACTAGGTCACTATGACCAAGGCCAGAGAGTCCTGGGACAATCTCCAGGGCAATGAATTAGGACCATGACCAGGACGGAGTCCCTGTAGCAGTCACGGGCCCACGGCCCCAACAAGTAGGGCTCATTGAGGCACTAGGGAAGGCCCTCCCAGCACAGTAGGGCAGCCAACGAGCCAATACCAATGAAGCGCAAGGAGTGTAAAAACCTCCACTAGATCAGAACCAGACCTTACAAGAAGGGTCAATCTGTTCCAAGACCTTCTCGCATAAAAGCAGTGACAGGCCACTGACAGACAGACCAAGAGTCCCCAAGAGACAAGGCCTAAGGGAAATAGCCCATCAAGTTAGGGCCCAAAAAGGCACAATGTGATGACCTACTTAATGTATGAAAATGGGCCCCCCTAAAGGGGCCCGCCTTAGGTACCACGGGGAATTTCATAAGGAATAGAACCCCTTAGTGACCCTGCCAAACTTGGTCCCCAAGGCGACCATCTACAGGGATAGCAAGAAGGAAGTGAAGACCATCAACAACTTCCATGAGTAGACCAACCAGAAGGGAACCCACATAAAAACAAGGGGATCGTACTGATCTATTTCCAGGGGCGTTGGAACCCCATCCATGATAAGTAACCCAAGGTGCCGCAGGCCCCAAGGGCATCTGAGAAAAAGAACAGTATCTGGGCCGCCAGCAATAGGCCCACCAGCCGCAAGGTGAACGTAGTGTGACTACACAGAGGGCAAGGCCCCTTCCATACCAAGGCACCCAAATCCGAAGGGAAGGTTGAACCTGGACTTATCTAAATGCAACCACGTAGGGAGATTATGAACCAGGTTACCACAAGTAAGTGATGTGCCTAAGCACCAATCCAAAGGACTCCAAGGGAGCCCCAAGTCAGGTAGAAACTAGCGCGGACAGCACCGGTGATTGATCATGAAAGCAATCCCATACTCGCCTTGGCGAGCCTTCTGGGAACTGGGGAGGGACCCCAGACAAGACCCCAATCTGAAGAATGGTCCTGTAACACCGGCTGGAAAAAGGACAAAGTGTCCAGAAGGAACAAGAGACCGAAAGGGAATATGGATCCTCGCAGGCATCAAGAGGTTCACTGGACAAGGGCGCCTGCGGCCCAGCAGATGGATACCAAGTAGGCACTGCCTGTGAAATACAAATGCTAGGTCCAGAATGCCGAACCTGGACAGACTGCGTCATCCCGGAGGGAAGGGCAGTGTGGATGCAATTACCAGCCAAGGGCCAACCTGTAAGAGCCCAGACCCTGCATGCCAAACTCGGCCTGCGTAAATTCATGAAGGGAACAACGGGGACTAGAGGACCCCTGACTACCTTGGAAGGGAACTGCCCAGCAAACTCCTTATTTACACTGCATCCAGGGGGACCATCACCTGTAACCACCTGGACGAAGCATGGCACCCTGCCATATGAGCCAAGTGTTGCGGCAGTTCCCTCGCCCAACAGGACGAGGGCGGCCCTTCATGCTTGTATGGTTTTGGTAGACTTTGGTTTTGCCCTGCCGGAGGTCCCAGGGCGTTGCCTGCCTCCCCTGGAACGGCTTTCCACTCCAAAAAGTTGGAAGCACACTTCTGGTTCTCGCTTAACACTAACGCGGGGGGGGGGGGGGGGGGGGGGAATCCCTGCCCCTGGACGGCCGGGCCAGCCTTCTGCGCAAGGGCGCCTTACCTTTTTTGCCAAAAAGGTCCAACCTGGCCCCGAATAGGTGTCATCCTCTAAAAGGAAGACCAGTAAGAGCCTTTTTAGTATCATTGTCGGCCCCCCACTGTCGCAGCCAAAGCAGGCGACGAATAGCCACCACAAGAGCCGAGGTTCTGGCGCACATTTTAATAGTGTCATCCATAGCTGAGAGAATAAACCTCACGAAAACGTCACAATCGGACAGTGCATTGAAGACCTCACAAGGGAGATCCTCCGGCTGTTGGTCAATTATCCTCCTGAACAGGGTCCTGGCGGCTACCACGGTAACAGCCGCAGCACAGACCGGGCGCAGAGCCGTCCCTACACTCGAGAAGGCATGGGAAGCCAATCTGTCCATGCGCCGGTCCTCAGCATCCCGAAGGGTACGAGAAGAGGAGGCCGCCATGAAGGGAGGGTTAGCAACCCCAATAATTGGCGCATCCACCTCTGGAGGGACTGACCATCGTTCAACCAAATCATGGGGAAAAGGGTACTTCCAGTCCCAAACCCCCGGAACCCCTGTAAGTTTACAAGGTGATTCCCATTCCTTAGATATAAGATACTGGAAATGATCCTGATCCAAAAATTCCAGGCGCGGCGTCGCCGTGTGGAAACTCTCCCTCTTGGACTTTGGAGACTCTCCCGAGGGAGAGATGGACAGCACTTCAAAGATCTTTATAAGTGACTCATCAGTGTCACACAGGCCCCAAGAACCCGGGCCAGAGCCGTCACGGCTCCAAGACTACTCGTCTGAGGAACTGGAACCTGAGAACAGTTCACCATCATCAGAAGGATCAAGGTCCTGCATAGCAGCAGGTTCCTCAGTTTCAGTGGAAAACCTATAACTAGGAGGCGTCAGGGACCGCTTCTTCCCAGCGCCCAAGCGCTCCGCCAACCCAGTCATCACTTGCTCCGCCATGGGGAGCCTGCGCGGCACCACCTGCTGGTCATCCCCGCTCGAGTGCGAGTGTGGAGTGAGATTTAGACACGGGGAGACAGGAGTATTGAAGCGAGGTGCAGCTACTGGTAAACTTCATTGCAGGGCCAGCACTTGTTCAGCACACGGTCCGCAGACCCGTGCTCTGTCAGCATCAGCGTGGGGTTGTCCACACATAGTACACAGTCGGTCTTGTCCCCGCGGGACCCAGGACACATAATTCTGAGATGCCTCCATATGGTGATTAATCTAGGAATACGCCAGTAGGGAATTCTGCTATAAGCAACCCTGGATGCCCCAAGACCCGCTGGGAATGTGGGAGAATTTAACTATAGCCCCGTAAGATATATATATATATCAGGCCGGGAGAAGCCACTGGAAGCTTGGCGTCTGAAAGACATAAGGAGAAGAGAGGGTGTCAGAGCCATGCACAGCACAAGAAGAAAAAATAAGCGAACGCCCGTGAGGGCACTTACAGTGACCAAGGGAGAAGGAGGATCGTGACCACGCGCGCGCGGGAAGACCGACAAAATGGCGCCAAGCGAACTTTGAAGGGCGGGCCAGAGCTGTAGGTGACGTGGAACGCGCCAACCAGACCACGCCCCCTTTTTTCCCGAGAGCGCGAAGCTCTAAGCGCGGAACAAGATAGAGAAAAAGACAGTAATAAAAACGCCATGGCGTCGTGAAATACTCACCTGTAGAGTTGGTATTATATGCATACAGCACGTCCTGCTCCAAACATAATCCTTACATGTGGGTATACCTCCGCCTTCAGCACCGTGCACTGCAGAACATGAAGAAAACAAGCTCCTCCCGGCCCTACATATACCGAGGGACCTCCCACAAATCCCCAGCATTGACAAGCAGTGAGAAAAGAAGCCAGGAGGAAAATAACCACCCAGAGACTGGCAATAATATCCAAAGATAATAATCACCATACAGGGGAATCCAGAACAAAGTGAAACAGGCACAGCCAACCAAAACAGCGCTATCGCCTGTAACCTTGCTACCAGGAGCAACTTGAGCAAAGCTCTAACTTAACTTATGAAGCCTTACGAGGCTAATGAAACACGAGCAGAGAACTAGTCAGCCTGCTCAACAACCAAGTGCAGAAGGTCCAAACCAAGCACCGGTAGAAGAAAACCAAGCCAAGAGAGAAGATTGAATCTCCCTTAACAGACAGGCCAGAGTAACAGCCTAACCACGCTACTAACGACAACGGGGTAGCCATGGCAACCACAGAACCTTTCCCGTCAGGGAATACGAACCCTGGTCTCAGCGAGACCAGCGGAATACTGAAAACAACGCCAACAAGGCTCCTCAAGAGCCAAAACATTAACCATAAGCTCAGAAGGGCAACCAGCCGAGCAAGACCAGTCCAACGGGCTCCTATACCCATGGAAGTAACCAGATCCTGTTGCAAGAAGGATGGGGACGCCTAAAAACCCCAAGGGCATAGTCCCAACCCTGGACAGGGAACAGGCCAGAAGTTCCCAACGCCTATTGAGGGATACAGATCCCTTTTAAGCTCAGAGTAAGCAGAACACCAGTCCAGAGACCATAGGTTCTGGAGTAGAGAAGGATAACAACACTCCGCCTGGACCCAAGCTTGGTGCAAGGCGGAACATCCTCGCCTAACGGTGTACAGATATATAGAGCTATAAAATATAAAAAGTACTAGGCTAAGGAAGCCGTCTCCTATGGCACGCCTCTGACAGGCACCTGCCCCAAGGGGTCATGTGAGGCAAGGAACAGTTCAGACAAGAACCTGAATAAGACCCAGGGAAAACCTTTAGCAGGGCAACAGGATAAGTAACCGCCCCCAAGGGAGCTTAGAACTCCCTGGGAATGCACCTGAGCCACCCCTGAGGAACGCTCAACGCCGAAACTTGAAACTAGTCTCTACAGAGGACAAACAGGGCGAGCCCTGGAACCTCTCAAGGAACTGAGTTGGGGGATCAACTCCAGCCATGCCATAAGAACTCTAGGACCCATGGGTAAGAACACATCCCGTAGGAAAGAGAGAGCTAATCCAAGCCATCCAACTAAGGCGACATCTCCCAACATAGCTGGTAGAAAAAGGGAGAAGAATAAAAAAGGAGGGGTTTATACCCAACCCTCCAAAAAGAAGAGACACCCAGAGGGAACGTTTCTGATAGGGTGAATAACAAACGTCCAAACCCTGTAAAGGGAGCGACGTAGTAAGGAGCCTAACTAGGCATAACAGCCCTCAAGAGAGGGCACACAGTACAACTGTCTTCTAGCAGAAAATGCGAACCAACCACACAGGGCCACCCAAGGCCCCCAGTGCAACAGTCCACCCTTGTCACAGCATGCCTGTGCAGAAACCCACCTAGCAGGGTGTACTAAGGGTCAGACAAAGGGTAGAATACCCGGCAGAAGGCCATACTAGGTCACGATGACCAAGGCCAGAGAGCCCTGGAATAATCACCCATGGCAATGAATTAGGACCATAACCAGGACAAAGTCTCTGTGACAGTCACGGGGCCACGGCCCCCACCAGTAAGCTCATTGAGGCACTAGGGAAGGACCTCCCAGCACAGTAAGACAGCCAATGAGGCAATACTAATGAAGCGCAAGGAGTGTAAGAACCTCCACTAGCTCAGAACTAGACCCTACAAGAAGGGTTAACCTGTTCCGAGACCTTCTCGGACAGCAGCAGGGACAGGCCACTGACCAGACAGACCAAGAGTCCCACGAAACAAGGCCTAAGGGAAACAGCCCAGCAGTTTAGGGCCCAAAAAGGCACAATGTGATGACCTACCATCAGTATGAAGATGGGCCCCCCTAAGGGGCCCCCCTTAGGAACCACGGGGAATTTCATAAGGAATAGAACCCCCTTTAGAGACCCTGCCAGACTTGGTCCCCATGGCGACCATCTACAGGGATAGCAGGAAGGAAGTGACATCCATCAACAACTTCCATGAGTAGATCAGCCGGAAGGTAACCCCCATAAAAACAGGGGTAAGGTACTGATCTATTTCCAGGGGTGTTGGAACCCAATCCAGGATAAGCAACCCAAAGTGCCGCAGGCCCCAGGGGCATCTGAGAAAAAGAACAGCATCGGGCCGCCAGCAATAGGCCCACCAGCCGCAAGGTGAATGTAGCGTGACTACACAGAGGGCAAGGCCCCTTCCATACCAAGGCACCCAATCAAAAGGGAAGGTTGAACCTGGACCCATCTAAATGCTACCCCGTAGGGAGATTATGAACCAGGTTACACCAAGAAATAGATGTGCCTAGGCACCAATCCAAAGGGCTCCAAGGGAGCCCCAAGTCAAGTAGAACTAGCGCGGACAGCACCGGTGAATGATCATGAAAGCACTCCCATACTCGCCTTGGCGAGCCTCCTGGGAACTGGGGAGGGACCCCAGACAAGACCCTAATCAGAAGAAAGGTCCAGTAACATCGGCTGGAAAAAGGGCTAGGTGTCCAGAAGGAACAAGGGGCCGAAGTGGAAGGGATCCTCGCAGGCATCAAGAGGCTCACTTGACAAGGGCGCCTGCGGTCCAACAGATAGATACCCAGTAGGCAGAGCCCATGGGATATAGATGCTAGGTCTAGAATGCCAGACCTGGGCAGACTGCGTCATCCCAGGGGAAGAGCAGTGTGAATGCAATTACCAGCCAAGGCCAACCTGTAAGAGGGCCCAGACCCTCCATGCCAAACTCAGCCTGTGTCAAATCACTAAGAGAAACAGCGGGGATTAGAATACCCTTGACTACTTCTGAAGGGAACTGCCTAGAACACTCCATTCTTTTAAAAACCGCGTCCAGGGGGACCGTCACCTGTAGCCGCCTGAACGAAGCATGGCATCCTACCATAAAAGCCAGGTGCTGTGGCAGTTCCCTCGACCACAGGGCGAGGGCGTCCCTTCATGCTTGTGTGGTTTTGGCAGACTTAGGTTTTGCCCTGCCAGAGGTCCCAGGGCGCTGCCTGCCTCCCCTGGGGCGGCCTTCCACTCCAAAAAGTTGGAAGCACACTTCTGGTTCTCGCTTAACACTAACGTAAGGAGGGGGCGGGGAGTCCCTGCCCCTGGGCTGCCGGGCCAGCCGTCTGCGCGAGGGCGCCTTACCTTTTTTGCCAAAAAGGTCCAACCTGGCCCCGAATAAGCATCGTCCTCTAAAAGGAAGACCAGTAAGAGCCTTTTTAGTATCATTGTCGGCCCCCCACTGTCGCAGCCAAAGCAGGCGACGAATAGCCACCACAAGAGCCGAGGTCCTAGCACACATTTTAATGGTGTCATCCATAGCTGAGAGGATAAACCTCACGAAAACGTCACAATCGGACAGTGCATTGAAGACCTCACAAGGGAGATCCTCCGGCTGTTGGTCAATTATCTTCCTGAACAGGGTCCTGGCGGCCACCGAGGTAACAGCCGCAGCACAGACCGGGCGCAGAGCCATCCCTACACTAGAGAAGGCATGGGAGGCCAATCTGTCCATGCGCCGGTCCTCAGCATCCCAAAGGGTACGAGAAGGGGCGGCCGCCATGAAGGGAGGATTAGCAACCCCAATAATTGACGCATCCACCTCTGGAGGAACTGACCATCGTTCAACCAAATCATGGGGAAAGGGTACTTCCAGTCCCAAACCCCCGGAAGTTTACAAGGAGATTCCCATTCCTTAGATATAAGATACTGGAAATGATCCTGATCCAAAAATTCCAGGCGCGGCATCGCCGTGTGGAAACTCTCCCTCTTGGGCTTGGGAGACTCTCCCGGAGGAGAGATGGACAGCACTTCAAAGATCTTTATGAGTAACTCATCAGTCTCACACAGGCCCCAAGACCCCGGGACAGAGCCGTCACGGTTCCAGGACAACTCGTCTGAGGAACTGGAACCTGAGAATAGTTCACCATCCTCGGACTGATCAAGGTCCTGCATAGCAGCAGGCTCTTCGGTTTCAGTGGAAAACCTATAACTAGGAGGCATCAGGGATCGTTTCTTCCCAGCGCCCAGCCAACCCAGACACAACTTGCTCCGTCGTGGGGAGATTGCGCGGCACCACCTGCTGGTCATCCCCGCTCGAGTGCAACTCATCCGGAGTGAGATTTAAGCACGGGGAGACAGGTGTATTAAAGCGAGGTGCAGCTACTGGTAAACCTGATTGCAGGGCCAGCGCTTGTTCAGCACACGGTCCGCAGACCTGTGCTCTGTCAGCGTCAGCGTGGGGTTGTCTACACATAGTACACAGCCGGTCTTGTCCCCGCGGGACCCCGGACACAAAATTCTGAGATGCCTCCATATGGTGATTACTCTAGGAATATGCCAGTAGGGATTTATGCTGTAAGCAACCCTGGATGCCCCAATACCCGCTGGGAATGTGGGAGAATCTAAATATAACCCCGTGAGATATATATATCAGGCCGGGAGAAGCCACTGGAAGCTTGGCGTCTGAAAGAAATAAGGAGAAGAGAGGGTGTCAGAGCCATGCGCAGCACACGAAGAAAAAATAAACGAACGCCCGTGAGGGCACTTACAGCAACCAAGGGAGAAGGAGGATCGTGACCACGCGCGCGCGGGAAGAGCGTCAAAATGGCGCCAGCGAACCTCGACGGGCCAGAGCTGTAGGTGACGCGGAACACGCCAACCAGACCCCGCCCCCCCCCAGAGAGCGCGAAGCTCTAAGCGCGGAACAAGACTTCACAGATAGGAACAGAATAAACGCCATGGCGTCACGAGACCTAGCCGCCTTACGCGCCAAGTCAATACTTTAAAGGCGCTGCGGCCAACGTTAAAATAAAGTTTAAAGTGCGGCTCTGACCCCCGGAAACCGATAAGGCTAAGGCAAGACGTGTGATATGGCAAGATTAGGCCAACGTACACAACCCCCCCCCCTCTTTTTCCCCCCCACTAACGGGGGGAACTAATGGAGAAGGTGACCCAGCACTCGGGGTTCACCGCTACATGGGGCGTGGGGCAATGATGCGGGAGGGGCATCCACTATGAGGCTCACCATTAGCCTAAGCCACCTACCCCATGGATGGGGATTGCGGTGGAGCATGGCTCCGTAAGCACACTAGGTGCTGCCTACCTTCACCCGACCAACGCAGCCCAGGCTGGGAGGCATGTTCTACACAGATAGGACAGGTGGAAATAGTCCCGCAGGGCCTCGGGCTGTCAAGCCCCGCTCGCCTGCGAGAGCGTGATACTTCATGTCTTCGCAGTTCTAGCACTGCAGAGAAATCTGGGGATTTGTGGGAGGTCCCTCGGTATATGTAGGGCCGGGAGGAGCTTGTTTTCTTCATGTTCTGCAGTGCACGGCGCTGAAGGCGGAGGTATAACCACATGTAAGGATTATGTCTGGAGCAGGACGTGCTGTATGCTTAGAATACAGAGCCGCCTTGCGCGCCAAGTCAATACTTAAGGCACTGCGGCCAACGTTAAAATAAAGCTTGAAGCGCGGCTCTGACCCCCGGTAACCGATAAAGGCTAAAGCATACCGTGTAATAGGGCAAGATTAGGCCAACGTACACAACCCCTCTTTTTCCCCCCACTAACGGGGGGAACTAAGGGAGAAGGTGACCCAGCAATCAGGGTTCCCCGCAACACGGGGCGTGGGGCAATGATGCGGGAGGGGCATCCACTATGAGGCTCACCATTAGCCTTAACCGCCTACCCTATGGAGGGGGATTGTGGTGGAGCATGGCTCCGTTAAGCACACCAGGTGCGGCCTACATTCACCCGACCAACGCAGCCCAGGCTGGGAGGCATAGTCTTCACAGAGAGGACGGATGGAAATAGTCCCGCAGGGCCTCGGGCTGTAAAGCCCCGCACGCCTGCGAGAGCGTGATACTTCATGTCTTCGCAGTTCCAGCACTGCAGAGAAATCTGGGGATTTGTGGGAGGTCCCTCGGTATATGTAGGGCCGGGAGGAGCTTGTTTTCTTCATGTTCTGCAGTGCACGGCGCCCGAGGCGGAGGACTACCCACACGTTATGACTATGTCTGGAGCAGGACGTGCTGTATGCTTAGAATAGACACAGTCCCCCAAAACTTACCCCCTCAGAAGCCAGGACAGGAACTACGCATCCCTAGTAGGCTCACCATAAAGCCTATCGCCGGCTCCCCTTTGTGGAACAGGGTCTGCGGCTTGGAGCAGCGCTCCTGGAACACTTGACCTTAGTGCTCTTCTACCCTCACCCGATCTGTCAGCCAAGGCTGGGAGGCAGAAAGGGTCCAGAAACAGGTGGAAATAGACTTGCAGGGCCGCAGGCTTGGTTGCCTTCGCTCACCTGCGCATAGAGAGCCATCTTCTATCTTCGCAGTTTCACTGCAGAGTAAACACTGGGAACTCTATGGTTAATCCCGTTTTTATAGGGGGCCAGGAGATGCCACAGCTCTTCTGCAGTACACTGCGCCACCTTGTGCGGAATAACCCAACTGTTATGAATACTGAAGCAGGCCGTGCCATGCAAAAAGAAAATGAGGACAGTTTCTTGCTTTATCGGAATAAGGAATGAGATCATAGGTGCGATTCGGTAAAGGGAGGAAGTTAGAGAGTGATTTTGTTAAGGAATAGATTTACAAATTTGACCAAATCCACTTAAAATTCAGTTCAGTCTAATCTTATTTGATTGAATCTAGTTTTAATTTAATTTGATCATATATATATATAAGAATCTGTGGTCAGCAGAGTCTTTGAAACCAAGACCTATATGTATATAGATCGCAAATCTCATTTTACACACAGTTTTTTAAAAATAGGCCTATCCTGGCCATAGTATATTTTACAGTGCGACCTCCAGCAAGGAAAGATGAACAGCTGTCACTTGTCAATTACAAGTGTATAGGTTTATGTCATGGATATACATATTTTAGATACATATGCTGATGTACGTGGTTTTAAGACTTTCCTGTGATTGGCTCCAGCCAGACTATGGCCTTGATTCACAAAGAGTTGAAAAAAACTCTCATTGTAGTAAAAAATTCAATTCATGAGAAAGGTACCAGCAATTTAACGGTAACCTCAAAATAAATCAAAAATAAAAGCTTCACCATATAAAGGATTCGGAATACCGAAAAGGGTGGGAGTGAAGCGGGGTGTGTGGCACACCAACAATATCCATTATTCTAAGTATGTCACACACCCCGCTTCAAGATATTCATTACCTGTGGGTAGTATGGTCCTGTAGAGGGCTTCTGCAGAGATGATTGGAGGAAAGAAAGCCCCTCCCAGTCCATAAGTACCTGGGACCTCCCACTCATTACCCAGTCTTCATCTCTGCAGACGGCGAGCAAGCAGCAGATGATATCTCCTCCTTATACAGGGGGACTTTAAGGTAGCCGGGTCTACTCCCGGCCTATATATATTTTTATTTCCGTTCGGACTCTTTATTCCCTTTATTAATATATAGCTATTTAAATGCCTCCCAGTCTTGACTGCTGTCCGAGTGAGGGTATAACAGCACCTCAGGTGCTCAGGAGCTATGCTCCACCGCGAGACCCTATAAAGAGGGTAGGCGGTTATACCGGGTTGGTGACTCCGGTTTGGGATGCCCTGTCCAAGAGTTTAATTTTCCCCTTAAATGGCCTATTCCCCTTTTTTAGTTGTGTGGGACCTCTTATTCAGCTTCTGGTGTTTTTCTATGGGGGCGCCTGGAAAATAGATTTATTTGAAATGTTTGTTTAAAATGTTTACTTTTCTGGTATGAATAGTTATAATGTAAACTTGTTGCAATCTTTTTTGCTGACAGACACCGCGGCGGCTATTGCCGCCCGGTGCTGGATTTTTACCTCAGAGCTGAGGGGAGGATTTCTCCCCTCACGCTCTTCAGTGAAGGGGCGGGGCCGGGCCTTCGGTATGAGGCCGCAGCCCGCGCCCTTTAGGAGTTTGGAGCTGGTAGTGTGACCGAGCGGGGAGCAGCTCCGCTTGTTATGCGGGCTGCTACCGGCTCTATTATGCGCCCGGTGCCGCGGCTGCCTGCGGCACCGGTGCGCGAGTGTTAATGGAGGGGAGCTTTTTTTTCCTCAGAGCTGAGACAGGTGCTGGATTTTACCTCAGAGCTGAGGGGAGGATTTCTCCCCTCACGCTCTTCAGTGAGGGGGCGGGGCCGGGCCTTCGGTATGAGGCAGCAGCCCGCACCCTTTAGGAGTTTGGAGCTGCTGGGCGGAGCCTTGCAGCGCACGATCCACGCTGGCCAGTCGCAATCTGATGTGTGTGCCAGGTTGGCCAGTATTGAAAAATTCATTTCCTCCACGGTTGCCAAGAAAGCACCGGCTAAGAGTAAGCATTTATCACCGGTTAATCATTTTGAATATGATGATAACGAGGACGGCCTGGATTGGTCAGATTATTCCCCTCTAGAAGAAGGGGAATTATTTGAGGATTCAGATATTTCTGATGATCAGCAATTTGTTGGTGCTGATTCCGATCGGAGCTCAGGGACTTCCTTGGATACTCCTAATGTTCTGACTCAGATGTTTGAGGTGCTTGCTATCTCGCCTCCGGCGGAGGTTCCTCAACAGCAAGGGGAGTTTTATGACGAATCCAAGCCGCGGTTGGAATTCCCTAATCAAAAGCATTTTGATAATATTATTTCTAAGGAATGGGAAAGGCCTGCCCGGCTCCCAGGCATTCCCCAAAGTTGGGATAAGAGGTATCCTTTTCCAGTGGATACGGTTAAGCGCTGGGCATCTCCCCCCGAGGTGGACGCCCCTATTTTGGGGTTATCCAACTCAGCCGTATTGAACAACCCTGATTGTTCCTCTCTTAAGGATGGTGAGGATAAACGCATTGACCAGATGGCTTGTCATGGTTTTGCCAGTATTGGGGCAGCAATAAGGCCTGTTTGTGCCTCATCGCTGTTGGCGGTGGCTACAAGAAAGGTGGTCAGGCATTTCGTGAACTAAAACAATGTGAGGGGTTTTTGTCCTTCATGGTGGCCGCTTTGGATGATTCCTTGATGATGAGTAGTAGAGCCTCTGCTCTAATGGTTACTATCAGGCGTTCAATTTGGTTACGCCAGTGGGCGGCTGACTTTGGGTCAAAAAAGTCACTAACAGCTCTTCCATTTGTTGGGTTACGGCTCTTTGGAGACAAGCTGGATGCCGTGGCCAAGGGGGGGGCAAACTACCTCAACGCAAGAAGCAACGTCACCCCTTTCGAGGAGCGTCTTCCTTCACTCCTTCCTTTCGGGAATCTAGAGCAGGAAGAGGTTTCGCCTTCCCTTCTACAAGGGGAAATTCCTGGAATAGGGGCAGAGGACGTGCCCGTTCAGGATACAGTTGGGGCTCAAAACCCAAACCCGTGGCCAAGCCCGCTCAACAATGAGGGGGCGCCCTTACCCGTGCGGGTGGGGGGACGGCTACAGCACTTCTCCCAGGTCTGGAACCGAGAGGTCTCGGACAGGTGGATCAGGGAAGTGGTGTCTTCCGGCTACAAGCTGGAGTTCGAGTCCTACCCTCCCCCGCGTTTCCTCAGGTCTCGGGTGTCCCCGGAGGCACTGGCTGCGCAGCAGCTCCGGGCGGCAGTATCGAGTCTTCTGGAAATGGCAGTCATTTGCCCAGTTCCCTCATTAGACCGGGGTCGGGGTTTTTACTCAAATCTGTTCACGGTCCCCAAAAAGGATGGCTCCGTCCGGCCCATACTGGACCTAAAGATTCTCAACAAGTTCGTCAGACTGCGAAGGTTTCGCATGGAAACGTTGCGCTCGGCTATTCATTCTCTTCGTCAGGGGGACTTCATGACGTCCATAGACATTCAGGACGCTTACCTCCATGTTCCCATTTTTCCCGCACACCAGAGGTTTCTGAGGTTCGCGGTGGAGGATCGGCACTTTCAGTTTGTAGCTCTTCCCTTCGGTCTCACCACAGCTCCAAGAGTTTTCACCAAGGTGCTTGCTGGGGTGATGGCTCTCCTCAGAGCGCAGGGGATTCGCATTGTGCCATATCTGGACGATCTCCTCATCATGGCACCGTCATTCAGCCAGGCAGAATTGGACACCAGGACGGCAATATCCACTCTGGAGAGGTTCGGCTGGGTGATCAACTACCCCAAGTCCTCCCTACACCCGTCCAGGACAGTATTCTTTCTGGGAATGTCTCTGGATACAGATCTGGCCAGAGTTTTCCTTCCTCAGTCCAAGGTTCTTCTGATTCAGGAGTTGGTTCGGTCGCTCATGTCCATGCCTCGACCGTCCATCCGTCTAGGGATGAGACTGGTGGGTTTGATGGTGGCCTCATTCGAGGCGGTTCCCTTTGCTCAGTTTCACACAAGGACACTTCAGCTCCATCTGTTATCGGTCTGGAACAGGTCTCCTCAGTCGCTGGGTCATCTTTTTCAGATGTCTCCCCGGGTTCGCCGCTCGCTTCGTTGGTGGCTGAACTCAACCAACCTACTGAGGGGCAGATCCTTTCGGACTCCTCAGTGGGAGATAGTCACTACGGATGCCAGCCTCTCAGGATGGGGGGGCTTTTGGAAGGATCTGCAAGTTCAGGGTTTGTGGAGTCCCCTGGAAGCTCACGAGTCTATCAATGTTCTGGAATTGAGGGCCATCAGGTTGGTTCTTTGTCATTTGACTCATCAACTGCGAGACTTGCCGGTCCAGGTCAGGTCGGACAATCGGACGGCGGTGGCCTACATCAATCACCAGGGAGGAACCCGCAGCAGGAATGCCCTCAAGGAAGTGTCTCTGATCCTGGACTGGGCAGAGAGGCATGTCCCGTGTATCTCAGCAGTTTACATCCCAGGTGTGGAGAACACGGAGGCGGACTCTCTGAGCAGGATGTCAGCCCGCAAGGGGGAATGGTCTCTCAATCCCAGGGTCTTTCACTCAATTTGTCTCAGGTGGGGGTCACCGGCGGTGGACCTATTTGCCTCCCGTCACAATCACAAACTTCCAGCTTTTGTGTCTCTGGCGAAGGACCCACTGGCTCTCGCGACGGACGCCATGTCCCTGAACTGGAGGGATCTGGGGTTTCTGTACCTGTTCCCTCCGTTTCCCATGGTGGCCAGAGTAGTGCGCAAGCTTGCTCTGGAGAGAGCAACAGCAATTCTGGTAGCTCCAAGGTGGCCAAGACAGGTCTGGTTCGCAGACGTGGTAAGGTTGGCAGAAGATCAGTTCGTTCTGCCCCTGCTGCCAGATCTGCTCACACAGGGTCATCTTCGTTACCCCAATTTACCAACGCTGGCTTTGACGGCGTGGCTGCTGAAACCTCCATCTTGAAGGAGGAAGGTCTTTCTGACGCTGTTATTCAGACTCTCATTCGTGCTAGAAAGAAGTCTTCTTCATCCGTGTACTATAGGACTTGGAGGTCTTATATTGATTGGTGTGAGGCTAGGGCCTTCCCTTGTAGGGAATTCTCTGTTTCTAGAATTTTGGAGTTCTTGCAACATGGTCTGGACTTAGGGCTCCAACTCAGTACTCTGAAGGGGCAGGTGTCTGCCCTGGCGGTATTTTTCCAAAAGTCTTTTGCACTACATCCTTTGGTTAAGACCTTTTTCCAGGGGGTTACGCATGTGCGGCCTCCTAGGAAGCCTTTGATTCCGGTTTGGAATTTGAATTTGGTTCTTTCTGCGCTACAGGGTCCCCCCTTTGAGCCCTTGCATGATAGTCCTTTGTCTTCCCTTACGCAGAAGGTGGCATTTTTGGTAGCTATCACTTCAGTTAGACGTGTTTCTGAGTTGGCGGCTCTGTCTATTCAAGCTCCATATTTTGAAAGACATCAGGATAAAGTGGTTTTCCGTTTTAAGACGGACTTTCTTCCTAAGGTGGTTTTGTCCTTTCATTTAAATCAGGATATTGTTCTGCCCTCTCTCTGTCCTAACCCCAGCAATGACAAGGAGAGGGTCCTGCATTCTTTGGATGTGATTCGTGTTGTGAAGTATTATTTGGTGGTAACGTCTGCCTTTCGCAAGACTGATGCATTCTTCGTGGTGCCTTTTGGGCCCAAGAAGGGTCTAGCACCCACAAAGTCTACCATCAGCAGATGGATCCGTCAGGCCATTGTAGGGGCCTATTCTGCTAAGGGGAGAGATCCTCCCTTTCGTGTTACTGCTCATTCTACTCGTGCGGTTGGGGCCTCCTGGGCTTTTCAGCACCAGGCCTCTGTTGAGCAAGTTTGCAAGGCGCTACCTGGTCTTCTGTTCACACTTTTTCAAAGTTTTACAAGGTTGATGTGCGGGCCTCAGCGGATGCTGTTTTTGGCCGCAAAGTTCTGCAGGCTGCAGTAGTTTGAGTTGTGCTTTATACCTTGTTTTTGGATCCCCACCCTTTATGGACACTGCTATTGGATGTCCCACAGGTAATGAATATCTTGAAGCGGGGTGTGTGACATACTTAGAATAATACCATTTTGTGAATGCTCACCTTGTAAAATGGGTATTATAAGTATGTCACACACCCCGCTTCAACCCGCCCTTTGGATTCTGCATCCTTCATATGGTGAACTTTGCGTTGTTATGACTGATATTTGGCTCTTCCTGGTCCTTTACCTTACTGCTTTCTTTATACTGGCTAATGAGTGGGAGGTCCCAGGTACTTATGGACTGGGAGGGGCTTTCTTTCCTCCAATCATCTCTGCAGAAGCCCTCTACAGGACCATACTACCCACAGGTAATGAATATCTTGAAGCGGGGTGTGTGACATACTTATAATACCCATTTTACAAGGTGAGTATTCACAAAATGGTATTTTTCAGGTGAGTACTCACAAAATGGTATTATTCTTGGTGTGCCACACACCCCGCTTCACTTTTAATTCTTCACGATTGGGACATCCAAAAGCAGTGTCCACAAGGGATGGGCATCCCAAGGCAAGGTGAAGCATAGCTTAAACGACTGCAGAACTTTGCGGCCAAAAACAGCATCCGCTGAGGCTCGCACATCAACTTTGTGCGAGCCTCAAGGGAAACCCCCGCAGACAAATCGCCAATAGCATCAACCTCAAGCTGATCCGCAGGCTCATCTGACTCCACCAGGAATTCTCCCTCCTCGTCCAGGGAGCAATCGGACCAATCTACAGGTTCACATACTTCATCCTGTGAAGCCGGAGGTACAGGAGAAAGGTGTTTCCGTTTTGCAGTGGCCTTTAACCCTGCTTTAACGGAAATGATCTTCTCGAGGTTGGCTAACCGTGCCGCCACCTCGGATTGCGAATCCCCACCTTTGACAATGTCACACGGGGTCCGGAACAGGGAGGGAGGGGTAGGGGATGATGGAAGTTGCGAAGAGCCCGCAGCCGGAGACTGACGCGCAATACTCTGCCTTGCACAAGGAATGCATACAAAAACATCATCGCCTGGGAGCGGAGTCCCACAGCCTCCACATACCCTAGATGGCCCAGAAGAACCATTTACGGTATTATCGGAAGCCTCCATATGGTGATTTATAGTATTCGCAAAATCCTGGGTTTAAGGCATAAGCCACCCGGGATGCCCCTTTATGTTAATGTCCCGGGTGGGAGGATTTAATTTATAATAAAGATCCCCTTAAAATATATATATATATATATATTTTTTTTTTTTATTAATATATATATATATATATAAATATGTCCCAATTTGGAGGGAAAGAAAGGACTAGCCAGGCAACATAGAACCGGGAGGCCACTGTATTGAGGGAATCCCAGGATCTGAGGGGAAGAAACAAACCAACAGTAAGACCCCCAGAACCAATGGCAACATGCAATATAACATACACACACAGCACCAAAGTGCCTTTAAAGAGGCTAAGAAACTGGCCTCTGATTTTCCTCCTTTTTATTAATTTTTTTTTTTTATAAAAATAAAAGTATTTTTCCATTAAACATTTTACTTTTATATTTTAAATAAAAAGTCAAACACCATAAAAAATAGATGGCCCCACGCCAGGTGAGGCCGCTTACCTGCCCAAGAAAGGCTTGCAAGAGCCCAGCACTCGACCATGGAAGTGGTGGAAGACAAGCAGCAAAATGTCAGCGAAGGAGGCAGTGGCAGCAGTGGGAGCCGTAGCGGCAGCAGAGAGGAGGAATCGGCGGAACAGGCAGCAGTAGCAGCAGCCGCAGCAGTACCCATATGCGGCTGGGAGCCCCGCACGCTGCTTCCTGATAAACAGGAAGGAAGTGCGGCTGGCCGGTAAACGACGCGCCGCCGGACCACGCCCCACCCCTGACGTCACCGGGCCCCGCCCCCCCGCCAAATTTGAACAGTATGGCCCGCCGGACGGCGGTGCCAAAGCAGCCCGAGGGCTAACAAGCCCTCAGTAAAAAAGGAGAAGGGGGGAGGGGGATCCAGAGATCCTAGGCAGCATGTGCTGCCCCCAAATAAACATGCGGCCGTTAGAAACCAAGGAGACAAGGGGAGGGGGAGCTGGATAGACTGAGAAGGGCGCAGGCAGCCTGACACCATACAGCCTGCCCCAATTACCCCTAAAGCTGACCCACATCAGGAGGAATCTAAGTCAGGCCACACGCACACTCGCTTGCGGTGCAGCCTGACCAACGTTAAACACATGAACATACAGTAAACCATACACACAATACACATCCCTCTACCCCCCCATAGTGAAGGGAGAAGGGACCGAAACGGGAGAGCAAGGGGCCAAGGGGACCCTCGGGACAGGGGCATCCCACCTCCGGATCACCATGCCGGATAGCCGCATTGCCCCCAAAAGAGGGGGTCGAGCGGAGGAGATAAGCTCCTAGGCACCTATAGTGCCGTCTACCAATTGCCCAGTGAGCAGCCTAGGCTGGGAGGCTTCCATTTAACCACAAAGGTAACAAACAATCAAAACCGGGCAGAAATAGACCAAAAGGGGGGTGCCGGGGTAAGACCCCGGCTACCTGCAAGCAGGAGACTTCAACCTTCTGTCTTGTCGTCATGCAGAGAGAAAAACACTGGTGATAAATGGGAGGTACCAGGTATATATAGGCCGGAAGGGGGCTCGTTACAAGACTTCCTCTCTGCAACAGTGTCACCTGGCGGTGAGTAACCCAATCGTGAAGAATTAAAAGTGGCACACCAAGAATAGTTAAATACCTTTTTCAGGAGTAAAAAAGTTCCATTGACTTTCATTCCTATCTGGTGATTCACGAAAAATGAAATTTTTCTCATGAATTACATTTTTTACTACCATGAGAGTTTCCCCGACAATTTGCCTCTAAACTTTCACTAGAGCAATATGACAATTTGATCTGCTTTTTAAAGTGAAAACTATGCCCTCTCTAGCTGGGCACCAATCAGTGCGCAGACAGGCATTGCAGTACCGTGCAGGGGTTAATGCAGATTCAACAGGTGGAGAAAAATGCCAGTATTTCCTATTTTCCAGCATCCTACTCCTTTCCCCACCTTCCTGGTGGCTCTCATAGTATAAAAGGGGGGAGATCCCTGATGTACAAGAACTTCCCCTCCCCTTAAAGTGGACCAAAACCTACGGAGATCAGCCCAGGAATCTCACACAGTGGGGCAACCCCGAACAGACCAAAACCCAGGATAGTCAGAATCTTGGGTTTTGGTCTACTTTAAAACAGCCCATGAGCTGTAATCAACTAGGAGTGTGATTTTTTTTTGTTATCATTTCGTCTAAAACAGCCTATTATCTAGTGAGCAGACCTGTCACTTACCGAAATATCACTGTTAGAGGAACTGCTGTTAGTGTGCCGCTGGGTCACAGATTCAGGTATTCCAGCTGTTTGACACTCTGTATTTTCCACCTATATTAACGAAAAACAAAAAATCCCATCATTCATTACTGCAAATGCCACAGCCTATGAGAAGCCTTTGTTATAACAAGTCATAGATGCAAACTTGCTCCAGTGCAAATCCTTCTATAGCACTGCCCCCTTTGTACCATGTGACTACATTTTACTTGGACCACTACAAGATGGGATGATCTGGAATTTTCACCCACAACAGCGTCTAAATCTATTTGTTGGTACAAAGCAGAAAACACCCAGAATGCAACCGTTCTGTGGCCAGAAACCAAGGCCAAACTAGGTTGAGCAATTTACTAAATTGTATTTTTTTGCCTTTTTTTCGCTTTAAATGGATTTTATTGAGATTTTATGTAAGTAACACAAAGCCAGAATCAGATTCATCCAGGCCCAGAATATTGAGGCATAGGGGGATAAAGGGACATTCCAGGCAATGGCAATAATAAGGCAGCAAGCAACTGACCCAATGACAGTCCCATGTGTCTCTCCTACATTTCTTGCTGCTCCAGGCTGGAGCGATAGCAGGGCTCCCAACGTTTGCCTTCCTTTCTATTTCATTCCTCCAGGACCATTCAAAAAAGTGGTATAATAGCCTGGTGCTCTCTGTGTGTGAGTACAGCAAATGACATTGTTCCCAGAGCTGTTTCTGACCAAAGCAGAGCGCACTCATAAAATTAAAGTGAAGAAAATGGCCTCTCTTATTATGAATAAGGTATTTACATATGATCAGTGATGGCTGACCCGGGTGTTGTTCCGTGTCCCTTTGGAGGCCCTAGCGTCTAAATGAATCTAGGGCCATAAGAGTTCCACTTCTTGGGACATTCCGAAACGGATGCCCCGCCGTGTAAAACCCCGGATTGGCTGTTCCACTCACCTGCTCTCGGAGCCCTTGCCGCTGCGGCTGTATCCTCGCTCACCTCTTATTGTGCGTGCACCTGTGCCAGGCCTTTCTGAATGGGCGGTGCAGGCACACCACAAAAGCTGAGCAAAGGAAGTGGCTGGTGGTGCATTCTACTTGACTGTTTAGCCGTTCAGACAGCTTAGCCGCTGGCAGAGCTGAAGGGAGCTGAGTGAAATTGAATGTGCCGATTGACTGAGCCAGCGTCGTGGGAACGCCAGGGAGGATGCACAATTTAGGATGCCCCCCCCCCTGAGCGAAATGACACACGGTAATGTAAAATTTCTGTGTGTTGTTCCTCTTTAAGGTGGCTGAGGAGGGAGAAACATAGCGTGTGTCTGGACATGGACTTGAAGTAAACTGTGATGCCAGGTTATCTAGTTTCTTTACTGCTTACCTTTTCCAAAGGCGTCATGGCTGCAGATGAGGTCTGTAACTGTTCCAGTTGTGAAAGCTTCCCCTGCAGTTCTTTGACCTTCTCTTCACTTGCAGAGAACTGCCTCTTCACTTCTTCCCCAACAGTAGAATCCTTTACATACATAAAAATAAGCAAACTGCTTTCATAACAGGAAAGGAAACGCATGGAGAACATATCAAAGTGAACCAAAAGCCAGTCTTCCCACCCCGAAGTTTGGTCCACTTAACAGGGGTGTCCCGAATCGGGAGGCCTGGATTGTTAACCCCAACCAAGCTTTCTTATCTCGCTCTTGTCCAATATATGGTGAAACAAGGGAGTTTAAACTGGCACTACTCATATTTTTCACATATTGGGTGTTGCAGATGCCCCCTGTGCATTAACTGCTCAGAATGAGAGAAATCGTACCTTTCTCCTTGGTCCCCTGGAGAAATTCAGTGCTGTGATTGGCCAGTGCGGTCACGTGACATAACTAAACTTTAACCAGATTCTCTACAGTAGCTCTTGGGGCCTCTCCATCCATACTTTCCCTTAGACATTTGGTATACCATCAACATTACAACTGGGATCCCAGGAGGAGGTGGGGTAGAAAACAGCCTAACAGTTTTGTTTTTGGGTTAGCTTTAATGCAGAATTCCAGTCAAGTTAACTGCCACCCCCCCCCCCCCCCCAACCCCCTGCCTTGCCACCCTCCCAGGGTGCTGAGACAGGGTGAGTGGTGGTTACAAACCAAAAAAATAAAATTCTGTGAAACTCACCTGTAGAATTGTTTTTAAAAGAAACAAAGGGGGGGTGGCAGCCGCTCAGACCATTTTATAACTAACCTGGGAGGTGCACGTTAGCAGGGCAATTAGTACACACAAGTCTTAAAGGAGCCACAGCACTCAACCCTGTTAGCTTGCAGACCAGCCTATAATCTGTCTCTAAACTTGGTTAAAAACAGAGGACTCGGTCACACACATCTGCAGAGGTATGCTTAAGCTGCACCACTACGCCAAAGTGCCTCTGTGGGGTGCAGTCCTAACTCTAATCTCTGAGAGCCCATCTGGGACATACAGTGCAATAGATAAATTGGGAGCAGGCTTACCTGAGGTTGCCCTAAACCTCTCAAGTGCAAGCCATGGGGTGGAAGGGTCAAAGACCTTGCAATACAGCCTAGACCCCACACACCATGTGCTTGCACAAATTCAAAAGAAACAAAGGGGGGGTGGCAGCCGCTCAGACCATTTTATAACTAACCTGGGAGGTGCACGTTAGCAGGGCAATTAGTACACACAAGTCTTAAAGGAGCCACAGCACTCAACCCTGTTAGCTTGCAGACCAGCCTATAATCTGTCTCTAAACTTGGTTAAAAACAGAGGACTCGGTCACACACATCTGCAGAGGTATGCTTAAGCTGCACCACTACGCCAAAGTGCCTCTGTGGGGTGCAGTCCTAACTCTAATCTCTGAGAGCCCATCTGGGACATACAGTGCAATAGATAAATTGGGAGCAGGCTTACCTGAGGTTGCCCTAAACCTCTCAAGTGCAAGCCATGGGGTGGAAGGGTCAAAGACCTTGCAATACAGCCTAGACCCCACACACCATGTGCTTGCACAAATTCAAAAGAATACCTCTGCAGATGTGTGTGACCGAGTCCTCTGTTTTTAACCAAGTTTAGAGACAGATTATAGGCTGGTCTGCAAGCTAACAGGGTTGAGTGCTGTGGCTCCTTTAAGACTTGTGTGTACTAATTGCCCTGCTAACGTGCACCTCCCAGGTTAGTTATAAAATGGTCTGAGCGGCTGCCACCCCCCCTTTGTTTCTTTTGAATTTGTGCAAGCACATGGTGTGTGGGGTCTAGGCTGTATTGCAAGGTCTTTGACCCTTCCACCCCATGGCTTGCACTTGAGAGGTTTAGGGCAACCTCAGGTAAGCCTGCTCCCAATTTATCTATTGCACTGTATGTCCCAGATGGGCTCTCAGAGATTAGAGTTAGGACTGCACCCCACAGAGGCACTTTGGCGTAGTGGTGCAGCTTAAGCATACCTCTGCAGATGTGTGTGACCGAGTCCTCTGTTTTTAACCAAGTTTAGAGACAGATTATAGGCTGGTCTGCAAGCTAACAGGGTTGAGTGCTGTGGCTCCTTTAAGACTTGTGTGTACTAATTGCCCTGCTAACGTGCACCTCCCAGGTTAGTTATAAAATGGTCTGAGCGGCTGCCACCCCCCCTTTGTTTCTTTTGAATTTGTGCAAGCACATGGTGTGTGGGGTCTAGGCTGTATTGCAAGGTCTTTGACCCTTCCACCCCATGGCTTGCACTTGAGAGGTTTAGGGCAACCTCAGGTAAGCCTGCTCCCAATTTATCTATTGCACTGTATGTCCCAGATGGGCTCTCAGAGATTAGAGTTAGGACTGCACCCCACAGAGGCACTTTGGCGTAGTGGTGCAGCTTAAGCATACCTCTGCAGATGTGTGTGACCGAGTCCTCTGTTTTTAACCAAGTTTAGAGACAGATTATAGGCTGGTCTGCAAGCTAACAGGGTTGAGTGCTGTGGCTCCTTTAAGACTTGTGTGTACTAATTGCCCTGCTAACGTGCACCTCCCAGGTTAGTTATAAAATGGTCTGAGCGGCTGCCACCCCCCCTTTGTTTCTTTTGAATTTGTGCAAGCACATGGTGTGTGGGGTCTAGGCTGTATTGCAAGGTCTTTGACCCTTCCACCCCATGGCTTGCACTTGAGAGGTTTAGGGCAACCTCAGGTAAGCCTGCTCCCAATTTATCTATTGCACTGTATGTCCCAGATGGGCTCTCAGAGATTAGAGTTAGGACTGCACCCCACAGAGGCACTTTGGCGTAGTGGTGCAGCTTAAGCATACCTCTGCAGATGTGTGTGACCGAGTCCTCTGTTTTTAACCAAGTTTAGAGACAGATTATAGGCTAGAATTGTTTTTACATATATATCCAGTCCAGGTCGTCCCACAATACTTACATGTGATTATTCCGCTACCAGGTGGCGCAGTCTACTGCAAGATCCAAAGCTGTAGCTCCTCCCAGCCCCCTATAAAAAGAGGTGTCTCACAAGAATCCCCAGTGGTCAAAAAGCAGTAAGAAAAGAGACAGGTCAGGAGGCCAAGAAACCATGTTACATCACATAGCTTCAGCATATACTCTTTCCAACAAAAAACTGAAGGACAACGTCCCAATATAAAAATGGTAATCACCATAACAGGCAACAGAGATAATGAACAAGGGCGGGGTGGGACGAACTGGACTGGATATATTCAAAAACAATTGAGTTTCACAGAATTGTATTTTTCACTGTCTCCATTCCATGTCGTCCCACAATACTTACATGTGGGACATCAAAAAGCAGTGTCCATAAGGGCAGGATCCCCAGTGCGGAACAGCAAGTAGTTCATTTCACTACGGCCTGAAGCACCTTTTGGCCAAAGACAGCATCAGCTGAGGCCCTAACGTCAACCTTGTAAAACTTGGTAAAGGTATGAACTGAAGACCAAGTGGCGGCCTTACAAACTTGTTCAACCGATGCCTGGTGCTGAAAAGCCCAAGAGGCACCAATAGCTCTGGTAGAATGAGCTGTGATCCGAAAAGGTAATACTTAACGGCCCCGACCACATCCAGAGCAAGGTAAGGTAAGACAACTTTCTCATTAAGGTGAAAGGGAAAAACTACCTTAGGGAAAAAAATCAGGTTTAAAACGAAAAACCACCTTATCCTTATGAAGCTCAAAATAGGGAGGCTTCATACAAAGCGCGCCCAGCTCCGACACGCGACGTAGAGAAGTTATCACTATCAAAAAGACCACCTTAAGGGTCAAAATAGGTAAGGCAGCATCGCACAAGGGCTCAAAAGGAGGCCCCTGGAGAGCAGAAAGCACCAAATTCAAGTCCCACACTGGTAACACAGGCTTACACAGTGGACGTACATGGGTAACACCCTGGAAGAAGGTCTTAACCTATGATTGGCAAAAGATCTCTGAAAAAAAATAGCCAAGGCTGAGTCCTGGCCCTTGAGGGTGCTCAGCTGGAGACTCAAGTCCAAACCATGTTGCAAAATCTCCAAGATCCTAGAGATAGAGAATGTGCGACAAGGGAAACTCTTGGATTCACACCAAGCAATGTAGGCATACCAAACTCTGTAGTAAATCATGGAAGAAGACCTCTTCCACGACTGAATCATGGTCTGTACCACCGTGGCAGACAGCCCCTTCTCCATCAATATTAAGGTTTCAATAGGCCAGGCTGTCAAAGCCAGTGCCTGTAAATTGGGGTGCAGCAGCGACCCGAGTGAGAAGCCCTGGGTCGTCGGGCATGATGTAGCGATCGACTGAACTATGTCCGCAAACCAACTCCTCGGCCAACGAGAAGCCACCAGGACGGTTGGTACCCCTTCCTGGGCTATCTTGCACAGCACTCGGCCCAGGAGTGGAAACGGAGGGAAAGCAAAAAGGAGCCTGAACTCCGTCCAAGGAATCGCCAGAGCGTCTGTGGCGGAGGCCAGCGGATCCCTTGACAGGGAGACGAACCTCAGAAGCTTGTGATTGTGCCTGGACGCGAAAAGGTCCACATCCGGCTAACCCCAGCGGCGACAGAGCGTGAAAGATCTTGTTGCTGAGATACCATTCCCCCAGATGAGAGGCCCCCCTGCTCAGGGAGTCTGCCTCCTGGTTCTCCACCCTGGGGATGTAAACCGCCGAGATGCAGGGAATATTCTCCTCCACACAAATCAGGATCTTTGTCAGATCTGAGGCCCACCAGCTTCATCTCCAGACGGATCGAGGGCCACTGGCAAGACAGTAAGGCCCGCGTCTGCATCTGGAGTATACCTCCACCTTCTGCTGGGGGAGGAATACCTTGACCTGAGAGGTGTCCAACGTCATGCCCAGGAAGGACCTCACCATTGAGGGAGTGATGGAAGACTTGGGATAATTGATCACCCATCCGAAATCCTCGAGAGTGGACAACACTGTCCGGGTATCGCTCTCGGCCTGCTGAAGAGATTGAGCCGCAATCAACAGGTCTTCCAGATAAGGAAGAACACGAATGCCCTGGTTCCTCAGGAGGGTCATAACGCCCGCCAGCACCTTGGTGAACACCCGGGGGGCTGAGGATATCCCGAACGACAGCGCCACAAACTGGTAATGTCGATCCTCCAACGCAAACCTCAGGAACTTCTGATGTCCCTGGAAAATCGGGATGTGCAGGTAAGCATCCCTGATGTCCACCGTGGTCAAGAAGTCGCCGGGCCGAAGCGAGCTCACCGCGGACCGTAAAGACTCCATGCGAAAATGCCTGAATCTGACAAACTTGTTGAGACCCTTCAGGTCCAGGATAGGCCTCAGAGTGCCGTCCTCCTTGGGCACAGAGATTGGAATAGAACCCTCGACCTCGTTCCTGGTGAGGCACGGGACAAATCACCCCGGACAGTAGAAGGCGTTGAACAGCCATTCTTAGGCCCTGCGCCATCAATGCATTCTGGGATATTCATGACTGAAGAAATATTGGGGGCGGCCAAGCTGCCAGCTCTATTTTGTAACCGGAGGACACCACCGATCCGAGACGTGCAGTCTCCACATGTGAGCGAATAGCAGAAGCCGTCCCCCCACACGAATGGGTGAGGGTGCCCCCTTGGACTTGGCAGGGGGCTTGGATTTAGTTCCCCAGGAGGGATTGGTGCAGCCGCGAGACCTACCTCAATCCCCAGGAATCTCTGCGGCCACCTGAAGAGCCTCTTCCTCCTCGAAAGGCAGACGAACCCCGAAAGGGCCGCGCAGGCTTTCGTCGCTGAGGGAGTCTCCCATCCTTAGTCAGGAGGTCCAGACGCTCCCTGAATAACCAAAGCCCCAAGAAGGGGATACTAGTGAGTGATTTCTTGGCAGCAGCGTTTGCTGACCACTGCCGCAGCCAGATAGAGCAACGAAGTGCAACCAAGCCAAGTCGAACGCTATCGTCCATAGCAGAGACTACAAATGCAATAAAGTCCACGCAGGCTAGAAGGTCCTTGTACTCCTCCGCCCGCTTGTGAGATCTGGCAATATCAACAAGACGTCTCGCCTTCTTTCTGATGGCTAAGGAAACAATAGCCGCGGTGCAGACAGGACAAAGGCCAGCACCCACAAAGGTGAAAGTGTGACAAGCCAGCTGATCCATGCGCCGGTCAGCAGGGTCACGCAAGGAAGCCGTATCGGGTGACGGCATAACCGTGGTATTGTAGAGCCCCAGCACAGGGGCATCCACCTCAGGGGACGGGACCAGAGGCTCACCAACTCCTCAGAGAAAGGATACCATCTGTCTAGACCCTTAGGCACCAACGGCAATTTATTAGGCCTTTCCCATTCCTTAAAAACCATTTTGGAAAAAATACAAGTCTGTGAAGTACTCACCTGTAGAATCGGTATTACAAGTATACAGTACGTCCTGCTCCAGATATAGTACTTACACTTGGTTATCCTCCGCCAGATGGCGCTGCACTGCAGAGACATGTAACAGGCTCCTCCCGGCCCCTCAAATACCCAGGGACCTCCCACAAATCCCCAGCATTGAAAAGCAGTAAACAAGAAGCCGGGAGAATTTAACCACCAAAAAACTGGTAATGATAACAATAACAATCACCATACAGGGGATCCAGAATAATGTAAAAACCAGGGTGGGGTGGAGAAGGACGTACTGTATACTTATAATACCAATTCTACAGGTGAATACTTCACAGAATTGTATTATTCTTAGTATACAGTACGTCCTGCTCCAGATATAGTACTTACACTTGGGACATCCAATAGCAGTGTCCATAAAGTAGGGTGGGATCCCCAACAAAAAAGGTAACAGCAGACAGTTTAAACCACTGCCGCCTGCAAAACCTCTCCCAGGGGAGATCCTCAGGTTGGTGATCAAGTAGCTTCCTAATGAGGGTCCTGGCGGCCACCGCAGTGATGGCCGCGGCACAGACCGGGCGCAGAGCCGTCCCTGCGCACGAAAAGGCGTGGGAAGCCAGTCTGTCAATGCGCCGGAGCAGTCATGAAGGGGGGGTTAGTAACCCCTATAATCAGTGCATCCACCTCGGGGGGTGCTGACCAGAAGTTAACCACCTCAGGGGGAAATGGGTACTTCCAATCCCAGACCCCTGGAACCCCTTTAAGTTTACAAGGCGATTCCCATTCTTTGGATATAAGAGCCTGGAAATGCTCCTGTTCCAGAAATTCCAAGCGCGGTGTTGCTGTATGGAAACTCTCCCTCTTATGCTTGGGAGCCTCTCCAGGAGGAGAGATTGACAACACTTCAAAGATCTTTATCTTAAGTAGTTCATCGGTGTCACACAGGCCCCAGGAACCGGGGCCAGAATCATCAAGGGTCCAAGGCCTCTCGTCCGAGGAGCCCGAATATGAGAATAGCTCACCTTCATCAGAAGGAGCAAGGTCCTGCAAGGCAGCGGACTCTTCATTATCAGTAGGAACCAGAGAACCAGGAGGCGGCAGGGGCCGCTTCTTTCCAAAGCCCATGCGCTCTGCCAAACTAGCTATCACCTGCTCAGCCGTAGGCAACCTGCGCGGCACGACTTGCTGGTCATCCCCCCTCGAGTGCGACACATCAGGAGTGAGGTTTAAGCACGGGGAGACAGGTGTATTGTAGCGAGGTGCAGCCACTGGCAAACCTGATTGCAGTGCCAGTGCCCGTTCAGCACACGGTCCACAGACCCGTGCTCTGTCAGCATCAGCATGGGGCTGTCCACACGCTGCACACAGCCGGTCTTGTCCCCGAGGGACCCCGGATAAACAGTTCTGAGATGCCTCCATATGGTGATTATCTGAGCAATATGCCCGCAGGGATTTATGCAATAGGCAACCCTGGATGCCCCAAGACCCGCTAGGAATGTGGGAGAATTTTTATGTGAACCCGCTATAATATATGTCAGGCCGGGAGAAGCCACCGAAATCTTGGCGTCTGAAAGACATAAAGCGAATAAGGGGGGTGTCAGAGCCATGCGCAGCTGAACAAAAAGAACACAGAAACAAAACCGCCCAGGAGGGCACTTACATGACCAAGGGAGGAGGAGGATCGTAACCACGCGTGAAGACCATCAAAATGGTGCCAAGCAAACCATGAGGGGCGGGCCCGCTCTGGCCGTGATGCAGGGCGCGTCACGCCAAGTCCCCGCCTCCCCTAAAGAGCGCGAAAGCTCCAAACGGCGGTAACGCCAATGACAAGCAGTCAGTTTATGCTAAGGTAAAATCAAAACCAGTGACTGATGCTGCGGCCCAGGCCGCACACTACAGTAAAGGAAAGACGCACACGCGCGCAACCTGAAGAGGTTATGTGGAACAGGGAGCGCGGCTCTGACACCCATAATTGTAAGGGCTGGTATAAGAACCCTTGCCTCATAAATCAGCACACTAACCATTGAACCAAAACACTTGTTCAAGACAAAACAACGGCCATAAACGTGTACAACATTACGCTGAGACCGCCACACACATACCCCCCCCCCCCTTTCTTTTCCCCCCGAGCTACGGGGGGAAACGAGGGAGAAGGCGACCCTTCACCCAGGGTTCATCACTACGAGGGGCACGGGGCAATAGTGTGGGAGGGGCATCTATTGGAGGCTCACTATCGGCCTAAACTGTCTACCCTATGGTGGGGGACTGCGGTGGAGCATAGCTCCGAGAGCACACATGGTGCTGCCTACCTTCACCCGACCAGCGCAGCCCAGGCTGGGAGGCACATATGCATGGAAGAGGACGGGTGGTAATAGTCCTGCAGGGCCGCAGGCTATAAAAGCACCGCTCACCTGCGAGAGAGTGATATTTCATGTCTTCGCAGTCAGCACTGCAGAGAAATCTGGGGATTTGTGGGAGGTCCCTGGGTATATGAAGGGCCGGGAGGAGCCTGTTTTTGCATGTCTGCAGTGAACAGCGCCCTCTGGCGGAGGATTACCCACGTGTAAGTATTATATATGGAGCAGGACGTACTGTATGCTTAGAATAGTCCAACAGGGCCGCAGGCTATAATAGCCCTGCTCACCTGCGAGAGAGCGATACTTCATGTCTTCGCAGTCGGCACTGCAGAGAAATCTGGGGATTTGTGGGAGGTCCAGGGTATTTAAAGTGGACCAACACCCAGGATTTTGACTATCCTGGGTCTTGGTCCACTTCGGTGGGGCACCCCCGATCGGGGTGCCCCGCTGTGTGAAACCCCCCCTAACCCCCCGAAAAACTCACCTCTCCCCGCTCCCAGCGCCGACGTACAAGCCAGGTCCAGGAACGTCTAAGCGGCAGCCGCCGCCTCCCTCGCGTCACTTTCGGCGCGCGCGCGCCCCCGGCGGCCATTCGCAGACGGCCGGCGCGGGCACGCGCACGCCTACAGGAGCGCGAGGGAGGCGGCGGCGGCCGGCCGCCGCCGAAGATAAGGTAAGGAGTTTGGGGTGTTTGGGGGGGTTTCACCCCGCGGGACATCCCGATCTCGGATGTCCCGCGGGGTGGGGGGTGATCGGCCCGGGAATCTTATAGATTCCCGGGCCGATCACCCGTGGGTGTTGGTCCACTTTAAGGGGCCGGGAGGAGCCTGTTTTCTCATGTCTGCAGTGCAGCGCCATCTGGCGGAGGATATTCCCCAAGAGTAAGTATTACTGTTTGGAGCAGGACGTACTGTATACTTAGACTACAATCCTGTGTCCCACGACGATTCAGCTCCAGCTGTCAGGTCTGATCACTGGAGGGGGGGCTGGGAAGGCAGGGGACCACATTCCCTACCCTCCAACCACCTCCGGTGATCAGACCGGACATCTAACAGTCCAGAGCCCACAGCGGGATGACGTCACGCGTGGGGGCGGGGCTACATAGAAGGTTGACAGTAGAAGGAGACCATACGGTCCATCTAATCTGCCCTTATGTAGCTAGTGGCGCGAATGTCGGAGGGGCACCTCACCGTGGAGAAGCCCGGGGGGGGGGGGGGGGGAGGTAGGTCGATCGGAGGCCCCCCCAGTGAAGAGGAGACCCGGCCCGAAGGATCGGGCACAAAGGTGAGTAACTGACTTTTTTTCCTAGGAGAAGACCCGGCGGGTTCGAACGAGGGGTCAGGTGAGTGTTATTTTACTTTACTTTTTTAACTAGCGGGGGGGAAGGTACTACGGGCTTGGTACTTAACTGTCGGAGAAGCAACCCCGTAGTACCTACGGGTTTGGCACGTAAAAGGTTAATCACAGCAGTGGATGCTAAAATGTGTGCAGGAGCGTGCCATCAGCTTCTGAGGTGAAACAGCAGAATCGAGCAGTTTATTTTTTTCCTTTTTGTGGTGGACAAACCCTTCAATGAAATCTGGGCAAGCTACAATAAAAAGCCGATGTTATATGAGAACCTTGCCAGCGGTTTCTCATTATAGTTTTCTAGTGTTACCTCATGTACGCCATTCAATTTCTTCAGATTTTCTATTTCTTTCTCTTTCTCAGCGTTGCTGCAGAGCAGATTCTTCAGCTGCACTTCAAGTGCTGAGAGAAGCTGGTCGCGCTCCTCCCGCCATTTCTGAAGGGTCTTCTCCTTCTCCGCCAGCTGAGCCGAGAGATGCTCCTGAATAGAAGATGCAGTCATGTCAGTCATTCAGGGCAGGTTCTATAGAAAAACTAAATATATAATTTATAACATGGGGGTCAAACTCATACACAGTGGGTCAAAATTAAAAGACAGTAGTGGGCCAACCTTGATATTAATTGAAAAAAGGTCTTTCCAATGGCGCATACGCACAGCCAACTGGTGCACCCGGTTCCATGAGGCTTTTCTTAGCCTTAGGTGCCAAGGGCCGATATGGGGCCAAGCGCACCACCAGCTGCATTGCCTGCTAGGCTCGTGCTGGCCATTCACAGATGTCTGGCACGGGCCCGGCTAAAGGTATAGCAAAGTGAATCAACGGAAAACAGCCACCTGTTCCTCCCTACATAGGGCATCCCACCCCCCCCCCCGACCCCGATGGAGTCCTATAAACTCCAGGCCTGCTTGTAGTCCATTTTAAATCATCCAGCCTGCCAGACAAATACATGGCTGTTCTTCCTCTTTAATGCAGCGTGCCACTTTCCATGATGGCATGGGATGGGGTTCTCTGCCTTCCTTTACCTCACGCAGCCGCTTTTCACAGTCACTGGCCGGCTGAGCCGGTTTGGTGTCATCCTGAGTAGAGGGAGATGGGAGAGTACTTCCCCTGTACTATATTATAGGGGCAGGGCTTTACATCAAAGCCCAGAAAAAAAAAAAACCCTTTTCCCAGTCCTACGGCGCATGCACAGGCTCTTATCCAAGCAGATCAGTTCGCTGAGCATATTTAATACTCTGCAAACTGCTCTGTTTATGGTAATTGGGAGTGCAGGCATCCGCATCCCCAGCAGCAGGCATGAATCCCTATATGAACGACTGGGGGCGGGAGGGCTCCACAGCCCAAAGAGGATGGGGATACGGCCACCGATATTTACATCAGTGAGGGTGCTGCACCACCACAAATATACAATTATACCAGAGTGGTGCAGGCTTTTTTGTTTTTTTCCCTATTTTATTTTCTACATCAGTGAGGGGGCAATGAAGGTGGTGAGTTGTAAGGCGCCCCGGGGGAGGGGGGTGTTTATAGAGCAGGGCCAGCGCCCGGCCCTGTCGTTTTTTTCACGCTTTAAAATGGACCAAAACTCAAGATTTTGACTATCCTGGGGTTTGGTCTTTGCCCCCGGGCACCCTGATCGGGGATGCACTGGTGTGTGAAACCCCCCAGATCGCCCGATCTCTCTTACTCTTCCTCGGTCTTAAAGCGCATGTACAGCCTCTCGTCCAGTCAGCATGCTTAGATCCACTGCCACCCCTTCGTCCAAAAGCTTGACCAAGGCAAGTGGATCCATCGCGCTAGCGGGCGCACCCCCCACTACCCATTAACATGAGCCATTAAAGCCTGCTGTGGGCGCATGCCGTGCTAAAGGGATAGCGGGATGCGACTGCATGCTGTGTTGGACCGAGAAAATAGGTGAGTTTCCGAGCGACCTGGGGGGTTTGACACAGCGGGGCATCCTGAATCTGGATGCCCGGGGGGGGGATATGCTTGCCCTGGAGTCTGACTCCATGGTGGGTTTTGGTCCACTTTAAGATTGTGGCTAGTGGTGTTAGTGGATGCTCTTAGATTTTAGGAGAATGAATTGCACGCCAATGTCTACCTTTCAGTCAGGGTCGGGCTAAAGATTTGGTTAAGCAACTTTAAACCTGGGTGCACACTTGGGTGTGACTTGCATGTTAGTGAGTTTAACTTAGAACACAGAAAACTGCAATAAAAATGTTTTGTCCTAATTGCTCCTAAAAAATCACCTGCACTTGCTGAGGTTCATCATTTTCATCAAATCTGTAGCAAAGCCCATAGGGTGCCGTTTCCAATAGGAAAAATGATCCACCCCCACCTGTTATACCCCATCACATGTACAGGTGATTTTTTGGGGGGAAAATGAGAACATACATATTATTGAACTTTTTAAACTGGGCCTTCTGCATCATTTAATAAAAAGCCCAACATCTTAAAAAATATCCCCCAGCATCCAAAATTAATATAGGTTTTTAATTGGTTACTGGCTAGGCTGCAACCCTGTTCAGGATTCTAGGATACGGCTGCTGCCATCTTGTCTCAGAAGCTGCTTCTTGTTCCTTCCCAGCATCAGGTGTGGATGGGAGGAGAGGGGGGCAAGTGCAGGAGCAGCTTTTAGCTGGATTTTGCACAGACAGAGCAGAGCTGGGGTCAGAAAAAGGACAGCAATGCCAGCATGGAGAGCGGCATAGTCAGAGAACACTTCCTTTCTGCAAGCAGTCTGAGAATCCATGGGCCGCCATCTTGGATGTTCAAAGACTCAGTAAACGCACTAGGTGCAGGCAGAATTATCTTTAATGTGGGCAATCTCTATGCACAGGGTGGAGGGGAACATACAAAACAGGCTCTTATTCAAGGCGACGGTCAAGTTTAAAAAGCTCACCGAGATACAGGCTGCAATTCACACACAAATTTGCAGCCAGAGTTAAACTTGCTTCAGCAAATCTTTAGCATGACCCCCATTGGGTAAAAGCGTATCAAAACCCACAATGGAGTCTATGAGACTCCAGGGCAGGCATACTCGCTCGGGGGCGAAACACCCCAGGTTGTCTGAAAACTCACCTTTGTTCTGGCGCATGCGCAAGCAGCGGCTGTATCCCCACTATCCCTTCAGCAGGGTGCGTGCCCGCACCAGGCATTTGTGAATGGCCGGCGCAGACATGCTACTTGTTAAAGGGTAGCAGGGGATGTGGCCACCAGCGCGCTGATTGGACGAGAGGGCTGCAAATGTGCCGTAGTTACCCAGGGAAGGGTGAGATCGGGCAACCTGGGGGTTTTCACACAGCAGGGCATCCCCACTCGGGGTGCCCAGGGGGCAAGACCAAAACCCAGGATAGTCAAAATCCTGGGTTTTGGTCCACTTTAACCTGTCTGCTGAAATGAAAAGCCTAAGTGCTCTGTTTCAGAAGAAGCATCAATGAGCCACAATTCTGCCTCCATTCTTCATTGGATGGTAGTGCATCATGTGATCTGATTACCGGCCCTGTCATTTTTACATTTTAGAATGTAACTTACACAGTTTGCCCCGCCCCCAACTTCAGATTCATTTCATTGTGTTACACAGCAGAACTTTGAATATAACATTTGGTTTGTCTTTATTTCTTTATATGTTTGATTATTGATAATAGGTGGTCCCAATATTTCGATCATCCTCTATTCCCAGATGCTTGATTGGTTCAAAAGTTGGGCTGAAAATACTATACGATTGTTCTTTAGCGGTTTTTAGGCATTGCCCCTATTGCTATTAGCCCAATCATTTGACCACATCATTAAGGTATTAAAAATTTTTACAATTTATTGAGTGTTCTTAAAGTTTTGGCATGAATTGTAGATTTCACACAATACACAATCTATTGTTAAAGGTTTTTAATGTATTGTGTGAAATCTACAAATCATGACAAAACTTTTTAAAGAACACTCAATAACTTGTAAACATTTTTAATAATGTGGTCAAATGATTGGGCTAATAGCAATAGTGGTTCTGCCTAAAAACCCCTAAAGAACAAATCATATAATTTTTTTTTATCTGGGGGGAAAGGAAAATAAAAAAATCAGACTGCAGCTTTAGGGTAAGTACATTTGCCGCATGCCTCCAGCAGTAATTCTTTAACCTACGATATGAACAATCTTGCAAAGAAAAAGGCGTAAGTATAGAGGAGAAAACCAAATCAATATGGTCAAGACACACAGCCGCCCATTTCTTCAATCTTTGTACAATACAGTTTAAATATATATATTTTAATGTATAACTACACATCTAGCTACAGGCCATTTCACTCTTGAGAAAATGTAGTACTTCAACGGAGCTTCAGATGCCTTAATGATTTAGATATGACTCACAAAATCAATGCGAGCAGTGGGCTGTGTATCCCACATTATACCACTCAAAATTGATTAGACTTTATTATCCCTACAAATAACCTACAGACAGTATGGTCATAAAAATATGTCTGAGTTCAGGGGCTCACTATGTTTCATTCTTATTTAAAAAAAAAAAAGGGAAAGATAGCCAAGCACTAAAAACTTTTTATTACTCACTTTGTGGGTGTTCCCACTTTAGGGGCTATTGAGCTCCGATCGTGTCCAAAGGAGCCAAGAAGTTTGACAAATAATTTGGTACTTTTTAAAGAGATACAGCAGGCAAAGGCAACCCTCTGTTTTTTAAATTGAAGAGATGGCCAAGATAGAGGTTTACAGTTTCACATTATGATTTTTCTTTTGAAGAAAATGGGCGTGGCTCTGTGATGCCGTATACTAATCAATATAAGGGGTGATTCAGATACAGATCAGGCTACGGGGGCAGCACATATGCCACCAGGGATGCAGCAGCACATGCACATTTGCTGAATGACATAGTCATGGCATACAGCTCTTATTGGACAAGAGCCCACTAACGCGCCATTGGAATTCACGCAGAGGGGCATTCCAATTCGGGATATTCTGCTTTAAACTACCCACTTTACAAATCTCTAAAAACTTCAAAGCACATGTCACCATGCTTAACACATACTACATGTGATCCAGCAAGCTCGCCCTCGCTCCCAATATACTTCAGTATCAATGTGTATTTGCTGCATCTGACCCAAAATACCTGTATATTATAACTATGTTTTATCCCAAGTTATTTTTACCTTGTACTGGACCATAGAAGATGATGGGCTCTAAAACAGTCACCATGGAAAAGCAAAAAATACCATGGTGATGCAAAAAAATAAGGTTGTGCAGTCCTTTAGAGGATCCTAATGACACAGGGAATTACCTTCTAATTCTGAGACAAACACAAGCAGTGAGTGTATACAAATGCCAGGAGCAGTGTGCTGCCCTAATAACAGTGCCCGGGGATCAGATGGGGGATTAGGTGCCTTGCTCAGAACTTCAGGAAATTCTGTCCTGGCTGGCTCAGACCTTGCCCCTATGTCTAGGGTCCCTACAGTTCCTAGGTCAGAGGGCTGGATAGAGCTGTGCATTCCCTGTGGGAAACGCTTCCATCTGTGATCTGGCGACAATGTATAGCAGTATGTACAATACAGCATGATCCTCATACTATACTGTATGACTGCAATAAACAAAAAGCATTACCATTTCAGCTTGCTGCTTCGTATAACGCTCCCGATCTTCTACAAATTTTCTCATTTCCTTGTTGCGATGATTTTCAGCCTCTTTAGCCTGAGATATAAGCGTTTTCTTCTCCTCCAGCCATTTCTTTCTGTCATTGCTGTATTTCTCTTCAAATGCCTAAAAATTATTTGGTACACAAGTCACCCTACAACCCGAGTAACAACATCAGTAAACACACAAGCCATAGAGAGTGCACCATTCCCCAATTTTTGCCACCAAATCATTTAACATGCAGTGTTAAAAATATTTTACCACATGACCCAACGCTGGGCATCTATTGGCTATCAAGCGGCCACAAACCCCCTGCTGTAAAATAATAAAAAGAAAAAATACAATTCTGTGATTACTCACCTGTAGAATTGGTATTATGAGTATACAGTACGTCCTGCTCCAGATAGAATACTTACAATCAGGTAATACTCCGCCAGGTGGCGCTGGACTGCAGAGACATCGAAAATAGGCTCCTCCCGGCCCCTCAAATACCCAGGGACCTCCCACAATCCCCAGCATTGAAACGCAGTTAACAAGAAGCCGGGAGAATTAAAACAAACCCAAACTGGTAACTATAACAATGATAACAATCACCATTACAGGGGATCCAAGATAATGCAAAAACCAAGGGTGGGGTGGAGCAGGACATACTCATAATACCAATTCTACAGGTGAGTAATCACAGAATTGTATTATTCTTAGTATACAGTACGTCCTGCTCCAGATAGAATACTTACAATCGGGACATCCAATGGCAGTGTCCATAAAGTAGGGTGGGATCCCCTCCAAAAAAGGTAACAACAGACAGTTTAAATCACTGCTGCCCGCAAAACCTTGCGGCCAAAAACAGCATCAGCTGAGGCCCCAACATCAACCTTGTAAAACTTTGAAAAGGTATGAACAGAAGACCAAGTAGCGGCCTTGCAAACTTGTTCAACAGAAGCCTGGTGCTGAAAAGCCCAAGAGGCACCAATAGCACAAGTGGAATGAGCAGTAAGGCGGAAGGGAGGATTCTTCCCCTTAGCAGAGTAGGCCTAAATAACAGCCTGACGGATCCATTTGCTGATAGCAGACTTGGCAGGAGCCAAACCCTTCCTAGGACCAGAAGGGACCACAAAAAGAGCATCAGTTTTTCTGAAAGGTGCAGTAGCCACCAGATAGTACTTCAGACGCCTAACCACATCCAAAGAGTGCAAAACCCTCTCCTTAGCATTACTAGGATTAGGGCACAATGAAGGAAGAACAATGTCCTGATTCAAATGAAAGGCAGATACTACCTTAGGCAGAAAATCTGGCTTGAAACGAAACACCACCTTGTCCTGGTGTCTCTCATAGTAGGGAGGCTGAATAAAAAGCGCCGCCAACTCAGACACACACCTAACAGAGGTGATAGCCACCAGAAAGACAACTTTGAGAGTAAGAATGGCCAGGGCAGCATCCTGCACAGGTTCAAAGGGAGCACCCTGCAAGGCTGACAAAACCAAGTTCAAATCCCAAACAGGCAACATAGGCTTACGTAGGGGACGCACATGAGTAACCCCCTGGAAAAAAGTCCTGATCAGAGAATGCTGAGCAAAGGACTGCTGGAAGAAAACAGACAGGGCAGAAACCTGACCCTTCAGAGTACTAAGTCGGAGCCCCATCTCCAACCCATGCTGCAGGAACTCCAGGATCCTGGGAATAGAGAACACACGACAGGGAAGAGACTTAGACTCACACCAGTCAATGTAGGCACAACAAACCCTGTAATAAATGGAAGAAGAGGACGTCCTCCTAGCCTTTATCATGGTATCAACAACAGAGGTAGACAGCCCCTTCTCCATCAAGATGGAGGTTTCAGCAGCCAGGCCATCAAAGTCAGAGTTTGTAAATTGGGATGACGTAGTGAGCAGATCTGGCACCAAGGGCAGAGCGTACTGATCTACTGCCAGCTGCACCACATCTGCGAACCACACTCTTCTTGGCCACCTGGGGGCACCAGAATTGCTGGCACCCCTTCCAGAGCAATCTTGCGCAGAACCCTGCCCAGCAGGGGGAATAGAGGAAAGACATACAGGAACTGAAAGTCCTGCCATGACATTGCTAGGGCATCCGTGGTCAAGGCCAGAGGATCCTGGGACAGGGAGACAAAAGCTGGGAGCTTGTGATTGTGGCGGGACGCAAACAGATCCACATCTGGTTGACCCCAACGGTGACACAGAGATTGGAAAACCCTGTTGCAGAGGGACCATTCTCCCTGGCGAGAGGTCTCCCTGCTCAGAGAGTCTTCCAGGAGATTCTCTGCCCCCGGGATGTACACAGCTGATATGCAGGGAACATTGGCCTCCCCCCAGGTCAGGTTTAGAGACACTTCCTGGAGAGCCCTCTTGCTCCGGGTCCCTCCCTGATGATTGATGTAGGCAACTGCCGTCTGGTTGTCCGAGCGCACCTGAACAGGCAGGCCCCGAAGGTGAGGAGTCAACTGAGCCAGAACAAACCTGATCGCCCGCAGCTCCAAGACGTTGATAGGTGTGTGGGCCTCCTGAGGGCCCCACCTCCCCTGGAACCGCAGGGACTTCCAGAAAAAAACCCAACCTGACTGACTGGCATCCGTGTCGACCGTCTCCCAGGAAGGGGCCAGAAAGGATCTGCCCCCCAGCAGGTTCCTGGAGTCCAGCCACCACGAGAGGGACAGCCTGACCAGGGGGGAAAGCGCAAAGACCCGGTCCAGGGACGCTGGGTCCTTGTCCCATACTGACAAGAGGTGAAGTTGCAGAGGCCTCAAGTGGAACTGAGCATAAGGGACCGCCTCGAAGCACGCCACCATCAGGCCCACCAGCTGCATTCCCTGCCTGATGGAGGGATGACGACAAGATAACAGGAACTGGACCTGCGCAATCAGACTGTCCACCTTCTGTTGAGGAAGAAAAATCCTTGCTTGAACTGTATCCAGATTCATTCCCAGGAATGGAGTCACCAAGAAGGGGGACAGTGAGGACTTGGGGTGGTTGATCACCCAGCCAAATGACTCCAGAGTGGACACCACCAGCTGAGTATCCAATTCTGCCTGATGTAGAGACTGGGAGGTGATGACAATGTCGTCCAGATAAGGCAGCACGCGGATGCCCTGAAACCTGAGCAGAGACATCACTCCAGCCAGCACCTTGGTGAACACCCTGGGAGCTGAAGTGAGACCATAGGGCAATGCCACAAATTGGTAGTGTTGATCCTCCAGAGCGAACCTGAGGAACCTTTGATGACCTGGAAACACAGGTATATGAAGGTAAGCATCTTTGATGTCCACCGAAGTCATGAAATCCCCTGGGCGCAGGGAACTGATGGCAGAGTGCAGAGTTTCTATGCCATTCCCCATATACCCAGTGTGGCATCCCCCCTCCCATTCCCATATAGGCAGTGTGCACCCCATTATCATAAGCAGTGTGGCATTTCCCCCCCTATTCCCCATATAGGCAGTGTATCCCCCCATTCCCATAGGCTGAGTTGGTGCAGGCCATGCCCACCCGCTGCCCTGACCTGGGTGCTCGCATGTGCCCAAGCGGAAGAGGCAGCAGTTGGAGGAGCGGCGGGGCGATGTCTCTGGCCCCTCCACTGTCATCGCTGCCGGTAAAAGACAGCGATAACAGTGGCGGGGCCGGGACAGAGCCCCCGCCGCTCCTATGGGCTCCAGCAGTGTTTTTTTTACATTCGCCCGATAAGGCGCACGGACATTTTCCCCCCCACTTTTGGGGAAAAAATAAGTGCGTCTTATAGGGCGAAAACATATATATATATATATATATATATATATATATATATATATATATATATGGGGAGTTTCCATTTTGCATTTAGCCCATCATTGCCATAAGACAAACAAGAGCCCTGCAGTCATGACCTGGTTGGAATTAGAACCTGCAAATCTCAGGGCACAAGATTGAATCCTTACAAATATCCCATGAAAGTGAAACTTCATTTAAAAAGGACCTGCACGCTAAAGGATAAGGTAAGCATAACGGATGTTCTCGAGGGCGACGTACAACTCCAGCATTCTGGATACCCCCCACAACCTTGTTTTATTGCACTGGCACCAGAAAAAACACCCTTTGGTTAAAAAAAAAAAAAAAAAATACCCAGCAAAAAACAGGTGTTGGTTCGCTTTAGAGCGCCACTAAAACCATATGTTAACCATTTCCTCATTCAGGTATGGCTAGCAATTACGTGACTGTCAGTGGCCAATCTAAATTTTTCAGAGGTCTTGCACATCAAACCTGAAAGATTTCCGTTGGGTCACTTGATTAGCTGCCATTTGGTGCCATACACTATAAATGAGGAAGTGGTGACATGACTATAGTGCTGCTTTAACAATAAGATTTGGCCTAAGGTAGGAGGGAGCCGGTCAACCTTCTGACTACATACTGCCCTGCACAGCACATTGTTTCTCATGTCCTCCAGAGCAGAGAAAGCAGCACCCGGCATATCCTCTGGTCTTGGAATTGCTGGAGCCACTTTTCTTGAGGTCCTTTAGTTCTCCGCTCCAGCAAGGACCCAGAGAAGCTGTCTGCAGCAGGTGCCGGACAAGAGACTATGGCCCGGGACATGGTGGGGAGTAAGGACACTTTACTGTACCAAAATGCAGCACATGTAAAGCACAATACATGTGCTTTACCTGCGGTGCCCATAGACTTCTATGGGCTGTGCTGCAGTTGAGCTGCATGCAGCATTTTGCAAAATGTAGTGCACAGATGTTATAGGGTCCATTTACTTTGATAAGTTGCATAATCCTCCCCTTTGACACATTGGAGTATTTATAATTCAACGTTCTACATATGGGAAGGTGTGAAGGTGGCCTAAGACAGAATAAAGCCGATTTACTTTCTCCATCGGGATCAGTTTACATAAAAAATGTGCTTTTCCAAACCAAACTTACATTTAGTTCGGCCTGCAGTTTGGTCACCTCTGAGCTCACAGTCTCCATGTTGTTATTAGTCTCATTACTCATCTTAGTAAGGATTTCTCTATTAGAGATTTTTTCAAGTTCTTTGTATTTGTGCTTCCACAGTTCAAGTTCTGCAAAGGGACAAAAGCCATGACTATATCCAAAAAACAGAACTTTTGTATATACTATAGGTGGTGTGTTGAACAGAATATACATTAACCATTTCAAAGCGCCTACCCTCAGGTGATGGGGCACATGTGTTATGACTGGCTAAGAAATACCAGAAAATATGTTGGATGTATATAAAACTAAATGCAGCCCAGGCTTCCTGCTAGCAGTGTGCCTAATGGAATGTAAGTGCCATCTAACAACTAAAAGTGAACCTGGGGTCATGTTCCTCTTCTGTGTCCAAAACATAAGAATGATGCAAATTTTTAACTTGTAGGCACAAGTGCAGGCTCTCCTCCAATCAGCTTTCAATGCCGTGCATATTGATTAGCGCCACAGAGAGCTGAATGGGGATGTGACAAGTATTCCCACAGTTGCTTCCCTGTCCGTACTTGTAGCAGCCATTCAGATAGGCCAGGGAATGCCAAGGATTCTGCCACGGCCTGTGCATGCACCATGGGATAGAATGAGAGGCGAGTTTTATGGTGACCTGTAGGATTGTAATTACATTGGTAATTGGGTTGCCACAAAGAAGGAGAAAGTCTATAGGACTCTAGACTAACCACTAGACTGGCACTGCAGTCTATAAGACCCCAAGGGTGGCAGAAAAAGAAAGCTTGGGGCATCCCGATTCAAGATGGCCCGGTGTGCGAGTCCCCCAGATCTCCCCATATTCAGGTCACCTTTTCCAGCACTTCCACACCTCGCTCACCGGCCACATCCCCCTGACATCCATATAAGTTGGAGGTGGAAGAATGGTGCACACCACAGGGAATCTGACCGCTCCTGCTCACTCATGCCAATGCCCTGTTTCTAAACAGTGCCTTATGCACGGCATAAACCGCTGATTAGATGAGAGTCTGCACATGTGATGTGAGACTGGGGAAAGGAGAGTTTCTGGGGGTGAACAGGATGGTTTCACGCAGCAGGGCATCCCAAATCAAGATGTCCCCAGCGAGAGGAACAAAAACTGAATGAAATTCCTGGGTTTTGGTCCACTTTAAGTCTGGACAACTCTGTACCAGTAAATCTGGTCTAACTAAGTAAGTGGGGCCCCTCCAGGGTTTATTGGAAACCTTTGTGAAAACGCAGGATTTCTAAAAAGTTCTTGTGGGGATTCTAGAGGACCAGGGCCAGCTTAAAAAGCAATGGAAGGTGTGGCCATAATGGAGGTCAGATTCTAAAAACAGACATTGATCAGGGAACATGGATGCTGAAAGGAAAGCTTGATACCCGGCATTATAAAGTAGACATGGTTTACCTTGAACTGAATATTCCAGCACCCATATCATATCAGGCGCACTGCTGCTTTTCTATATAATGGGAGTGGGAACGAATTGTGACAGGGTCAGGTTTCCGGAGCCCCCCCTCCCCAAGCAAAATGCCTGCTGACCAATCACGATGCTGAATTTTGCCAAAAATTGCGGCAAGGATTGTGGAAGGGAAAGTCTGGACCAAAACCCCAGGTTTTTCACTATGCTGGCTTTTGGTCTGTCGCCCCTGGGGCATTCTGATTTGGGATGCCCTGCTGCATGAAACCCCACCAGTCTCATATTTCTACGAGCCAAAAGCGTGACTCTCCCTACGCATATTTGTGGCTGGAGAAGTGGAATAGATTCCTAGCCGCACACACAATATGCATGCAGCATCACTCACATCTCACAAGCCGGGATGTTTTAACTAAAGAATTATCTTGATTTCATATGCTGATCTTTGAGAGAGTTTAGAGATTTTACAAATTTACAAATAAAAGAATCCTGACACTTGACGACCTGAGATTGAAGATCTTGTAAACTCCCACAGAGCTTGTTACAGGCACATCTCGACCGTGGCTCAGACTGGGTGGATGGGACATATGAGGTACCTGAGCAGGACAACGGGACCCAGCGGGACAACTACTGTAACAAGTGGCTCGACAAGTAAGGTCTGGGTCTCCAGGGATTGGTTAGGCGACCCAGAACAAGGGTGAGTTGTCTCTATATTTGTGTCTGTGTTACTAGTTTATACTGTCCCCATAGGACAGAGGACTCAAAGGGCAAAGGTAAGGGAACACTGAGTGTAACCTTGTGTTTACTAGTAACAAAAATAGCACACTCAATTAAACCCCATAATCTTTTATTGTATGTGTATTTCACTTACTGCAGTGGGACTGTGAAATGAAGAGCTTAAAGGGACAGTAGTAGTGACAATTGTTGGACTGTTTCGGGTTCAGCCTTGTATTTGGTTTAAAGTGGACCAACACCCAGGATTTTAGTCCACCTCCACGGGGCACCCCGATTGGGGGTGCCCCGCTGCGTGAAACCCCCCAGAATGGCAGAAAAAAAAACTCACCTCACCCCGCTCCTATAGCGCATGCGCGGGCCTCGTCCAATCAGAGCCGCTGTGGTATGCACGTACAAGGGACGGACAACCACAGTGGCTCCGAGCACGCTGGCGGGCGCGCACCCTGCTACAGAGAAGCGAGAGATGCGGCCCGCGCATGCGCCGTTGGAGCAGGAGTAAGGTGAATGGGGCGTCCTGGGGGGTTTCACACAGCGGGGCATCCCGATTTCGGATGCCCCACGGGGAGGGATCTGATCGGCCCGGGAATCTTATAGATTCCCGGGACGATCAGCCTGGGTGTTGGTCCACTTTAACATCACTCACATCCATTCTCAGCCCGAAGAAGATGTGAGTGAGTCTGCCGTTGGCCACACATGTGCCGTGGCCTTGTAAGCGAGGATAGCACAGTGGGCACACAGCGAGGAGGGAGTTTTGGCCTACTTTAAGGGGCTGCAAAGCAGTGGCTATTGCTGGTTCCACATACAGTGTTCAAGAGAAATGCTACTAAACATGTGTACAGCGTAAATGTAATGTGTATTTTTTCGATTTTGTTGAATAAAACACAATAAGGTGAGATGCAATTGATCGGTGAGTGCTCTCGGCATCTTGGTTTTCCCTGGGAACATTCTTACCTTCAGCTAATTTTCTGGCTTCTTCTACTTTTGCCTCAAGTGCCTGCTCTTGTTCCTCCTGAGTCTCCTCCTGCTCAATAAGTGTGAGCTTCATGTCTTCAATAATTTTTTCCTTTGCCTTCAAATCTGAAACACACATAAAGCAAGCTTTAGCTTATGATTTTCTATGGTAACCATTTCTTCCTCAACTAATGAACTGACAGCACTTGTACAGGTATAGAGCACCAGAAAATGCAGTTTTCTTACAGAACATGTAATGGATGAACTCAGCAGTGACCTCCAGTCAAATCAAAGTTAAGCATTTCTCCCCTAATGCCCCCTTTTTGCAATAAGTGAAGTAAGCTATTAGAGAGCTTAACTTCTTTCAGATGTTGTGGAATAGCAGGCAGATTCTATGCTCCTGAACTGCATGGGAGCAGCCACCTTGCCACAAGTCTGACAGCCCTGCTTGTTAATAACCCAATCCCACAGTCCCAAAATTATCCTATATCTCAGCAAAAATACAATTCTGTGAGTACTCACCTGTAGAATTGTTTTTGTAGTATACAGCACGTCCTGTTTCACTAATTCCTTAAGTCTGGGTAATCCGCCACAAGGTGGCGCAGTGGACTGCAGTATTTTTCCAAGTATACAGCACGTCCTGTTTCACTAATTCCTTACATCTGGGACATCCAAAAGCAGTGTCCGTAAGGTAGGGTGGGATCCCCAAAAAAGCAACGGCGGCCAAATCAAACCACTGCCACCTGAAGAACCTTGCGGCCAAAAGCAGCATCAGCTGAGGCCCTAACATCAACCTTGTAAAACTTGTAAAGTATGAACAGAAAACCAAGCTGCGGCCTTACAAACTTGTTCAACAGAAGCTTGGTGCTGAAAGGCCCAAGACGCCCCAATAGCACGAGTGGAATGAACAGTAAGACAGAAGGGATGCTCCTTCCCCTTAGCAGAATAGGCTTGCACCACCGCCTGACGGATCCACTTGCCGATAGTGGATTTAGCCGGAGACAAACCCTTCTTAGGTCCAGAAGGGAGAACAAAAAGAGCATCAGTCTTCCTGAACGATTCAGTAGCAACCAAATAAAACTTCAAAGCCCTGACCACATCCAAAGAATGTAAAGTCCGCTCCTTAGGACTATTAGGATTAGGGCACAAAGAGGGCAAAACAATATTCTGGTTGAGATGAAAGGCAGACACAACCTTAGGCAAGAAATCTGGTTTAAAACGAAACACCACCTTTTCTTGGTGTCGCTCAAAATAAGGAGGTTTGATGGAAAGCGCCGCCAACTCAGAAACACGTCTGACAGAAGTGATAGCCACCAAAAAGGCTACCTTAAGAGTCAGAACGGACAAGGCGGCCTCACGTAGAGGCTCAAAGGGAGGACCCTGCAGAGCAGACAATACCAGATTCAAATCCCAAACTGGCAAAATAGGCTTACGCGGTGGACGAACGTGAGTAACCCCCTGGAAAAAGGTCTTAACCAAAAGGTGATTGGCAAAGGATCTCTGGAAAAAAATTGCCAGAGCTGAAACATGACCTTTGAGAGTACTAAGTTGAGGACCCAGATCCAAACCATGTTGCAAGAATTCCAGAATCCTGGGAATAGAAAACACCCTACAGGGAAGAGACTTGGACTCACACCAGGCAATGTAAGCATGCCAGATCCTGTAGTAGATAATGGACGAGGACTTCTTCCTAGCTCGAATAATGGTATCCACCACAGAAGCCGGCAAACCCTTATCCATCAAGATGGAGGTTTCAGCAGCTAAGCCGTCAAAGCCAGAGTTTGTAAATTGGGATGGCACAGTTGTCCCTGAGTGAGCAGATCTGGATCCTTGGGCAGGGCATACTGATCTACTGCCAACTGCACAACGTCCAACATGGGGCAACCAAAATGGTTGGCACCCCTTCCTGGGCTATCTTGCGCAGCACCCTGCCCAGCAGAGGAATTGGAGGGAACACAGAGGAGCCAAAACCCCGTCCAAGGCATTGCTAGCGCATCCGTGGCGAAAGCCAGAGGGTCCTGTGACAGAGACAAAAAGAATGGAAGCTTGTGATTGTGACGGGACGCAAACAGGTCCACATCCGGCAGACCCCAGCGGTGGCACAGGGAGCGAAATACCCTGTTGCTGAGGGACCATTCCCCCAGCCGAGACATCCCCCTGCTCAAGGAGTCTGCCTCCAGGTTCTCCACCCCCCCGGGATGTAAATTGCCGAGATGCAGGGGACATTCTCTTCCACCCAGGACAGAGTCAGGGACACTTCCTTGAGGGCTCGCTTGCTCCGAGTCCCTCCCTGATGATTGATGTAGGCAACCGCCGTCTGGTTGTCCGAGCAGATCTGAACAGCCCGACCCCGAAGGTGTGGGGGCAACTGGGAGAGAACCAACCTTATCGCCCGCGGTTCTAGAATGTTGATGGGAGTATGGGCCTCCTGGGGGCCCCACCGACCCTGGAACTTCAGAGACTTCCAAAAGCCCCCCAACCAGTCAGACTGGCATCTGTAGTGACAGGCTCCCAGCACGGAGGCAGAAAGGTCCTGCCCACTAGAAGGTTCCTTGAGTCCAGCCACCACGAGAGGGACTGTCTGGCCAGTGGGGACAGAACAAATTCCTGATCCAGGGACACAGGGTCCCGATCCCACACTGACAAGAGGTGCAACTGAAGAGGTCTCATGTGAAACTGAGCAAAGGGGTCCGCCTCGAAGCAAGACACCATCAGGCCCACTAACTGCATCCCCTGCCGAATGGAGGGATGAGGACAAGAAAGTAGAAACCGTGCCTGCGTTTGCAGGCTCTTCACCTTCTGCTGAGGCAGGAATACCTTGACCTGAGATGTATCCAGAGTCATACCCAGAAAAGACCTCACCAAGGACGGGGACAGTGAAGACTTGGGATGGTTGATCACCCAGCCGAAAGTCTCGAGGGTGGAAACTACCACCTGGGTATCTATCTCGGGCTGATGGAGAGACTGAGACACAATCAGAATGTCGTCCAGATAAGGCAGAATGCGTATGCCCTGAGATCTCAGAGCCATCACACCCGCCAGCACCTTGGTGAACACCCGAGGAACCGAGGTGATACCGAACGGTAAGGCCACAAATTGGTAGTGCTGATCCTCCAGAGCGAACCTGAGAAATCTCTGATGACCTGGAAAGATTGGTACATGAAGGTAAGCATCCTTGATGTCCACCAAAGTCATGAAATCGCCCGGGCGCAGGGTACTGACCGCAGAGCGCAAAGTTTCCATGCGAAAATGCTAGAACCTGACAAACTTGTTGAGGCGTTTCAAATCCAGGATGGGCCTCAGGGACCCATCCTTTTTGGGGACCGTGAACAGATTGGAGTAGAAGCCTCGACCCCTTTCCAGGAAAGGCACCGGGCAGGTGACACCCAACTACAAGAGGTTCTGGACCGCCAGGCGCAAGCCCTGAGCTTACAGAGGGTTTTGGGACATCCGGGATCTGATGAATCTTGGAAGCGGCCAGGCTGCAAACTATCTTGTACCCAGAAGACACCATCTCCTGGATCCACCGGTCTGACACATGTAGCCTCCAGACGTGAGCAAAGAGCCGAAGCCGCCCCCCTACCTGGATGGGTGAGGGCGCCTCCTCATGCCTAAGGGGGCTTGGGGGAAGATTTGGACTTGGGACCCCATGAAAGACCGGGACGGCCACGGCCTCTACCCCGGCCCCAAGAGTCTCTGCGTGTAAAAGGTGCACCCCATCCAGACCTGGGAGCACGGAAGGAGGTGAGGGAAGAACCAGCCCCTCGAAAGGGCCGTGGCTGCATCCTGCGTTGAGGTAGCCTACCATCCCTGGCAAATAGATCCAGGCGCTCACCGAAGAGCCGCAGCCCCATAAAAGGTGAATGCAGCGAGAGCCTTCTTAGCGGCATAATCAGCCGCCCACTGACGCAGCCAAACAGAACGGCGTATAGCCACCAAAAGGGCAGAAGTCCTACCACACATCCTGACAGCATCATCCATAGCAGAGAGAATAAATGCAACAAAATCATAGCAAAGCAGGAGGGATCTATAATCCAGACGCCCAGCGAGGGAAGGTGGGAAAGAACAAGGGCAGGGCTGGGAGAAACCACAGTCACGGTGTCCCGCCTGAAAGACACAATGAGGACACATAAATATCCCATGACGCAGCAAAGTACTGATAAAAACACAACTCGTCAAACCCCCCCCCCCCCCCCGAAGAGCGCAAATCGCGGTCACGTGACACGCCAGCGCCATGACAGATCAGGAAAAAAGCACGTCAGAAAGTAGTGCCGCCCGCCGGAGCGTAGTACAAAGCGGCGCGGCGGCGAAACACACAGCAATAACTCCGAGGGCACCTCCAGCAGCCGACCATATCGCCCCCCCCCCCCCCTGAGATCACCCAGGGAGAGAGCAAGGGGACAAAGGAACAGCGGCAGGGGCCCACCCAAGAAAGATTAAGAAGGGAGGGGGGGGGGGCACTTATCAGATAGGCTGACAGCTAGGACCACATTATCCCACAGAGGCTCATTATAAAGCCTGAACAGACTACCCTTGTGGAACAGGGTTTGCAGTTCGGAGCAACGCTCCTTAGGCACCTGACCCTGGCGCCGTCCTACCTTCAACCGAACAGTCAGCCGAGGCTGGGAGGCAGTGGGTCCAGAACGGGTGGAAATAGTCCTGCAGGGCCGCAGGCTGGTAAGCCCCGCTCGCCTGCGCATATAGAGAGCCATCTTCTATCTTTGCAGTCCGACTGCAGAAGGAAACTGGGAAATTGTGGGAGGTAACTGTCTTTTTATAGGGCCGGGAGACGCCACAAGTCTTTCTGCAGTCCACTGCGCCACCTTGTGGCGGATTACCCAGACGTAAGGACTTGCCATATACTAGGAAAACGATGTTTTAGCAAAAATACAATTCTGTGATAACTCACCTGTAGAATTGGTATTATATGTATACAGCATGTCCTGTTCCAGAATATTCCTTACTCCTGGGCAATACATCCACAAGATGGCGCTGGACTGCAGAAAACAGCTTGTGGCTCCTCCCGGCCCTATATAAGTCAGGGACCTGTCACAAATTCTCCAGTATTGACAAGCAGTTAACAATAAGCCGGGAGAACAAAAATAACATATGAACAATCACCATACAGAGGTAACTAAGAACAATGACAACCAGGGTGGGGTGGAACAGGACGTGCTGTATACATATTATACCAGTTCTACAGGTGAGTAATCACAGAATTGTATTATTCTAAGTATAGGCACCAATAGCACGAGTAGAATGAGCAGTAAGGCGGAAGGGAGGTTCCTTCCCCTTAGCAGAATAGGCTTGTATCACAGCCTGACGGATCCACTTGCTGATAGTGGACTTAGCTGGAGCCAGACCCTTCTTAGGTCCAGATGGGAGCACAAAAAGAGCATCAGTCTTCCTGAAGGATTCAGTAGCCACCAAATAAGAGAAGGCAAAACAATGTCCTAATTGAGATGAAAGGCAGAAAATCTGGCTTAAAACGAAACACCACCTTGTCCTGGTGTCTCTAAAAGTAAGGGGGTTTGATGGAAAGCGCCGCCAACTCAGAAACACGCCTAACAGAAGTGATAGCCACCAAAAAGGCTACCTTAAGCGTCAAAATGGACAAAGGGGCCTCACGCAAAGGCTCAAAGGGAGACCCCTGCAAGGCAGACAATACCAAGTTCAAATCCGAGACTGGTAACATAGGCTTACATGGAGGCCGCACATGAGTAACCCCCTGGAAGAAGGTCTTAACCAGACGATGGACGAAAATGACCTTTAAGGGTACCAAGTTGAAGACCCAAATCCAGACCATGTTGCAGAAATTCTAGAATCCTAGGGATAGAAAACACCAGACAGGTGACGCAAACGCAACAGCCGACAGGTGACGGGACGCAAACAGGTCCACATCCGACTGACCCCAACGGTGGCATAGGGAGCGAAACACCCTGTTGCTGAGGGACCATTCTTCCAGACGAGAAGGGACGTACACCGCCGAGAGGCAGGGAACGTTTTCCTCTGCCCAGGACAGTATCAGGGACACTTCCTTGAGGGCCCTCTTGCTCAGAGTCCCTCCCTGATGATTGATGTAGGCAACCGCTGTCTGGTTGTCCGAGCGAATCTGAACAGCCCGACCCCGAAGGTGTGGAGTCAGTTGGGTGAGAACAAATCGTATCGCCCTCAGTTCCAGAATGTTGGTATGGGTGTGAGCTTCCCGAGGGCCCCATTGACCCTGGAATTTCAGGGACTTCCAGAAGCCCCCTCAACCTGTCAGACTGGCATCTGTGGTGACCGTCTCCCAGCATGGAGTAAGAAAGGATCTGCCCACCAGCAGGTTTCTTGAGTCCAGCCACCACGAGAAAAACCCGCTTGGCCAGAGGGGACAGAGCAAACACCTGATCCAGAGACACAGGGTCCCGATTCCAAACTGACAAGAGGTAAGGTTGAAGAGGTCTCATGTGAAACTAAGCGTATGGAAACCGCCTCAAAGCAAGACACTATCAGCATCCCCTGCCGAATGGAGGGATGAGGGCAAGACAGAAGAAGCCTGGCTTGAGCTTGCAGACTGTCCACCTTCTGCTGCGGGAGAAAGATCTTGACCTGAGATGTATCCAGAGTCATGCCCAGAAAGTACCTCACAATTGATGGTGACAGAGAAGACTTGGGGGTGGTTGATCACCCAGCCGAAGGACTCCAGTGGACACCACCATCTGTGTATCCAGCTCGGCCTGCTGGAAGGACTGAGCCGTGATGAGAATGCCGTCCAAGTAAGGAAGGATGCGAATGCCCTGAAATCTCAGCTGAGCCATTACGCCGCCAGCACCTTGGTGAACACCCTGGGAGCAGACGTGAGACCGAAGGGCAAGGCCACAAATTGGAAGTGCTGATCCTCCAGAGCGAACCTGAGGAATCTCTGAAGACCTGGAAAGATTGGTACATGAAGTTAAGCGTCCTTGATATCTACAGAGGTCATGAAGTCGCCCGGGCGTAGTGAATTTACAGATGAGCGCCCATGTGAAAGTGTTTGCTTCAAAAGGTACTTGGCAGATGACCCCCAACTCCAGAAGGTTTTGGATAGCAAGGAACAGACCCTGGGCAGGGTTTTGAGCTATCCGGGATTTGATGAATCTTGGGGGCGGCCAGGCTGCAAACTATCTTGTAACCGGAGGAAACTACCTTCTGAATCCACCGGTCTGAGACGTGAAGCCTCCAGACGTGAGCAAAGAGCAAGCCATCCTCCCCACCCGGATGAGTGAGGGCGCCTCTTCATGCCTGAGGGGGCTTGGGGGAAGGCTTGGGCATGGGACCCCAGGAGGGGCTGGGATGGCCACGTCCTCTGCCCCTGCCCCAAAATTCTCAGCGAGCCACGGAAGGAAGGGAGAAAGGCACCTGTTCCCCAAAAAGATTGGGACAGCCTCCTACGTTGAGGTAACCTGCCACCCTTAGCAAAAAAGTCCAAACGTTAACCAAAGAGGCGTAGCCCCTTAAAGGGAAAGCCAGTAAGAGCCTTCTTAGCAGCATTATCAGATACCCACTGACGCAGCCAAACAGAGCGGTGTATAGCCACCAAAAGGGCAGAAGTCCTTCCACACATTCTATTGGCATCACCCATGGCAGATAGAACATACGCAACAAATTCATAGCAAAGCAGGAGAGATCTGTACTCTTCTCCTCCCGCATCATCAGAGGCCCCATCCAAGAGACCCTTAAGCAGCCCTTTAATAGCAATAGCTGTAATGGCAGAGGCACAGACCGGGCGCAGCGCAGTCCCCACACAGGAAAAGGCATTGCAAGCCAGCTGGTCCATGCGCCGGTCCTCACCATCCCTCAGGGTAGTAGTGTCAGGGGAATGCATGACAGATGTATTGGACAGCCCCAGAACGGGCGTGTCCACCTCGGGAGGGCATGACCAACGCTTAATCACATCAGCAGGAAAGAGATACCTCTTTGGCACCCCAGGGAGCTTGCTAGGCTGTTCCCATTTGAGCACCAGATTATTAAAGTGAGTCTACTCCAGAAACTCCAAGCGTGGTTTAACCGTATGAAAGAGCTCACCCTGCTGCTGCGGAGCCACAACAAAAAGGGGAGATACAAAGCACTTCAAAAATATGAGCCAAAAGTCTGTCAGTGTCATCTGAGGACCATGGGTCTGTCCCAAGAGGAGACCCGGTGCCACCATAAGCCTTAGGCCTTTTCTCAGATGATTCTGAAACAGAGAATAATTCCCCCTCCTCCAGGGGAGTATAACCGGTAATGTCAAAAAATTCCTCAGCCTCCATAGGAAAGAGGGAAATAGCGGGTGATAAATGCTGCTTCTTAGCAGAAGCCATACGCGGGGCAGACCCAGCAATATGTTTTTCAATGCTGGCCACCCGTGCAGCCAAATCAGGTTGAGACTCCCCACTGGTATGCACCTCACTGGGAGTCAGATGTAAGCGTGGGGGGGTAGGCGAAGCCAGAGGGGGCACAGGCCCATCAACAGGTAACCCAGACTGCAGCGCAAGTACCTGCTGGGTGCAGGGTACACACATCCTGACATCATCACTTATAAGGGATAACCCACATACACAGCCAGGCTTGTCCCGAGCTAACCCCAAGCATATTATCCCGAGTAGCCCCCATATGGTGATTATCGCAGCACTGCAGGCCGATAAGGGATTAACACTAAAAAGCTATAAATTTTCAATAGCCCCGCAATATAGTGGTTAATGCTAAATCAAGGGAGAGGACCAGGAGAAACCACAAAAAGTTTGACCCGCCTGAAAAACATAAGCAGACAGACATCCCCGATAAGAAGACAATCAATAACATAACAAGGCCAGCCCGCAGGGGCACTTACGGACCGCGGTAGGTAGAATGTAGACAATCAGACACGCAGCACAGGAGTCAAAATGGCGCCCGCATATACCTCGAGGGTCAGGCCGCGGTGAAGTGATGCGGAAAAAGTAATCCGCAAGGCCTGCCCCCCCCCCCCCGAAGAGTGCGAAACACGCCCACGTGATCAGGCTGGCCAATAGCGGCCCAGCAGCTCTAAAGTTAATAGGCCGCCAGCCGCGGAGCGCAGTACAAACGCGTGGTGGCGCGTTTTAAAGTGGACCAACACCCAGGATTTTGACTATCCTGGGTTTTGGTCCACTTCGGCGGGGCACCCCGATCGGGGGTGCCCCGCTGTGTGAAACCCCCCAGAAAGCCCCAAAATCTTACCTGTCCCGCTCCCACGTGACTGGACGGTCCAATCCCCGCCAACGTCCAGGCGGGGATCAGGAACGTCCAAGCGGCTGCCGCCGCCTCCCTCGCGTCACTTTCGGCGCGCGCGCGCCCCCGCCGGCCATTCGCAGACGGCCGGCGCGGGCACGCCTACAGGGGCGCGAGGGAGGCAGGTAAGCGATTTGGGGTGTCTGGGGGGGTTTCACCCCGCGGGACATCCCGATCTCGGATGTCCCGCGGGGTGGGAGGTGATCGGCCCGGGAATCTTATAGATTTCCGGGCCGATCACCTCTCGGTGTTGGTCCACTTTAAGAAAGTGACAAAACACAAACATATATATGACAAGTTTTAAACTGCTAGACAACAGCCCCCCCCCCCCCCCCCCCCCCGGAGATCTAAGGGAGAGTGAGGGAGGATACAGCTGAATTCCCAGGGAAAATGGCGCCCAGGGAACTAATCTAAGGAGTGAGGGTGGAGGGGGAATGGATAACCTGGCAAAATGGTAGGAGCCTGGCTCCCATGGTAGGAGCCTAGCTTCTCAGCACCTTCTGTACTGGTGCTTACTAACCTACCTTCACCCGAACCTTGTCAGCCGAGGCTAGGAGGCAGTATATAGTACGGAACGGGTGGGAATAGTGCTGCAGGGCCGCAGGCAATGAGCCCTGCTCACCTGCGCCACAAGAGAGCTATCTTACATCTTCTCAGCGCAAACTGCAGAAATGAACTGGGAAACTGTGGGAGTTTCCTGACATATAGGGCCGGGAGGAGCCACAAGCTGTTTTCTGCAGTCCAGCGCCATCTTGTGGATGTATTACCCAGGAGAGAGGAATATTCTGGAACAGGACGTTCTGTATACTTAGAATATCCCAAGCTGCTGACAGCCTGCATTGTGTGGAGGAGAAAATACAATTCTGTGAAATACTCACCTGTAGAATTTGTATTATACGTATACAGTACGTCCTGCTCCAAACAATAATACTTAGTCTTGGGAATATTCTCCGCCAGGTGGCGCTGCACTGCAGACATGAAAAACAGGCTCATCCCAGCCCTTCAAATACCCGAGACCTCCCACAAATCCCCAGCATTGAAAAGCAGTGAACAAGAAGCCGGGAGAATTTAACCACCACCACAAAACTGGTAATGATAACAATGAAAAACAATCACCATACAGGGGATCCAGAATAATGCAAAAATACAGGGTGGGGTGGAGCAGGACGTACCGTATACGTATAATACCAATTCTACAGATGAGTATTTCACAGAATTGTATTATTCTAAGTATACAGTACGTCCTGCTCCAAACAATAATACTTACTCTTGGGACATCCAATAGCAGTGTCCGTAAGCAGGGTGGGATCCCCAACAAAAGATTAATAGCAAACAGTTTAAACTACTGTCACCTGCAAAACCTTGTGGCCAAAACAGCATGAGCTGAAGCCTCAACATCAACCTTGTAAAAATCTTGAAAAGGTATGAACAAAAGACCAAGTAGCGGCCTATCAAACAATATCAACAGGAGCCTGGAGCTGTAAGCCCAATAGGCACCAACAGCATGAATAGAACCGAAAAGGTAAGGCCACAGAGGCTGGAACTGCCCATTAGTGGCATAGACCCGAGGCACAGCCTAACGAGTCCCATTGCTAATAAAAGTTTTGGCAAGCCAAAACCCTACTTAGAACCAGACGGAACCATACCATCCAACTAATGACCAGGCCAAAGGCCGTCCAACCCCCAAGATCAGACGAAATCTAGCGCCTTCAGGATGGAATGGCCTCAGGCCCAAAGGAGCATCAGTTCTCCAAAAGGACAAGTGACTACCAAGGAAACTTCCAACACATGTCCAAGAAATGCAGAACCCCTTAATCAGCATAGCTAGGAATAAGGCACAGAAGCAAGAACATAAAACACCACAGTAGACAGAAGATCCAGCTTCAAGCGGAATATCACCTAACCAGGTGTATCTCAAAGAATGGGAACACAGACAAGCGTCTGACTTAACAGCACCAGAAAGACAACCGTGAGGAATAGAAAACCAGACAGCGTCCAGAGTAGGCCCAAGGGAAAACCTTGCAAGACCGAATAAAGTTCCCAGTCCAATAGGGACCATAGGATTACGTGGGGGATGCACCAGAGTGACCCCCAGGAAGGAAGTCTTAACCAAGGAATGCAGAATAAAAGACTTCTGAAAAAAAAGGCGGACAGGGCCGAGCCTGCCTCTTAAAAGCACAAGGCTGGAGAAAAACTCCAACCCCTGATATCATAACTCTAGAACCCCAGGAGCAGAGACTCCCTACAGGGAAAATACAGACTCCCACCAATAAATGTGGATACACCATATCCAATAATGGATGGAAGAAAAAGAAGAAGCTTGTTCCTAATCTTCCCATAGTCTCAACACCGAGACAGATAAAAACTTATCTCCTCAGGATGGGAGATTCAGCAATCAGGCCGTCTAGGCCAGACCCTGTAGATTGGGGTGACGCAAAAGAGCCCCGATTGAGCAGAGCTGGCACTCCTGACAGAACTTACAGATCTACTGCCCGCAGTACCACGTCTGCGACCCACACACTACTAGGCCACTCGGGGACCACAAGAACTTTCCAGAGCAATCTCGCGCCAAACCCTGCCAAGCAGGGTAATGGAGAAAGTCATACAAAAACAGAAAATCCTGCCACAGTGATACTAGGGTATCATGACCACGGCCAGCTGATCCTGAGATAGGCAACCAAGGGCCAAGAACTGGTGATAGCGACAGAGCACAAACAGATCCACACTGGTCAGAACTCACAGAGATAGAGGGGTTAGCACATCCTGTATCAGAGGAACCCCACCGGAGCAAATACCAACCCAGATCAGGCTCAGATACCTTCCTGGAGGACCAACCTGCTCCAGGTCCCACACAGATTAAAGACAGACCTAAGGAACTACTTCTGAGCAACCCAACAACGGGCCCACCAGCTGCACCCCTGTCTGGTGAAGGAACTGGGACAGCTAGGAGGGACGGAGCCCATGCAACCAGAACTCCCAACCTGTGGCTGAGGAAGTAAGAATGCCGCCTGAACCTTATCCAAATACATTCCTAGGAATGGAGATACCAACTCAGAGGACAATGAGGACTTGGAGTGAATAAACACCCATTCCAATGACTCCCCATGGACACCACCAGTCCAGTCATCAACTTAGCCTGAAGTAGAGGCTGGGGGGGGGGGGGGAGGACGTCCCGGTAGGTCAACGCAAGGACGCCCATAGATCTCCTCAGAGACATTGCCCCCGTCAGCACCTTGGTGAGCACTCTAGGAGCTGAAAAGAGGCCAGATAACAAGGCCACAATTATTAATGTTGGCTTCCAACTCGCACCTGAAACCTCGGTGTCCATAAGACACAGGGATGTGAAAATAATCATAATTCCACAGACGGCAAGAAGCCCCCAGGGCACAGTGAGCTAGACGGCTCAGCTAAGAACATCCATGCAGGTGCCTAAATCTGTGAATCTAGAATGGCCCAGAGGACCCAAAAATTTAGGAGTATTGTGGAAAGGTTGGGGAAGCGGCCCCTGCCTCTGCCTGATAAAGGCAATTTGCAAGTGACTCCTAGACCACACAGGCCTTGCATGACCTGCGCCAGCATCTGAACAGAAGCAGGGACCTAAAGTGGCCCGATAACTCGAGGGAAGGCCGCGCAGCAAACCTCATCCTGAATCCAGAGGACACTTCCCCCTACAGCCCCTAGAAGGAGGCGTGATGTCTCCTGACCGGAGCAAGATGCTGCAGCCATCCCCTCACCCAGACGGGCGAGGGTGCCCCATCATGGCTGAGGGGGTTTGGTGGAAGCTTTAGACTTAGTCCCTTTTTTACCAGAGGGACCAGGACGCTGTTTGCTGCTCCTGGGGCAGGAATCTGTACTAGTCCCCAGGCCAGACACCCCTGGTTCTTGCTTAACCCTATGGTAAGGAGGGGGAGGGGTGTCCCTGCCCCGAGGAGGCCGAGACGGCCGCCTGCGATGGGGTGATCTGCCCTTTTTACCAAACAGGTTCAAGCGGGCCCGAAACTGGCGCTGTCCTTTAAAAGGAAGCCCAGCCAGAGTTCTTTTAGCAGCATCTTCAGTGCCCCATTGACGAAGCCAGACCAAGCGACGTATAGTCACCACCAGCGCAGAGGTCCTAGCACACATTTTAATGGTGTCATCCAGCGCTAAAAGGATAAATTTCACAAAGACATCGCAACCGTAGAGTGCATCAAACACCCCCCAGGGAAGATCCTCAGGGTGATGATCAAGCATCTTTCTGATGAGGGTTCTAGTGGCCACCGCAGTAATGGCCGCGGCACAGACCGGGCGCAGCGCCGTTCCTGCACAAGAAAAGGCATGGGAAGCCAGCCTATCAACGCGCCGGTCCTCAGCATCCTGAAGGGTACTATAAGCAGGAGCCGCGATAAAGGGGGGGTTAGGAACCCCTATGATCGGAGCATTCACCACCGGGGGAGATGACCAACAATTAACCACCTCAGGGGGAAAGGGGTATTTCCAATCCCAGTCCGCTGGAACCCCTGGAAGTTTACTAGGACATTCCCATTCCTTAAGTACCAGAGCGTGGAAATGATCCTGCTCTAGGAATTCCAAGCGCGGAGTCGCTGTATGAAAGGTCTCCCCTCTCGCCTTGGGAGCCTCACCAGGGAGGGAGATAGACAGGACCTCAAAGACCTTAATCAACAACTCGTCCGTGTCACACTGGCCCCATGACTCACGGACAGAATCATCATGCTTCCTCGGCCTCTCATCAGATGAGCCCGAGTCAGAGAACAGCTCTCCTTCGTCAGAAGGGATACAGTCACGCGGAGTATCAAACTCCTCAGTTCCCATAGGAAAAACAGAAACAGAAGGTGTCAAGTGCCGCTTCTTACCAGGGCCCAGGCGCTCTGATAAACTAGCACACTGACAGACACAGCAGGCTGGTCATCCCCACTAGTATGCGACTCAGCAGGAGAGAGATTTAAGCATGGGGAGATAGGTGAACTGAAACGACGTGCAGTTACTGGCAAACCTGATTGCAAGGTCAACGCTTGCTCGGCACAGGGCCCGCAGACCCGCGCCCTGTCTGCATCAGCATGGGGTTGTCCAAATGTCATACACAGCCGGTCATGTCACGGGGGGACCCCGGACCCATAATTCGAGATGCCTCCATATGGTGATTATTAAGGCACAATATGCCAGCAGGGATTTACGCAGTATACAACCCTGGATGCCCCAAAGACCAGCTAGTAATGTGGGAGAATTGTACAAGGCCCGCTATAATTTACACCCGGCCCGGAGAAGCCACTGGAGTGAACCGTCTGAAAGACATGAAAAAGGTACAATAATTACAAAACATGCAATATTAGTACGTACACCGCGCTAGAAATGAAAAAGAGTATAAACAATAATTCCAAGTCCAACTTCAAGTGCTCAACGTGTAGTAGTCCTTATTCCCAAAAGAACCAATTGTAGGAAAGCAATGTTTTTTGAAACACAGAGCAACCTTCAAAATAAATAAGTGCAAAGGATGGTTTCTATCCCACAACGCGTGCACCTCCACACGATGAAAAATCCAACCAAAACCACCACCGATAGTGCAAATCCTTACCGACTAGAAAAGATAACAAAAGCCTTCAAATACGTCCACAAGTGGGTAATCGGCAGGTCCTGTCTTCAGATGTATTGCTCACCAGCATTCATGGGTAGATCAAGCCAACCAATTACCGGGAAACAATGATAAACAGAATCTCGTGTAACTCCGTTAGGACCCAAGACAATTTATTAAAAATATAAAATGTGCATTCACAAACAAGCAGTTAAAAACAGCATTCGATCATAATAAGGCGACGCTCATCTCACCGGCCCTGGAATGAAGCAGCTTGTGCCAGCAGAAGGGTTGCGTCAGCCATAAACGAAGATGTAGGTACCACAATGTAAATAGTTCCGCCACCGCCGACGCATTTCGTCGCCAAGGGCAACTTTAACTAGGCTGGTGGCGGGCGGAAGACTAAATACTAAGTCAAACAATCCCACAATCCAACGGGGAGAGGATCATGTGACCCTAGTTACTTATGATATAACTATTAAACCCCAGGAATAATAAATTTCAACCCCTGGAGTTAGGCTGTAAATTGTAACCATAGGCAAGTGTGTTGACCCACTGATATAATAAATACGGCAAATCCAACTGACCTTTTACAGCCAGTCGTATTGCCGCCGGGGCGATAAGCCACGCCCCCAAACCCGACATCACACACAGCGAGCCGGCGTCACGTGACAGAGCAATGACAGGCGCTCCACAGCTCACATCCGCCGTCAATCTCAGACGGCAGCGGGGCGGACCAGGAAATGCGATGCGCTCCAAGTCACGTGACCGCAACTGGCGGTCATGTGATGTAAACATGCGGATAACGTGAATACATGACAGCCACACAGCGCAGCCGCGCCAGCCAGCTGTCACGTAGAGACCCTAGACAGAAAACACGGGCAAATACATGACAGCCACACAGCGCTCTCGCGCCAACGGGCTGTCATACAAACAACCCAAACCAAGTGGATCAGAATTAAGCATGAAGGTGCGAAGCACCAACTCTGGGCCGCAGGATATATTATGGAAACTACACCAATGAGATATAGAGTTGTCACATAATAACTCGAAAGTAAATAGCAATAATCAGGAATTGGAAATTCCTGTAAAGTCCATAGATAAAACCAACTGTGGCAAAGCTGCTTCACTCCAGTGTCAGACAAATTAAATACATGACACTTAAGAAATGAGCACAGTAAATGAACAGTAAATAAATCATGATTAAAAAGCAGGAGAAAATGAACAATTAAAATCAGCCTTATGAGGAATCAATGAAACAGTTCAGATCAAAGTCGACATTCAAACCAAATGGATGTAGGGTACCCAAAGTATAAATCCACTGACCCTCTTTCTTAGATAATTCCCTTACCAGATTTGAACCCCGCCAATGTTGTTCTACCTTATCAATCCCCACAAATGAAATAAGGCTAGGGTCACTGTTATGGAACTCCTTAAAGTGAGCTGACAAATTATGGGATTCGAATCCACGCCTCACATTATACATATGTTCTGGAATACGTATTTTGAGCTCACGCGTGGTGCGCCCAACATACATTTTTTTACAGGGGCACCATATAAGGTACACTACACCTTTGGAACTACAAGATATAAACTTAGAAATTTTGAAAGATTTATTTGTCTTGAAATCTTGAAAAGGTTTCACCGATTTTCCAACAGATTTGCAGCCCTTGCAACCAGCACATATGCCGCAGCTATAGAAGCCGGTCGGCAGATTGCCAGCCAGTCCACCAGACTTAGGTGGGTCCACATAGCTCTTCACCAGCCTGTCTCTAAGGCTTGGTGCTTTTCTAAATACCACTTTCGGACATGCTGGTAACGCAGGGCCCAAAACAGCATCGGCTTTTAAAATATGCCAGTGTTTAGCCAGTAAATTGCGGACCTCCTTATACTGGACATTAAAGCCAGTAATAAATGGAATATCATCTCGTGTTTCAGTAATACTTCTATTGCTCTTTTTTAAAAGGGATTCTCTCAGGCATTTTCTAACACAAGCCCGTTGTTGGCGTACTGTATCCTCATCATAACCCTTATTAACAAATCGTTGCATTAACATCGCTGATTGATTGTCAAAATCTTCCAACGACGTGCAATTACGTCTCACCCTAGTGAACTGCACTTTAGGTATCGCCTGCAACCATTTTGGGTGATGGCAGCTCATAAAGGGGACGTAACCATTCCTATCTGTACTCTTGAAGTAAGTGGAAGTAGTCAGCGAATCATATTCCTTCTTAATGCTAAGATCTAAAAAATTGACAGAAACCAAGCTACTCTCGGCAGTAAATTCTAGATTAAAGGTGTTCTTATTAATCTCGTGACAGAACTCTTGTAATGTATCTTGAGGGCCATCCCAGATAAAAAACAGTTGCGGTCACGTGACTTGGAGCGCATCGCATTTCCTGGTCCGCCCCGCTGCCGTCTGAGATTGACGCCAATGTGAGCTGTGGAGCGCCTGTCATTGCTCTATGTCACGTGACGCCGGCTCGCTGTGTGTGATGTCGGGTTTGGGGGCGTGGCTTATCGCCCCGACGGCAATATGACTGGCTGTAAAAGGTCAGTTGGATTTGCCGTATTCATTATATCAGTGGGTCAACACACTTGCTTATGGTTACAATTTACAGCCTAACTCCAGGGGTTGAAATTTATTATTCCTGGGGTTTAATAGTTATATCATATGACCCAGTAACTACGGTCACATGATCCTCTCCCCGTTGGATTGTGGGATTGTTTGACTTCGTATTTAGTCTTCCGCCTTCCGCCAGCCTAGTTAAAGTTGCCCTTGGCGACGAAACTATTTACATTGTGGTACCTACATCTTCGTTTATGGCCGACGCAACCCTTCTGCTGGCACAAGCTGCTTCATTCCAGGGCCGGTGAGATGAGCGTCGCCTTATTATGATCGAATGCTGTTTTTGCAGCTTGTTTGTGAGTGCACATTTTATATTTTTAATAAATCGTCTTGGGTCCTAACGGAGTTACACGAGATTCTGTTTATCATTGTTTCCCGGTAATTGGTTGGCTTGATCTACCCATGAATGCTGGTGAGCAATACATCTGAAGACAGGACCTGCCGATTACCCACTTGTGGACGTATTTGAAGGCTTTTGTTATCTTTTCTAGTCGGTAAGGATTTGCACTATCGGTGGTGGTTTTGGTTGGATTTTTCATCGTGTGGAGGTGCACGCGTTGTGGGATAGAAACCATCCTTTGCACTTATTTATTTTGAAGGTTGCTCTGTGTTTCAAAAAACATTGCTCGTCTGAAAGACAATGGGAATAAGGGGTGTCAGAGCCATGTGCAGTCATAAGGAATAATGAAAATCGCCTGCGAGGGCACTTACAGACCAAGGGAGGAGGACGACTGTTACCACGTGCGCGCGGGACTAAAATCAAAATGGCGCCAATCGAACCTCGAAGGGCAGGCCAGAGCGGGCCGTGACGCGGAGCGCGCCAAGCCATGTCCCCGCCTCCCCGAAGAGCGCGAAGCTCTAAGGCAGTAGTCCTATACATGAACATTACACCAGAGGGCACTGGTGGTACAGCAGAATACACTTCTCAAGTGTGTTATTTGCCAAACTAACATGACACACTAGACATGATTTGCCAACGAAGACACCGCAGCGTCTGGGGCGACACCGCCGCCCGGCGCAGCACATCCAATAAAGGAAGAAACGCGAGTGGCAGTGGCCGTACATAATAAAAAGCAAACAGCGCGGCTCTGACACCCGGTTACAAATCAAGGGCAATACTAAGGCCATAAGCATGTAATCACAGTACACAGGGAACGCCACACACCCTCCCTCCCTTTTTCCCCCCGAGCTACGGGGGAAACGAGGGAGGATGGCGACCCTTTGTACAGGGTCCACCGTTACATGGGGCATGGGCAATAATGCGGGAGGGGCATCCCATAGAGGCTCACCATCAGCCTAAACCGCCTACCCTTTGGTGGGGGACTGCGGTGGAGCATGGCTCCATAAGCACACATGGTGCTGCCTACCTTCACCCGACCAGCGCAGCCCAGGCTGGGAGGCACATCACAAGAGGATGGTGGGAATAGTCCAACAGGGCCGCAGGCTACAATAGCCCCGGTCACCTGCGAGAGAGTGATACTTCATGTCTTCGCAGTCGGCACTGCAGAGAAATCTGGGGATTTGTGGGAGGTCCCGGGTATTTGAAGGGCCGGGAGGAGCCTGTTTTTCATGTCTGCAGTGCAGCGCCACCTGGCGGAGGATATTCCCAAGAGTATTATTGTTTGGAGCAGGACTTACTGTATACTTAGAATACAATATCAAACAGATACACTGCAGCTGTGATGATCTTTACACCAAAGCAGCCAGCTAGAGAAAGATTTTATCTCCTAACTTTCTGTGTGGAAACTGCTTTGTAGCCCTTCCTGCGGCAGCCGCACAAAGTTGTGGGGAGCAGTGGGGGCCCCTGGATAAGGTAAGGGTTTATTTTCGGTGTAACCCCATCTTTCTTTACGACGACCTCCAAGACTTCTCAGGCACAAAGTGCTTCTGGCGAGCACCCCAACACCCCAAGTTCCAAACCTGGCCAGTAAACTCTTCTTCCTCCTCACAGAGTGGGTCACTGGTCAGTGGCCATTGACAGGCCCAATTCCCAAGTAATACAAACTTCGAGGAGCCAGGGCCATTGTTCCTTCAGGCAGTTGGAACCGTAGCCTCCCCCGGCCCAACACCCGAGGGGTGCTCCGTACAAGCGGTGCACTACATCTTCACAGATTCCTAAACTAAATCTATTCCCATCTTCCCAAACACAGTCTGGTTCAACAGGGAAACCCTCACAAAACTACCCCCCAAGACTTCTCAGGCACAAAGTGCTTGGGACGAGCACCCTTACACCCAAAGTTCAAAGCCAGGCCAGTAAACTTCTCTTTCTCCTCACATAGAGTGGGTCCACTGGTCAGCGGCCACTCATAGGCCCAATAACCAAGTAATGTAAAATCAGAGGAGTCAGGGCCAGTGTTCCTTCAGGCAGTAGGAACTGTAGAATTTTCCCAAGCACTTCCTGGGTATTCACCTTTATAACCTTGGGCACCAAACGCAAGAGAAGGTAAGTTGTACCTAACTTTATCCAGCAATTAACACATTAATGGCTGGGAGGCAGTCATCCCCCAGTTTCTCAGTTACTGATCCCTCAAAGTAAAGCACAAATGCCCTGAAGCTTCTTTCTGTCCAGAACCCCAGCCCACACAGAGCCGTCCATCATCCACCTTCCACTGGATGGGAAACAAGGACCTTTAACCCTGAACTATTAATGACGAGAGCCACCAGCTCAGACTGGCTCTAAACAACTTGTCCCATGTTGATATGACGACAAGTTGGAGGGCTCTAGTGTGGAACTGAACGCAAGGAACTGCCTCTTTTGAAAAGACCAGACCTAACAACCTCATGCGACCCCATGTCAAGTACATTTTAATTTTGCTGCAAAATACAAACCCGTTCTACAAGACATTAATGCAAAACACATGACAAAAACTCATCTGGACAGGTCCGAACATAGCAGTAAAAATAGAATAGAAAGCTCATAACAATTTTTTCTCTCTTCCCCAAAAAGAAAATAAAACAATGTTGGATTTTTTCATGCTTCTTGTATAAGTAAACTCTACATCTAGGGTGTTTTAGGATGTTTTAAGTAGACCCGCAGATTTTTTGCCATGTATAGATAATATATGGAACTCATTACCTTTGCATACTTTCTGGTATGGCAGCATTGTGTCTTCTGTTTTTTCATCCCGTTCCTGCCAAAAAGAAATAGATGGTCATGACTATCAGTGTCTTTATGAGAATATAAATCATACACTGATAAGTTGTTCTGCTTCAGGATGCTGAAACAGCTTTATTCAAGCAGACTACTGGCCATCAATTCACAGCTTGTAAAATTAAAGTCAATTTTCAGACAAGCAAAAAAAGAAAAAAAAAAGCTATACTCACCTTTTCCCCCACGTAGCTCATCATCAATCGCTTGAGCGTGCATCTGTCTCTCCGACATAAAGAAGTCCCTTGCCTCAATTCACTGCAATGAAAAGGGGCGTGTTGGATCTTCAATGGCCCCTTTTCACTGAAATGAATAGGAGTGTGCCAGCTCACTGAGACGGATGGCAGGGGTGAGCACCTCATCAGAGACACGCAAACGACCACACGGCGATGGAGCTGGATCCAGCGATCAGGTATGAGCTGCAGCCAGGGACTAGGAGTGATGAGCTGCGTGGGAGAAAAGGTGAGTATAGCATTTGTTACGTGCATGAAAAGTTACTTTACTAATTTTCTACATTTCCATCTGGTTTAAACTCTTTAAAGATCCTTTGGAGGGGGGTTTGCTCTATCTCCTTATGTGGCATCCCAAATCTGGATGCCCCACCAGAGGGCAGCAGCAGATCCTAAACTTGTCCCTTAAAGCAGGTCAAAACCCAGGCAGCCGGGCCCCGGAATCTAAAAGATTCCAGGCCTGGCCACTAGCCTACCCATGGGGCATCCTACACAGTGTGCCCTGCTGTGTGAAACCCCCTCTAAGACGGCAGTAATCTTACTAATTTCTGGCAGATTACGCAACACAATCTCTGCCGGCCAGCTGGCTGCACCTACTAGCTGCAGTACTTAGTTACCCAAGATTGAAGTCCTGCTTCTCAAAATAAATGCATTTCTTGGCTGGCAGATCGGACAGACCATATGGGCCACAAAGGATTATTAATAGGAAAACTATATTGTTACTCTGATCTTTCACTTAAATAAGCAGGGGAATCTCTAGGAACCACTGCTGTGGAACATTAAGAACATCGTTTATGAACCAAATATTCCTAGAGCATGTGACCCTTAAACCGGACCTTCAGCATCATTTAATGAAAACCCTTAAAAAAAAAAAAAAAAAAAACTATTTCCCAGCACCTAAAATGAATATATTTTAAGTTTTTAGTCACTTTTTATTTTTCCTCTGCTGGGCTGCAACTCTAGGAAATGGGCGCTGGGCGCCGCCATCTTGCCTTAGAAGCATCACACACACTGAAGAGAGGAGAGCGGGGTAAAGTGCAGAGGGGTGGGTTATAGTTGTGCTTTGCACAGACAGAGCAGAGCAGGGGTCAGGAAAAGGACAGCAATCCTAGAATGCAGAGCAGCACAGTCAGAAGGCTGCCTGATGCTCTAGGAGCCGCCATATTGGATTTTTAAAGGCTCAGAATACGCACTAGGTGCAGGTAGGATGATTTTTTAATGTGGGCAATCTATGTACAGGGTGGCAGAAACATATAAGATACTTATTCAGGGTGAAGATCCTGTTTAATTAAGCCACACGCTAACCACACCCCTTCCACACCCATCAGCCACAAACTGGTTTAAACTGTCCTATTTTGAGGACCCAAAAATGGTCAGTTTAGGTAAGTGTCTTTTCGTTATTTAACATTGTACCCCTGCTTCAGCGCTAAGCAGGTGTGTCAGGGCAGGGGGTATTTAAAAATTGGAAACCCTGGGCTGATGTGGACCTTTAATTCAAAAACAGAATTACAAAATATAAACACTAAAAACTGACTAATACAAAGGTTCCAAGATACCAAATCCTTCCCAGATGTCGACATGCTGAAGAGGTAGTAGGAAGGATATCTTCCTCCAGTTTAGTCCTTGTGTCCAGGACTACTCATTATGAGTTAGCACGAATGGGACTAGTTTAGTCCAGTGATCCAACAGCTTACTCCCTACAACAGACTCTGTCCAGGAATTCTTTGGTTGTCCATCTACGTTTGCTCGTGTCTACGTCTTGACTTTATGGAAAGCATCATCTCAACCTTTAATTTCCCAGTGGTTAGAAAGGGATAATGACTTTTATTATATGTAGGATTGTACTTCCACATCTAAGGACTATTCCGATAAACCTACCAAGACTGGTTGAATTTCATGCCTGCAGATTTGCATGTTAAAGCGGAACAAAACCTGGGATTTTCACTTTCCCAGGAACTGGTCCTTGCCTGGCTATGTAGAACCCTCCAAATTGACCATAAAAATGTACCTTTCCCCAGTCATACAGTGCCATATGCAAGCACATGAATGGCTGACATACGGCTCCGTTTAGCCACAGAGCTCAGGACTAAGGAGTAGGAGCATTCCTAGTATCCCTTTAGATGGGGGGAGGGCTCCTGCCCCAGCCTATCTGAATGGCGGGAACACCCCTCAACCCAGACATTCTGGAGATGTCCCCAGCACTGTCTACATTGGTGTGGGAGCCAGGGCAAGGGTAAACTTTGCAGCAACCCGGGGGGAGTCAAGCATTAGCGGACGGCCCTGCAGTCTTTTAGACTCCAGGGCTGGCTGCCCAGAGTTAAAGGCATACCTTATACTTGTATACCCTGCCTGCTGCTCTAAATAAACTTGCTCTGGTCAGCTTCAGGGTTTTGGGGGGGGGGGGGGTGTTTAGGAGTGTTTCCTGTGTTTAAACACAAATTACTTTTAAAGAGGTCCCATGCCCATTTTCTGCATAATGGGTGTGGGACTCTGGGTGGCATCCAGATTGCTGGAGCCCCTCCACATGGATCCCCCTCGCCATCCTTGCCAGGACCTTGACCCAAGGAAAAACATGGTACTGCGATTGGCTGCTGGCAATCACGTGGGTCATCCTAGACTAGTGGCAGGGTAAGAAGCGGCTTCCGCTGTAGGCCAGGAGCAGCCATAAAGAATGACATCAAAAACTTCAGGCTGAAAATACTGATGCTCTTCAGAATAATTTTTTTCAGCTTTTTAAGATTTTTTTTTTTTTACTTTACTTACTTACTTGGTTATTGACAAAGATAAACTTAAATGTTTCCAAACGGCAAAGCTACAAGAACCAAACTAAGAATCAAAAGTACACGAGAAGAAATGTTACCTTGCTAAGCTGCTGTATTGTTCTCTGTTTCATTTCTAAATCACAGGACATCTGCTTCTTTTGTTTCTCTAAATCATTCGTTTTGTTAGTTAGAGTTTTCTTTTCTTCACGCATCGCACAAATCTGAAAATAAACTTCATTACATCTAAAGCTGATGGTTCAACAACTGCCACACATTTTATTGCTATAGTTCACAATAAAGTGGATCAAAACCACCGCGATTGGTCCAGGAATCTATAAGATTCCCGAGCCTATTATTCTCTCCCCTGTAGCATCCAAAATCAAGATACCCCGCTGTGTGAAACCCCCCAGGTCGCCTCATACACTTACCTTGTTTCCCAGTCCCACGGCGCACAAGTAAGCCACATCCCCGCTAACCCTCTAGCAGGGCGCGTGCCCTCGCAAGCCATTTGTGGACAGACCGTGCGGGCACGCTTCCAGTTAGACGAAAGCGGGGTATGTGGCCGCCAGCGCACTCGGAGCCGCTGGCCTTAGATGTAAGCTTAGACGATGTGACTTCATCCTTCATTCAAACCATTAAAGTATTTACTAATCAAGTTACTGGCAAAGAATACAAAATTAAGGGTGATTCCACCTGCAAATTGGAAGCTGTAATGTACTGCCAAAAATGCCCATGCAATTTGCTAAATGTCGGGAGAACTAATAGGCAGTTTAAAACCAGATTAGCTGAGAATATCCGAAATATAGAAAAAAGTATGAAATTAGTGTTCCAGTGCTTTTTTCTAACTATCACAATAAGGACCCCACAGAACTACATTTTTGGATCATTGAAAAAATAAAGGCAAACTGGAGGGGAACTAACTTAGTAAGGGAACTCTTTAAAAGAGAGACCTTCTGTATTTTTGAACTGGACACATTGGCCCCAAGAGGGCTTAATATTCATATTGATCTTTGCTTTCTACAAAATAAATGAACACAAACTATTCATAGCCCGTGATCAAATAGTATCCTTATACCTATATAGTTCATCCAGTATAGTTCTACCTACCAGGAACGATGTGAACTATTAATATTTATAGTTATTATTCTTTATTAATATATATTAATATTTAAATTAATATTGTTATATACCATTTTTATATAATTTATACTTTATATTTTGTAATATGTTTTTATAATTTTATAATCCACATCTCATTTTTATTTCTATTTTAAATTAATTTTATTGACCATTGAGTTTTATCTGCAGTACATTAGCGCATGATTGCAGTTCATGAATTTATTGAACTATATATGTATTCATTTTTCACATTAACTGCTTATCCATTTGTGCATTCAATATTTTTTACATACATTTGACTTTCAGAGTGAGAATATCTCCATTGATATCATATTATTTTTTATTTACTTTGGCTTAATAACATATGATTTGCATTATATCTTATTATATATTTTTCTACAATTTTATTTTATTGTACTGGATTGTATTGATCAGTCGCCCAGATTTCATCAATCTACTTAATTACATTGATGGATCCTTGAGGTTTTATACACAGTACATTTACTTTCTTTTTTGCGCATTCAGCGCTTTTCATACATTTTTCTCCATGATATTCCTATTTTGTTTAAATCCCACGTTATACATTATTATAACTTACATGACAATAACCTTCTATTCTAAGTAAAACATATGAATAGTCAAAGCCTGCGTTAACGACTGACACCAGAATTTGCAAATCGCTATTGATATTTGCATATTCTAGTACTTTAGGTAACCAAAAAGTGTTTTTAATAAATGAACAAACTATTTCATTCAACTCTCAATGTTTATGTTTTATTCCAAAGAGAAGTGAAAGAAGTTACACAAAACAAGTCGGACAAACACATTCAAGAGCTGCACGGAAGCCGCACCTGCGCTCTAAAGGACTACATCCACAGACTACATCTCCCATAGATCCCCAGATGAAGCAAGCAAGCTTTATAAAAAACTACCCTGTGGCTCTACCAATCAGAACCTGAGGACGTCGAAGGACAAAACGCGCGTTATACAGAAGCAGCAGGAAACGTGGCTGCGCTGGAAGCTCTCTCCCTCCTCTCAGAGACTAGAAACAAATTTGACTTTCAACTGCAGTAACTACGGCAACTAACTACTACGTCTATCATCTTGTTTATTTTTATTTCGTTTTTATTTCATTTTGTTATCATATTAAAATGTACTGAAAGAGTATAACCTCCTGACTTCATCGGGAAACAGGGCAAAAACTCACCTTCAGAAGTGGTTAATCCTCAAGGGTCCAGGTCAGGTTTTTTAACCCCCAGGATGCGGCGGTAAGTGCCCCATTCTTTTTAATCTTTGGCAACTTACACTAGATTTAGGAATGCAATATTGAATATATATGATTATATATATATATGAATATATATATATATATATATATATATATATATATATATATATATAGCGCTTGACTGCAGAGATGGCAAAAAGAAGCCCCTCCCGGTCCCATATATACCCGGGACCTCCCACAAATTCCCCAGTATTAAAAAGCAGTAAGGAGAACCAGAAGAAGCCAATGATAAATAACAAGGTTAACAAGGATAACAATCACCATACAGAGGATCCAAGATAATGCAAACAGTAGAGTGGAGCAGGACGTGCTGCATACTTATAATACCAATTCTACAAGGTGAGTAAACACATAATTGTATTATTCTAAGTATGCAGCACGTCCTGCTCCAGATAATGATTCATAACAGATGGGACATCCAATAGCAGTGTCCGTACATAGGGTGGGATCCCCAAAAGCAACAACGCGCAGTTCAAACCACTGCTGCCTGAAGAACTTTGCAGCCAAAAACAGCATCAGCTGAGGCCTGAACATCAACCTTGTAAAAATTGGAAAAGGTATGAACAGAAGACCAAGTAGCAGCCTTACAAACTTGTTCAACAGAAGCCTGGTGCTGGAAGGCCCAGGAGGCCCCAACAGCACGTGTAGAATGAGCAGTAACACGGAAAGGAGGATCCTTTCCCCTAGTAGAATAGGCCCTAAAAATAGCCTGACAAATCCATTTGCTAATAGTAGAGCAGGAGCCAGACCCTTCTTGGGACCCGAAGGGACCACAAGAAAGGCATCAGTCTTTCTAAAAGGGGCAGTAGCCACCAAGTAGAACTTGAAATTCCTGGCCACATCCAGGGAATGTAAGGCTCTCCTTGGAATTACCAGGATTAGGGCACAAAGAAGGAAGCACAATGTCCTGATTGAGATGGAAGGCAGAGACAACCTTAGGCAAGAAATCAGGTTTAAAGCGGAAAACCACCTTGCCTGGTGTCTCTCAAAGTTGGGGGCCTGAATAGAAAGTGCCGCCAACTCCGAAACACGCCTGACCAAGGTGATAGCCATCAAAAAGGAAACTTTAAGAGTGAGAATAGACAGAGTAGCCTCATGCACATGCTCAAATGGAGGGCCCTGAAGGGCAGACAAAACCAAATTCAAGTCCCAAACCGGCAACAGAGGTTTGCGAGGGGGATGCAAATGAGCAACCCCCTGGAAGAAAGTCCTGACCAGAGGATGTTGAGCGAAAGATCTCTGGAAGAAAACAACTAAGGCAGAAACGTGACCCTTGAGCGTGCTGAGCTGAAGTCCCAGATCCAGACCATTCTGAAGGAACTCCAGAATCCTAGGAATGGAAAACACCCAACAGGGAAGGACCCTAGACTCACACCAGTCAATGTAGGTCCGCCAGATTCTATAGTAGATGGTAGAAGAGAACTTTTTCCTAGCCGTGATTATTATTTTTTATTAATATTTTTTATTTATATAGCGCCATCATCTTCCGTAGCGCTTTACAAAGTAGTAATTACATATAGGGTAGAAACATACATATACTATTTCAAATGCAGTTTTACAGATTTGACAGTGGATATTCTGAGTACAAGAAACGATAGGGGAAAGAGCCCTGCCCTTGCGAGCTTACAGTCTAAAGGAAGAGGGGTGAAGACGAGGGAGAAGGATCACAAACAGTCAGTATTGAGCTTTGTGCCATGTGCCCTTTAGAAGATTAGTTAGGCCAGATTATATGCTTGTCTGAATAGGTGAGTTTTAAGGGCACCTTTGAAGGTTTTGAGGGTTGTGGAGTGGCGGATTGGGTGCGGGAGGGCATTCCAGAAGATTGAAGTTGCATGTGAGAAGTCCTGGAGGCGGGCGTGAGAGGAGGTGACCAGGGTGGAGGACAGGAGAAGGTCGGCAGAAGAGCAGAGGATGCGTCTAGGTATTAGAGTATTAACCACTGATTAGAGTATTAACCACAGAATCAGAAAGCCCCTCATCCTGGGGAGGTTTCAGCAGCCAGGCCATCAAAGCCAGCGTTTGTAAATTGGGATGGCTTAGCCGCCCTTAAAGCGGACCTTCACTCTGAATAAAAGTCTATCTTATATGTTTCCCCCACACTGTACATACAGATTGCTCACATTAAAAATCATCCTACCTGCATCTACTGCATGTTAGGAGCCTTTAAACATCCAAGATGGCGGCTTATGGAAGCCGCCATTTTATCAGGCAGCCTGCAAACAGGAAGTGACTGTGCTGCTCTGCATTCTGGGACTGCTGACCTTTCCCTGACCCCAGCTCTGCTCTGTCTGAGCAAAGCACAGCTATAACCTGCCCCCCTGTACCTTATCCCACTCTCCTCTCCTCAGTAAGTGTGATGCTTCTGAGTCAAGATGGCGGCGCCCGTATCCTAAATTCCTGAACAGAGTTGCAGCCCAGTGGGGGAAAGTATAATAAGTTAGTGACTAAAAATTTAAAATATATTAATTTTAGATGCTGGGGAACTGTTTTTTAAGAGTTTGGGCTTTTCATTAAATCATGGTGAAGGTCCGGTTTAAGTGAGAAGGTCCAGCACCAGGGGCAGAGCGTACTGATCTACTGCCAGCTGAACGATATCTGCGAACCACATCCGTCTTGGCCAACGAGGGGCCACCAGGATTGCAGGCACCCTTTCCTGAGCCAGCTTGCGCAGAACCCTGTCCAGCAGGGGGAATGGAGGAAAAAGATACAGGAGACGAAACCCACTGCCAGGATAGAGTCAGAGCATCCACAGCAAGGGCCAGGGATCCTGGGACAAAGACTGGGAGCTTGTGATTGTGGCAGGATGCAAACAGGTCCACTTCTGGAACCCCCCCCAACGGTGACACAGGGATAGGAAGACCTCGCTCTTGAGAGACCATTCCCCCAGGCGAGAAGTCCCTCTGCTCAGAAAATCTGCCTCCAGATTCTCCACCCCCAGAATGTACACCGCTGAGATGCAAGGGACATTGCTCTCCGCCCAAGACAGAATCATGGACACCTCCTTGAAGGCACCCTTGATCAGAGTCCCTCCCTGATGATTGATGTAAGCAACCGCCGTCTGGTTGTCTGAGCGAACTTGGACCGGCCGACCCCTCAGGTGAGGAGTCAATTGAGCCAGAACCAACCGAACCGCCCTCAATTCCAGAATGTTGATAGGAGCATGGGCCTCCTGAGGGCCCCACAGCCCCTGGAATTGTAGGGACTTCCAGAAGCCCCCCCAACCTGACAGGCTGGCATCCGTGGTGCCTGTCTCCCAACAAGGGACCAGGAAGGCTCTGCCCCCCCCACAGGTTCCTCGAGTCCAGCCACCAAAAGAGGGACCGCCGGACCAGAGGATACAGAACGAAGGCCTGATCCAGAGACAGGGGACTCTTGTCCCAGACTGATAGGAGATGGAGTTGAAGAGGTCTCATGTGAAACTGCGCATATGGAACCGTTTCGAAGCAGGACACCATCTGCCCCACTAGCTGCATCCCCTGCCGGATGGAGGGATGAGGGCATGACAGCAGGGAGTGAACCAGAGCCTGCAGAGAGTCCACCTTCTGTTGAGGAAGAAAGATCCTGGCCTGAACAGTATCCAGATTCATGCCCAAGAAGGAAGTCACTAGAGATGGGGATAGGGAAGATTTGGGGTGATTGATCACCCAGCCGAATGACTCCAGAACCGTCACCACCCGCTGGGTATCCAACGACGCCAGCTGGAAGGACTGAGAAGTGATGAGAAGGTTGTCCAGATAGGGAAGAATGCAAATGCCCTGAGGAGAGCCATGACACCCGCCAGCACCTTGGTGAAGACCCTGGGGGCCGAAGTGAGACCGAAGGGCAGTGCCACAAATTGGTAGAGCTGGTCCGCCAGTGCGAACCCGAGGAATCTCTGATGCCCTGGGAAGACTGGAACATAAATGTAAGCATCTTTGATGTCTATGAAGGTCATGAAGTCGCCCGGGAGCAATGAACTGATCGCGGAGCGCAGGGTCTCCATGCAAAAGTGCCTGGTCTTGATGAACTTGTTGAGCAGCTTTAAGTCCAGAATGGGTCTGACTGACCCATCCCTTTTGGGAACTGTGAACAGATTGGAATAAAAACCCCGAACTCTTTCCATAGGAGGGTCCTGACAGATGACCCCCAAGCCCAGTAGATTTTGCCCCGCCAGAAACAGCCCATGAGCTGCCAAGGGGTCTAGAGGAATCTGAGAATAGAGAAATCTTGGAGGCGGCCATACAGCGAACTCTAGCTTGTAACCGGAGGACACAACCTCCAGAATCCACCTGTTGTCTCCAGACATGAGCGAAGAGCTGCAGCCGCCCCCCCACCCGGATGGGTGAGGGCGCCCCTTCATGGCTGAGGAGGCTTGGCAACAGATTTGGGCTTGGACCCCCAGGAAGATCCGGAGCAGGCACGACCTCTGCCCCTACCCCAGAAGTCTCCCCTAGATCCTGCAAAGGAGACCCCTCTCCCGGGCCTGGACCTGTGGTAGGAGGGAACGAAGGCCCCCGAACGGGCCGCAGCGGCTTCTTACGTTGTGGCAACTTACCCCTCTTGGCAAACAGGTCCAAGCGATCACCAAATAAGCGCAGCCCCTTAAAGGGGAGTCCCGTGGGGGCCTTCTTAGCAGCGTTATCAGCTGCCCACTGGCGCAGCCAAACAGAGCGGCATATAGAAACCACTAACGCAGAGGTTCTACTACACATCCTAATGGTGTCATCTAAGGCAGAGAGGACATATGCAATGAACATTTCACACTATGACAAGGCCCTGAACTCGGCACTAGCAGTATTATCAGGAACGCCTTCCAACAGACCCTTGAGGAGAGACCTAATAGCAACAGCAGTAATAGCAGAAGCACAGACAGGGCGCAAGGCAGACCCCACACAGGCAAAAGCATGGGAAGCCAGACGATCAATGTGCCGGTCCTCACTATCCTTAAGAGTAGTGGAATCAGGGGAATGGACCACAGAAGTGTTGGACAACCCCAATACTGGTGCATCCACTTCAGGAGGGGTTGACCAACATTTAACCACATCAGCGGGAAAAGGGTACCTTTTATTCCAGCCCTTGGGGATTCCCGGAAGCCGGCCGGGACGTTCCCATTCGTTGAGAACAAGATTATTGAAATGGGCATGTTCTAGAAATTCCAGACGTGGTTTAGCAGTACTGAAAAGTTCCCCCTGAGTTAACATTCTATTGATATCATCAGCATCCCAATGATCAGTGCCATAGTCAGCACTACTGAAATGCTGATCATCAGATAACTCTGAGTCAGAGAACAATTCTCCCTCCTCAAATGGGGTATAGTCAGACAAATCAAGGAAGTTCTCCATCTCCATAGGAAAGGCAGACGCACCCGGTGCCACATGCCGCCTTTTAGCCGGGGCCTTACGGGCCGCAGAGCTAGCAATCAGCCTCTCAATGTTAGCCAACCTGGAAGACACGTCAGGCTGAGACTCCCCACTAGTATTTAGCTCACTGGGAGTCATAATCAGGCGAGGGGGAGTGGATGAGGACATAGTGGGTGCAGGCCCAGTCACAGATAGCCCAGAATGCAGCACAAGCGCCTGCTGGGCGCAGGGTACACAAACCCGCACTTCATCACTCACAGGGGATGCCCCACACACTACACACAGCCGGGTTTGTCCCGAGGGGACCCCGAGCATAATATCCTGTGAAGCCTCTATATGGTGATTAAGGTGGCACAACTGGCCCATAGGAATTACGCCGTACAAGCAACCCGGGATGCCCTAATTGTCAGCCAGGGAAATGGGAGGATTTTACAGTGTGGGCCTCTAATAAAGTCACTATAACTAATAGAGGGGACAGGACCAGAAGAAACCTCTTAAAAAACAGTTATCCCGCCTGAAAGACATAATAAAGACACCCCATAAGCACATTGAAATGACAATGGAATAAAAAAACAAGCCCGCAGGGGCACTCACGGACCGCGGTGGGGGACCATCAATCACACCAGGCGAGGACCAAAATGGCGCTGGAGGAACCTCAGGGGGCGGGGCGCAGGAGGGTCCAACGCGGAACGCGCCAACAGAGCAAGCCACGCCTCCCCCCCCCCCCCCCGAGAAGCGCAGGGATAGGCCAGAAGCTACAGCCAATGGGCGCACCAAGATTCTTGATGATGCCGACGCTGACGCCAGAAGGCGCCCGTGTCAGCGGCAAATTCAAATAAAGTGAAAGACAGCACTCAATGAATAAAGTGCAATCCACACACATATACAAGGCAAAAAAGCCACATCCCCCCCCCCCCCCCCCGAATGGGACAATGAGAGAGGGGGAAAAGTGGATGTCAAAGAGACCCACCAATGACCAGGGCAGGGAAGAGCAAAAGTGGACGGGGCATCCCAAATCAGGTTCACCATAAACCTGCACCGCCTACCCTTTGGTAGGGGATTGCGGTCGGAGCCAGGCTTCGCAAGGGGAGCACCTATGATAGGTGCTGCCTACCATCACCCGACCAGCGCAGCCAAAGCTGGGAGGCATAAGTAATAGTCCTACAGGGCCGCGGGCTGTCAAGCCCGGCTCACCTGCGATAAGAGAAGCCATCTTCTGACCTTCGCAGCCGACTGCAGGGAAGAAACTGGGGAATTTGTGGGAGGTCCCGGGTATATATGGGACCGGGAGAGGCCTCTTTTTGCCATCTCTGCAGTCAAGCGCCATCTGGCGAAGGTAATTCCCATCTGTTATGAATCATTATCTGGAGCAGGACATGCTGCATACTTAGAATATATATATTCTCTATTCTTTCAGACCCTTTTAGGGCTGCTAAGACAGATTATTCTGCCAATACAGCCAATAATTGAAATTTAGAGGACTCCTAGAGGTTACCCTAATATTAAATATATTTGCGGTTAGAATCCTCTATGACAATTAAAAATACCATTTTGTAAATACTCACCTGTAAAATGGTTATTACGAGTATGTCACACACCCCACTTCCAAATATTCATGACACTTGGGAGCTCCACACCCCACTGAACTGATGACTTTTCCAAAAACCTCCCCAGCCCGACAGGCTGGCATCCGTGGTAACAGTCTCCCAACAAGGGACCAGAAAGGACCTGCCCTTCAACAGGTTGCTCGACTCCAGCCACCACCGAAGTGACTGCCGAAATCCTGGGAGACATCCTGAAAGATTGATCCAAAGACTGGGGACACCTGTCCCAATACGTCAATAGGTGAAGTTGAAGCGATCTCATGGGAAACTGTGCAAACGGTACCGCCTCGAAGGAGGACACCATCAAGCACACCAGTTTCATCACCTGTCGGTTAGAGGGACAAGCATTGGTCAGAAGAAGACGGATCAGACCCCGAATCCCCTGCACCTTGGTCTGGGGCAGAAACACTCTGGCCTGAATGGTATCCAGATTCATGCCCAGAAAGGAAATCACGCGTGATGGAGAAAGAGGACTTGGGGCGGTTGATCACCCACCCGAACCTCTCCACAGTCGACACCACCTGGTGGGTGTCCAGCTCCGCCTAACTGAGGGAAGAAGCTGAAATCAACAGGTCGTCCAGATAAGACACAATGCGAATGCCCTGAGCAGGGCCATTATCCCCGCCAAGACCTTGGTGAAGACCCGCAGTGCCGAGGTCAGCCCGAAGGTAAGAGGCTACAAACTGAAAATGTTGATCCTCCACCGTAAACCGGAGGAATCTGTGATGCGCTGGAAAAATAGGAATATGCAAATAAGCATCCTTGATGTCTATGGACGTCATGAAATCCCCCTGGTGAAGGGAATTGATAGCGGACCACAGAGACTCCATGTGGAATTTTTTGGCTCTGATAAACCTGTTCAAAACCTTGAGATCTAGAATGGGTCTCTTCGAACCCTCCTTTTTGGGTACCGTGAAAAGGTTGGAGTAGTAACCCCTGCCTCTCTGACAGAGGCACCGGGCAAATAACTCCCATGTCCAGAAGATTTCTTACAGGAGCCCCTGAGCAGCCTGAGGGTCCGAGGGCACCGGCGACCTCAAGAACCTTGGAGGCGGACAGTACTCGAACTCCAGTTTGTACCCGGACGACACCAAACATACAACACAAAAAAATACCATTTTGTGAATACTCACCTGTTAAATGGGTATTATAAGTATGTCACACACCCCACTTCAGACTTAATAATTACACTAGGGTTAACGCACCTCTAGGTGGCAGCATTGCAGAGGACTTCTCCAAAAAACTTCAACAGGCCCCTCCCGGTCTATACATACCTGGTACCTCCCAAGAACCTCCCAGTGTTAGAACAGCAGTAAGACAAGGTACCAGAACCAAAACAATTTAACCCTCAACGTAAAGAATCAAACTTCACCAAATAGAGAGCCAGGATACCAAAAAGGGCGGGTGAAGTGGGGTGTGTGACATACTTTAATACCCATTTTACAGGTGAGTATTCACAAAATGGTATTATTCTAAGTATGTCACACACCCCACTTCAGACTTAATAATTACACTAGGGACATCCAACAGCAGTGTCCAGAAAAGGGTGGGTATCCTAACAGGCAAAAACGCAGAAAAATTCAAACCACTGCAGCCTGCAAAACCTTGCGGCCAAAAACAGCATCCGCTGAAGCCCGCACATCAACCTTATAGAACTTAGAAAAAGTATGAACAGAAGACCAAGTTGCAGCCTTACACACTTGTTCAACAGAAGCCTGGTGCTGAAAAGCCCAGGACGCACCAACCGCACGAGTAGAGTGAGCAGTAACACGGAAAGGGGGATCCTTCCCCTTGGCCGAATAAGCACCAACAATGGCCTGACGAATCCATTTACTAATGGAGGACTTGGCCGGAGCCAAACCCTTCCTAGGCCCACATGGCACAACGAAAAAGGCATCAGTCTTACGAAAAGAAGACGTCGCACGTAGATAGTACCTGACACATCGTACCACATCCAAGCAGTGCAAAGCACTCTCCTTGACATTCTTAGGCTTAGGACACAAAGAAGGAAGAACAATGTCCTGGTTAAGATGAAAAGCAGAAACCACTTTAGGGAGAAAATCTGACTTGTAACGAAAAACCACTTTGTCCTGATGATCCTCAAAATAAGGAGCCTGAATAGACAAAGCAGCCAGCTCTGAAACACGCCTAACCGAAGTAATGGCCACCAGAAAGGCAACCTTCTGAGTAAGAATGGACAAAGCAACATCCCGCAAGGGCTCAAAAGGAGGAGCCATAAGAGCAGAAAGAACCAAATTCAGGTCCCAAACTGGGAGCAAAGGCTTCCTAGGAGGCCGCACATGCGAGACCCCCTGGAAAAAAGTCTTGACCAAGGAATGACTAGCAAAAGATTTCTGGAAAAAAATTGACAAAGCAGAAACCTGCCCCTTCAAGGTACTCAACTGAAGACCAGAGTCCAGACCCGCCTGAAGGAACTCCAAAATCCTAGACACAGAAAAGACCCGGCAGGGCAAGGACCTAGCCTCACACCAATCAATATAAGATCTCCAATACCTGTAATATATGGAAGAAGAAGATCTCTTCCTAGCACTAATAAGAGTCTGAATGACCGCATCCGAAAGACCCTCCTCCTTTAAGATGGAGGTTTCAGCAGCCAAGCCGTCAAAGCCAGCGTTTGTAAACTGGGGTAACAGAGATGACCCTGAGTGAGAAGATCTGGCCGAAGAGGCAGATCGAACCGATCTACGGTCAGACGGACGATGTCCGCGAACCACACCCGCCTTGGCCACCTTGGAGCCACGAGAATGGCGGGAACTCCTTCCAGAACCAACTTTCGCAGAACCCTGCCTAGCATGGGAATCGGAGGAAACAGATAAAGAAACCCCAGGTCCCTCCAGCTCAGGGACATGGCATCCACCGCCAGAGCCAGAGGGTCCCGGGACAGGGACACAAAGGACGGAAGCTTGTGATTGTGACGAGAGGCAAACAGATCCACCTCCGGCGTCCCCCACCGGAGACAAAGTGACCGAAACACCTGGGGATGGAGACCACTCCCACCGACGGGACCGGTGGAGACCACTCCCCCCGACGGGACGCACACCGGCTCAGAAAATCCGCCTCCGTGTTTTCCACACCCGGAATGTAAACTGCCGAGATGCAAGGGACATGAGTCTCCGCCCAGACCAAAATCAGAGACACTTCCCTGTGGGCACCCAGACTGCGAGTCCCCCCTTAGTGATTGATGTAAGCAACCGCCGTCTGATTGTCTGAGCGAACCTGAACCGGCAGACCTTGTAAATGATGCGTCAAGTGAGACAGAACCAACCTGATGGCCCGCAATTCCAGAACATTGATGGGCAAGTGAGCCTCCTGAGGGTCCCACTGCCCCTGAAACCGAAGATCCTTCCAATAACCTCCCCAGCCTGACAGACTGGCATCCGTGGTGACGGTTTCCCAAAGTGGAGTCAGAAACGACCTGCCCTTCAGAAGATTGTCCGAGACCAACCACCACAGAATGGACTGCCGAACCCGAGGGGACAACCGGAAGGACGGATCCAACGACCCCGGACACCGGTTCCAAGACGCCAAAAGATGAAGTTGAAGAGTCCTTGTATGAAACTGAGCAAAGGGAACTGCCTCGAACGAGGCCACCATCAACCCCACCAGTCTCATCCCCAGACGAATGGACGGATGAGGATGGGAGAGAAGCAGCCGGGCCAATTCCTGAATCATAAGAACCTTGGCCTGAGGAAGAAACACTCTGTGCTGGCAGGAGTCCAGCGACATCCCCAGAAAGGTCACCACCCTGGCCGGAACCAGCGAGGACTTGGGGTAATTGATCACCCAGCCGAACCTCTCCAGCATGGACACCACCGTGCTGGTGTCCCCTTCTGCTTGACTGAAGGAAGGAGCCATGATGAGAAGATCGTCCAGGTAAGGCACAATGCGAATCCCCTGAGCTCTGAGCAGGGCCATCACCCCCGCCAACACCTTGGTGAACACTCTCGGAGCAGAGGTGAGCCCGAATGGAAGAGCCACAAACTGAAAATGCCGATCCCCCACCACGAAACGGAGGAACCGCTGATGAGCAGGAAAAATCGGCACGTGCAGGTACGCATCCTTGATGTCTATGGACGTCATAAAGTCCCCCTGCCGAAGCGAACCGATTGCCGACCGCAGGGTCTCCATGCGAAACTTCCGAGGACGGATAAACCTGTTGAGAAACTTCAAATCCAGAATAGGACGGAAGGACCCGTCCTTTTTGGGGACCGTGAAGAGATTGGAATAGAAACCGCGTCCCACCTCTGAAGGAGGAACCGGGCAAATGACGGACAAATCCAGAAGATTCCTTACTGCCGCCAGGAGCCCCTGCGCGGCCAAAGGATCCAAAGACACCCGAGACCTGAAGAACCTTGGAGGAGGAAGGGACTCGAATTCCAACTTGTAACCGGCCGAAACCACTTCCCGGATCCATCTGTCCACCCGGACACCCGGGAGAAAAGTTGCAACCGTCCCCGCACCCGAACGGGTGAGGGCGCCCCCTCATTGCTGGATGGGCTTGGCCGCCGGCTTGGGCTTGGCACCCCAGACGCGGGTGGGACGGCCACGGCCTCTGCCCCTATTCCAACTGCCGCCCCTGGGGGCCGAGGAGCCCGCACCTCTACCGGCGCCAACTCCCCGAAAGGACGGATTAAACGAGACCATCCCCCGAAAGGAACGGTGAAATTTCTTGCGCTGAGGTAACTTACCTCCCTTGGCAACAGAGTCCAACCTCTCACCAAAAAGCCTCAAACCCATAAAGGGCAGAGCCGTGAGCGATCTTTTAGAATTAAAATCAGCCGTCCACTGTCTCAACCACACACAGCGCCGGATAGCTACCAGCAAGGCAGTAGCCCTGCCACACATCAGCATGGCATCCTCCTGAGCGGCCAGGATAAAGGACAAAAAAGCATCACAGCGCTTAAGCCCAAGGGACTCATCACTGGTGGGCTCGAGATCCACCCCCAAGTCCCTGACAATAGACCTGACAGCAAAAGTCAAAAGAGCCGAAGCACAGACAGGCCTTAACACCGAACCCGCACATACAAAACCATGACGGGCAAGCTGATCAACCCGGCGATCCTCACCGTCCCTGAGCGAAGTAGTGTCAGGGGAATGCACGACCGCCGTGTTGGACAGTCCCAAGACCGGAGTATCTACCTCAGGGGGAACAGACCAACGCTTCATCAATTCCGCCGGAAAGGGATACTTCCTATCCCAGCTAGACGGCACACCAACAAGACGTGTAGGTTGCTCCCATTGCTTTAAGACAATTTCTTCAAAGTGCTGTTGGCTGGGAAATTCCAGACGCTGCTTGGAAACCCCAAAAAGCTGACCCTTGGGCCTGGGAGCAACCACCGGTGGCTCCAAATCCAACACCTCAAACATCTGGCTCAAAATGGTAGAGGAATCGAGAGGGAGGCCATCATCCGGATCTCCCTCAGAACCCAACAACTGCTGAACATCAGAATCTTCATCCTCAATGAGCTCACCTTCTTCACGGGGACGATCCGACCAATCCAGATCTCCCACAACTTCCTCATCTGAATCCGGCGGAGGCGGAGACAGATGCTTCCGCTTAGCTGAAACCTTCTGAGCGGCTATAGCAGAAAACCGCTTCTCAAGGCTGGTCAAGCGGGCACATACCTCAGACTGCGAATCCCCGCCCAGGACAACGTCACACGGGGTCCGGAATAAGCGAGGGGGAGAGGGAGATGGCGCGGCTGACGAAGTGCTAGGCACCGGAGTACTGGACTGCCGTGCAATGTTCTGCTGTGCACAAGGGATACACAAAATGACATCATCTCCCTGGAGCGGAGCCCCACAACCCCCGCACACCTTGGATTGTCCCGAAGAACCATTCCCGGTATCTGTGGCAACCTCCATGTGGTGAAATTATGGTATTAGCAGAACCCAGGGATTTATGCGGTACGCGACCCGGGATGCCCCAAAATAACCTAACACTAGTCTAAGGACAGACAAAATCCTGACCCAGGGGAATTAGCAAAAGGCCCTAATAAAATTACAAAAAATGTAAATATATATATATATATATATATATATATATATATATATATATATATATATATTGCAAGGACCACAAACCCCCCCCCCCACGAGCCAGGTATATATGACCGGGAGAGCCCTGCCAGACGGGATCCCAGGATCTGAAAAACACAAAAGGAGAGAGAGACAGGCGTCAATCTGCACCATGCCAACAAACACCTCATAATGTACAAAAACCCCCCTTTACCACCCCCCCCCCCCCCTCATTAACCAGAGCAACGGAAGTGGTTAATGCCAGCCAGCACCATCAAGCTGCGCCGGAGCGAGGAGAGAGGCAAGGGAGAAGGAAGGATCCGAGGGGTAACTGACATGGCCCAAGAACCGCCTACCTGGATAGAGGAGGAACCGCGCAGCCAGCAGAAGATGGCGGCCAGCACACCGAGGACGGAGGAAGAGAGAGCGACGCTCCGGGAGCGCGGGAGCAGAGAAGGCCCCGCCCCTCAGGCCGTCCAATCCGTGCGCGGCCCCGCCCCCAGGCGTCAGCGTCTGCCTGCGGGGAACGCCATCAGACCTCGATCACGGGGCCGGCGGCGCCACCCGCCGGCTCCCGGAGAACAGCGACGGAGACACAGACCCGCACACTGATGAATGTCTCCCCTGAGCAGCCGGGCAGGCAAGCTGCAGGCGCCGAATACGGCGCCCAGCCACCCGCGGGACAGCGGCGCAGCACGCCGCTAGGCCCCGCCCCCCCGGCTCCTGAGGGGAGACAACACACACACAGCCGAGAACAGACAGTGAAGGCACAAGTAAAATCACAGTAAAAAACACAAAGTAAAATCACAAATGGAAAAGCGCAGCAGCACACTCACACAACATGTGCATAGTAAAGCATGACACTGTCCCCAGCGCGTCCCACACCCCGGAAGAGGCACAACACCCCAGGGCAAGGGCACCTGACCACTAACTCCTATAGTAAAAAGGGGGCATCCCACATCCGGATCACCACTCCGGGAATCCCGCTATGCCCCGCAATGAAGGGTCGAGCGGAGGAGCTAATCTCCTAGGCACCAATGGTGCCGGCTACCTATATTGCCCGGCCTACAGCCGAAGCTGGGAGGCTGCCATTACATAAAACACAATTCAAACAAGAACCGGGCAGAAATAGACCATGGGGGGGGGGGGGCCGGGGGGATACCCCGGCTACCTGCAAGCAGGAGACTTCTTTCTTCTGTCTTGTCGCCACCTTGCAGAGAACAACACTGGGAGGTTCTTGGGAGGTACCAGGTATGTATAGACCGGGAGGGGCCTGTTGAAGTTTTTTTGAGAAGTCCTCTGCAATGCTGCCACCTAGAGGTGCGTTAACCCTAGTGTAATTATTAAGTCTGAAGTGGGGTGTGTGACATACTTAGAATATAAAGGAAAAAAGCCAGCCTGGGACACGCCAGCTGCCCCCCCAGGGGAGTAAGGGACCCCGAGGGGGAACCCAGGAAGGCCCCGGCCGAAACAAGGCCGCATAAGGCAGGGACTAAGGGCATCCCACACCAGGATCACCGTAACCTGGTGACACCGCCTGCCCCAATTGAGGACTCACGGTGTATTAAGACTCCCAAAGCACCCACAGGGTGCTCCTACCCTTGCCAGGACCCACAGCCAAAGCTGGGACGCTCACTAGGGACAATTTGGTAAAAATCCTGGCAGCAATAGGGACAAAAAAATGGGGCGCCGGGCGTTAGCCCGGCATACTTGCAAGAAAGAAGTCATCTTCTGTCTTGTCTGCTCGCAGAGAAGTAACTGGGAAGTTCCTAGGTTATATGGGCCAGGAGGGGCTGCCTTTTTTGCATTTCATCTCTGCGAAAGTACACCCCCAGGTGACCCGATCCGTCAGCCAGGGCTGGGAGGCAGAAGGGTCCGGAAACAAGTGGGAATAGGCTTGCAGGGCCGACGGGCTTGGGATGCCCTGCTTACCTGCAGATAACTGGAGAGAGAAAGTCTTCTGTCTTTGCAGTCAAGACTGCAGAGAAACACTAGAGTCCTCTGGGTAATTCCTGCCCTTTTATGGGCCGGGAGGGGCCACAAGTCTTTCTGCAGTCACTGCGCAACAATGTTGCGTATTACCCAATTGTGAAGAATTGAAATGAAGCAAGCCATGCTGTACACCAGGAAAATCATGAGGACTTCACTGGTAAATTAGGAAGCCACTCAAAGTGTAAAATACAATTCTGTGAAATACTCACCTGTAGAATTGGTATTATACATATACAGTACGTCCTGCTCCAAACATAATACTTACACTTGGGATTATCCTCCGCCAGATGGCGCTGCACTGCAGACATGAAAAACAGGCTCCTCCCGGCCCCTCAAATACCCGGGACCTCCCACAAATCCCCAGCATTGAAAAGCAGTGAACAGGAAGCCGGGAGAATGTAACCACCAAAACTGGTAACCATAACAATGATAACAATCACCATACAGGGGATCCAGAATAATGCAAAACCAGGGTGGGGTGAAGCAGGATGTACTGTATATGTACAGTATATTACCAATTCTACAGGTGAGTATTTCACAGAATTGTATTATTCTAAGTATACAGTACGTCCTGCTCCAAACATAATATTTACACTTGGGACATCCAATAGCAGTGTCCATAAGGTAGGGTGGGATCCCCATCAAAAAAGGTAACAGCAAGCAGTTTAAACCACTGCCGCCTGCAAAACCTTGCGGCCAAAGACAGCATCCGCTGAGGCCCTACCTTGTAAAACTTTGAAAAGGTATGAACAGAAGACCAAGTAGCGGCCTTGCAAACTTGTTCAACAGAAGCCTGGTGCTGGAAGGCCCAAGAGGCCCCAATAGCACGAGTAGAATGAGCCGTAAGGCGGAAGGGAGGACTCTTCCCCTTGGCAGAATAGGCCTGAATCACAGCCTGACGAATCCAATTGCTAATAGTAGACTTGGCAGGAGTCAAACCCTTCCTAGGCCCAGAAGGGACCACAAAAAGAGCGTCAGTCTTCCTGAAGGCCGCAGTGACCACCAGGTAATACTTGAGACATCTGACTACATCCAAGGAATGCAAAACCCTTTCCTTATCGGTGCTAGGATTGGGACACAATGAAGGAAGAACGATATCCTGATTCAAATGAAAGGCAGACACCACCTTAGGCAGAAAATCCGGTTTGAAGCGGAACTCCGCCTTGTCCTGGTGTCTTTCATAGTACGGAGGCTGAATAGACAGAGCCGCCAGCTCAGACACACGCATGACCAAAGTAATAACCACCAAAAAGACAACCTTGAGAGTAACAGCCAGCGCAGCATCATGAATAGGCTCAAAGGGAGCACCCTGCAAGGCAGACAAAACCAAGTTCAAATCCCAAACAGGGACCACAGGTTTACGTGAGGGACGCACATGAGTGACCCCCTAAAAGAAGGTCTTAACCAAGTGATGCTGAGCAAAAGACTTCTGAAAGAAGACGGACAGGGCAGAAACCTGACCCTTCAGAGTAGTGAGTTTTAGACCTAACGCCAAACCATGCTGAAAAAACTCCAGAACCCTAGGGACTGAAAACTCCCTACAGGGAAGAGACCTAGACTCACACCAATCAATGTAGGTACGCCATAGAAGAAGTTTTCTTCCTAGCCTGCACCAAGGTACCTACCACCGAGGTAGACAAGCCTTTCTCCATCAAGATTGAGGTTTCAGCAGCCAGGCCGTCAAAGCCAGAGTTTGTAAATTGGGATGGCGTAAGGAGCCCTGAGTGAGCAGATCTGGTGCCCCTGGCAGGTCATACTGGTCTACTGCCATTTGTACCACGTCTGCGAACCACACTCTTCTTGGCCACATGGGGGCCACTAGAATCACAGGTACCCCTTCCAGAGCAATCTTGCGCAGTACCCTGCCCAGAAGGGGGAATGGCGGAAAGACATACAGGAGCCGAAACTCCTTCCATGACATGGACAGGGCATTGGTGGCCAAGGCAAGAGGATCCTGAGACAGGGAGACAAAGGCCGGGAACTTGTGATTGTGTCGGGATGTAAACAGGTCCACATCCGGTAGGCCCCAGCGGTGGCACAGGGACTGAAATACCCTGTTGCAGAGGGACCACTCCCCCTGATGGGAAGTCCCGCTGCTCAGAGAGTCTGCTAGCAGATTCTCCGCCTCCGGGATAAACACAGCCGAAATGCATTGGACATTGGCCTCCGCCCATGTCAGAATCCGTGACACCTCCTGGAGGGCACCCCTGCTCCGGGTCCCTCCTTGATGGTTGATGTAGGCAACTGCCGTCCTGTTGTCCAAGCTTACCTGCACCGACAGGCCCCTCAGGTGATGGGTCAACTGCTCCAGTACCAACCTGACCGCCTGTAATTCCAGAATGTTGATGGGTAAGTGGGCCTCCTGAGGGCCCCACCTCCCCTGGAAGCGTAGGGATTTCCAGAATCCCCCCCCAACCTGACAGACTGGCATCCGTTGTGACCGTCTCCCAGGAGGGGGCCAGAAAGGACCTGCCCACTAGCAAGTTCCTGTGGTCCAGCCCCCACGCAAGGGACTGTCTGACCAAGGGGGGAAGCGCACAGACCCCGTCCAAGGACGTAGGGTTCTTGTCCCACACTGACAGAAGGTGAAGCTGCAGAGGCCTCAAATGGAACTGAGCAAAGGGCACCGCCTCGAAGCACGCCACCATCAGGCCCACCAACTGCATTCCCTGCCTGATGGAGGGCTGGGGGCACGAGAGCAGGAACCTCACCTGTGCAGTCAGAGCTTCCACCTTCTGTAGAGGAAGGAATATCCCTGACTGAACTGTATCCAGAATCATCCCCAGGAACGGAGTAACTGAGGAGGGGGAAAGAGAGGACTTTAGGTAACTGATCACCCAGCCGAAGGACTCCAGGGTGGACACCACCAGCTGAGTGTCCAACTCTGCCTGCTGCAGAGACCGAGAGGTGATGAGTATGTCGTCCAGGTAAGTTAACACGCGTATGCCCCTTGACCTTATCAGGGACATCACCCCTGCCTTGGTAAACACTCTGGGAGCCGAAGTGAGGCCGAATGGCAAGGCCACAAATTGGTAATGCTGATCTTTCAGCGCAAATCTGAGAAACGTTTGGTGTCCTGGAAACACCGGGACGTGAAGATAAGCATCTTTGATGTCCACGGACGTCAAAGTCCCCTGGGCGCAGAGAGCCGAAGGCCGAGCGCAGAGTTTCCATACGAAAGTGCCTGTTCTTGACAAACTTGAGGATTTTTAAATCCAGAATGGGCCTGACTGACCCATCCTTCTTGGGTACCGTGAAAAGGTTGGAATAGAACCCCTTGCCCCTGTCTCTTAAGGGGACCTTGCAAATGACCCCTAGATCCAGGAGACCTTGCACGGCCAGCATCAAGATCTGAGCTGAAGCAGGGTCCTGAGGGATCCGGGACCCAATGAATCTGGTGGGGGGCCGCACAGCAAACTATCTTGTAACCGGAGGACACTATCTCCTGAATCTACCGGTCTGAGATGTGTCGCCTTCAGACATGCTCGAAGTGCTGCAGTCCCCCCCCCCACCCTAGCGGGCGAGGGCGCCCCATCATGACCAGCACTTGACCATATCAGTAGTAAAGGGATACTTCCTGTCCAAACTCTTAGGAATCCCTGGAAGTCTACTGGGATGTTCCCACTCTTTAAGCACGAGGCTATTGAAATGGGTTTGCTCGGAAAATTCCAAACGAGCCTTAGCAGTATAAAATAGCTCACCCCTTTGCCTTGGAGCCGCAACAGGGGGAGAGATCGACAAGACCTCAAAAATCTGAACCAGCAGTTTGTCAGTATCGTCCGGGGTCCGGTGATCAGAACCAGAATCGTTATGACCCCTTGACCTCTCGTCAGATAACCCCTCGTCAGAGAACAGCTCCCCTTCGTCCGAGGGGGTATGGCCATATAGATGCAAAAACTCATCAGGCTCCATTGGGAAAAGAGCAGAGTCAGGGGTTAAATGCCGCTTCTTTGCGGTGGCCTTACACGCTAACGTATTAGCAAGCAATTTTTCAACACTGGCCAGTCTAGTAGCCATATCAGGATGAGAATCCCCGCTTGTATTGGGGGTTAGACTCAGGCTTGGGGGAGTAGATGAAATGAAGCGAGGTGCAGGCCCAGCCACAGAAGAGGCGGGAAGTACCCATAGCGCCTGCTGTGCACAAGGAACACAGACCCGTGCATTGTAACCACTGATAGGTGAGACCCCACAAGCTACACACAGCCGGGCTTGTCCCGAAGGAACCCCAGTCACAATATCCTGGGATGACTCCATATGGTGATTAACAGGCACAATAGGCCAGTAGGGATTGACGCTCTAAGCTACCATGGATGCCCCAATAACCCACGGGGAAGTGGGAGTAATTATACTAGGCCCAACTGGGAACTACACCGGGCCGGGAGAAGCCACCGGATTCAACCGTCTGAAAGACATAATGGGAATAAAGGGTGTCAGAGTCATGCGCAACAACAAAAAAATCATAAAAATCGCCCGCGAGGGCACTTACAGACCAAGGCAGGAGGAGGACCGTCACCACGCACGCGCGCGACTAGCAGCAAAATGGCGCCAAGCGAACCTCGAAGGGCGGGCCAGAGCGGGCCGTGACGCGGAACGCGCCAAACTCTAAAACAGAAGTCATATAGTCAGCGCAGAGTATGACACACTAAGAACAATTTCAACAAGGGATTGGTTCCAGAAGAGCCACTACGATGCTAATGGAGACGCCGCAGCGCCTGGGACAAGAAAGAAACGCGGCAGCGGCCGATACACATAAGAACACAGTACACTGAGACCGCCAGACACACCCCCCCCTTTCTTTCCCCCCCGAGCTACGGGGGGGGGGGGGGGGATGGGGAGAATGAGGGAGGATGGTGACCCTTTGGACAGGGTCCACCTCTACACGGGGAATGGGACAATAATGCGGGAAGGGCATCCCCTGAAGGCTCACCATCAGCCTAAACCGCCTACCCTTTGGTGGGGGGACTGCGCCCCCACATGCATGGTGCTGCCTACCTTCACCCGACCAGCGCAGCCCAGGCTGGGAGGCACATCACAAGAGGACAGGTGGGAATAGTTCAACAGGGCCGCAGGCTATAATAGCCCCGCTCACCTGCGAGAGAGTGATACTTCATGTCTTCGCAGTCGGCACTGCAGAGAAATCTGGGGATTTGTGGGAGGTCCCGGGTATTTGAGGGGCCGGGAGGAGCCTGTTCTTCATGTCTGCAGTGCCGCGCCATCTGGCGGAGGATAATCCCAAGTGTAAGTATTATGTTTGGAGCAGGACGTACTGTATACTTAGAATAAAGTGCCATTGGCCATCATGTCACCGATTCAACCCCAATGTGTGGATATAAAATGCTGGTAATGCATCATTAGAGCAGAGCTCTAGCTCGGACTTCTGTTGGGACACTCACTGCTTATGATTGTTTTACTAGATAAGTTAGGAAACTTTTCTTATTATACATTTTCCTGATATTACATTAGAACTATACATTGATTGTATTGTCTTAGATGCATCCTATTCTTGCTCATTCATAAAGTCACTTTGTCTACACTAAAACCTTCTAATGAGTGTCTTGGTTTCTCTTACATCTAACTCTGTATGGCCACTATGTTTTCATATTGTGACCTACTGCCTGGCTTTAGTATGAGGTGAACACAGTTTCCAAGTAAGGACTTTGGCTGATCAACAAATGATTTGTTTGTGGATTACGAGATGATGATCCTATAGGAAGGAATACCAACCTCTTTTTCCACCTGCTGCATTTGTTTCTTAACATCAGCTAGTTTCTCCTTTAACTCCAAGTAGTCCTCATTCTTCCTCTGAAGGTCAAGCTGTGTAGTCTTTAACAGACTGGCTTGATGGGCATGCTCTTTTTTTAACCTTAAAAACACAAGTCATCATAGTTAGTGTATTTATTTTTTTTTTGAGAACGGTAATGGACAAAGAACATGATCTAAAACACATTATCGCAATAAAAATGTTATAAAGCAAATGATAAGGTAAACTACTTTAGGTAACACAATTAATTCATTTACAACAAATGCAGGTACATTTTTTTTTTATCATTTAAGCAGTGGACTTATAAGCTGCTCAAATTGCATATTTTTAAGAAAAATACTTACAGCTCGATCTCTTTTGTTGCCTCTGCAACTTGTTTTGCACTCGCATTCTTTGCAGTCTGTGCAGCTGCAAGTTCTTCCTGTGCTTGTTTAATCTTCTGTTCTAATTCAGTCTTTTCAGTAGCTAATTTCTGATGGTTCTTTTCACAATCCACATGCCCTGCCTGGAGATCTGCCAGGCGTTTCTCCAGCGTTTGAAAGGCAACAGATTTTTCTTCGGTCTCTTCTAAGATAGTACGTTTTTCACATTTATAAGAATCCGCAATCCGTTCGAGGTCCTGTATCTTTTGACTATTCAACAATAACTCATTTTTATAGTCTATTTCTTGTTTTTTATGTCTCTCCAAATTGCTGGTGGTTTCTGACAGCTGTTCCTGAAGCTGGGTAATAAGATGGTCTTTCTCTTTCAAAATGGAGCTCTGAGTAAAAGCCTCTTGGATTTGGATTTGTAATTGTTCTTTCGTATTCTGGAAGGCTGCCATTTTGTTCTTAAGGTCTGCAAGTTCTTCTTCGAGATTGTGGATTTGCTTGTTTTTATTGGCCGATTCCTGAAGAACATTGTGACATTTGTTCCACAGCCCTTCTATAGCACTGTAAAATGCGCTCTCTCTTCCAGAAACCATCTTTCTTGCTAGACCTTCCATTCCAGGGGTTTGTTTTTTTGACGAACTCTCATTCTCTAGGTTAAAGCTTTTGCCTTCAGAGTCTGGCTTGACTTCATTCTTACCAAAACCATCGATCTTGCTTTGAATATTTTCAATCTGGGCGACTTTGCTGTCAATATTAAGTTTGCTGCAATTTATCTCTTGCTTTAATGTCGCAACTGTTCCCTCAAGAGTAGAAGTGAGAGCTTTTTCTGCTAGCAGTTCATCAGTAATTGCTTTATTTTTAGATTCCAAATTCACTACTTGTTCTTCACATCTAATAAGCTTCTCTTTAAATTCCTCAATAGTCTGGTTGAGCGTGGCTGCTTGAATTCTGTACTGCTTGTTCTCAACTCGAGTTTCCTCTAGTACCTGCAGCGTGTCCATTTTCTCTGGTGAAGAGTCTTTCTTGGAACCACTTTCCATGTCAGAACTGCTACTATCAAGAAGTTCTACAAAGTGCAAATGGAAACTTAATTAAACAAGCTGGTAACTACTAGCAGCTGCTCTGGACAAACCATTTTCAGAGGGGTTCACTTTTTACTAAAGATGCATTACCAAGCAGCATTCTTTATAGAAAAAAAATATTAGTATAATTCACTTACCTTGTACATCCCAGCACTTAATGTCCATTAACAAATTACAGTGATGCACCAAGCATTTGGGAGTTCACTACAAAAGCCTCTCATGCACAAACAGAAACATTGCCAGTGTTGGCAGAAATGTATAGTGTTCATACATTTTCAGAAAACCAGTGTTTTAGACTGACAGCTCCATTTATGTTAACCAGATCCCTCAAACGAAACATGGACAATCCAGTTCTCAATAAAATCTCTGTAGCTTCAAACATGACATTTTGGTGTTTGGTGTTGGACTCCATTCCCATTCACACATCGCTTTCAGTCATAAGCTTTCTGCAATAAAACGTGTGCAGCCATCCCAACCTCACACCTGACCACAGATTTGATAGTGCACACACTGATCATATGGACTAGACTACTGTTAACATTCTCTTCAGTAGTCAACCAGCAAACAGACTGGTACCCCCTTCAATCTATTCTCAACTCTGCTGCATGGCGCATCCACTTCTCCCCTCCTTTCTCCAGTCCTGCTCCCTTTCGTCACTCTATCCACTGACTACCAACATCTGTTTAAGAGAGTATTCAATTTGAAAGTCTGGCCTTCCCTAAAAAGCTTGAGGCAACCAGATCCCTTCCTACATTTCTTAGAGGATATTAAAATACCAAACAAATGCAGGCTATCCACTCTGCCCAAGACCTCCTCCATTCCTCAAGAGCCGCATTCTGCTGTAACACCCTCCTTCGTACAATTCACCACACTGCAACCAAACTTACATAATCATCTTGACATGTTCAACCCTCCTCAAGGCACACCAACAGATCATAGCTTGCAATATCCACACAGGTGAATCGATTTGCTGGCTCTATAGCTTTGCCATTGCACTATGTGGAGATACACAATACATGACCTGTTGGTGGGCCTTGAGGAGGTGGTTTAAAGACTCCTGCTTAGGGTGTACGAGTCCTTATGTTTTACCCTGCCTGTAATGTCTACATTGTAAAGTGACATTGAAGAGGATTGTGCTCTTAAAAAAAAAAAAAAGTTAATAGAATCTGTCTAGTTTAAGTATAAGTATACGAGACCACCAAGTGGTTTCCACTTGCAGCCAATGTAATACCAGCTGTGAAAGCTTATCAGACCGAAACCAGTGTAACACGTCTGAGAGTAGCCCGAACAAACTATTGAAGAATGTGAATTTGACTTTCCTGAGTTTTGTTCCTTTCATCTGGCGTGTGAAACCCCCCAGAGCGCTGCTTTTACTCACCTCTTCCTCAATTCAATGGCAATTTGGCAGGCTCTCGTCCGATGTGAGCCGTCTGCCGTGCACTAACCATTCACAACAATGAGAGCCGTTTGTCTAATTCGGATGCCCCAGGGGAAGACCCCCCGCTGTGTCTAATCCATGGGGGAGTTGACAAAAAAAAAAATAAATAAAATCACCTTTGCCGGTTGCTCCCACAGCTATAGCTACGTCAGCATCACCAGCATCTCTGGGCTAAGGTGTGCTCCTGAGCCAGCCATTTAGATAGGCTGGGAGCAGGAGTACACCCTAACCTAAAGAACAATGGAGATGCGTTCGCTCTTGCTTCCAACTGCAGAGCTCAGGTCTAAACAGAGCCAAATTGTGGAGCTTTAATAAACACAACAAACGACTTGGATTGGGCAAGAGCTCAAGCATGTGCTTTGGGACCAGGGGGAAACTTTTTATCTATATTTATCTATGAATTTATAAATATATATCTCTAGACTATCTACACATACATACACATTTTTCCTCACTCAGTATCCAGCACTGTCACTTTAGTTGAGGAAAACCACTGTCAAAGGACAATTTTGCGGTAGTACAACCCTGCCAAACCATGTAACAACCTCAGATCACCAATTAAAAACCTGAAACTTTCCAGGCAATTTGAAATTGATTAAACAGTGGAACCATCACCTAAATAGGTGCCGAGCCACATTGTGACTGGCACTGGAGGGAATGAGTGCTGGAGCCCCCCACCCTTTACACACCCTGTTATATACAAGCCTGTTTCACTTACCTCCTCCTTGTTGCCAAGAAATGCAGTAATGATACTTTTCTCCACTATCTCTAATTGACGCTGGTTAGGGATTCAGGAGGAATAATGTGGTTGAAGAAAGCTTTCCCACACATGTACAGTAGCATGCTTAAAAGAATGACGATCAGCCAGCACTCCAAAAGATATTGTATTCAAATCCAACAGGTCAATATCACAGCAAAGACCAAAAAGATCCAACAAAATCCAACGGGACAGACATTTATTGATATGCTTCTATCTGTTAATATTTTGTTTAAAGTATGTAGGCGAGGTTGAGGTGGGGAGGCTCTCCCGTTGAGTGCGGCTTGCTGTCGCACGGCGGCCTGCTGGCGGACTACCATCCCTGGGGGTGGGGGCCCACTTTGCCGGCTGTGGGGCCCCAGGTCTGGGGCTCACTACGGAGGGAAGCCCTCCACCTCACCCCTAAGCGTTTGAGGCGCATATTGTGGTTTTTACTTATGGAGTATTTTCTGCCTGGTTAACCTTTTGGCACTGAGGTGGAGAGGTTTCCCAGTGGTGCTCGACCCGTGCTGCCACATGCGGATCCCATGATGCGCTAGTTCGGATGTGGGCCCGCCACCGGCCACCCCGTGCCAGATGTGGGCGGCCGGCTGGGAGCCTGCCATGGCGCAGGTGTGGCGGTGTGGTGACAGCATGACTTGTGCACTGTGGGTAGACCTATCCTCCTACTGGTATTGTTTATTTTTCGTGCGCAACCTGAATTGAATGGGTTGCCGGGAGGTCTGAGGTGGAGAGGTTCCCCCAGCAGCGCTTGGTTTGCCGACGTTCCCCGCATGCGCCGGCGCGCTGACAGCAACCGGCGCTGGTGTTTATACACCAGATGCGGGACTGGCAGCTCCTGGCCTACTAGGAGCAGCCCTGGCAGCGCCGCCTTCCAATCGCAGCGGCTTGCTGCTCTGCTGGCACGTGGTGCTGCGGGGTACGACCTACCCACCTTAGCCCCTGTTGAGCGACCGCATCAGGTCTCTGCTGTGTTTATTTTACTTATTTTACTTGTTTCACATGATTGTATTATGTATATGGTTTGTAATTGCATTTGTTTGGCTGGTGTTGTTCTGATTGGCTGCATCAGCTCTGATGTCACGTGGGACACACCCACTGACATCAGGTGGTAATCCCGGGCTCTCTGAGGACATTTAATCCTCAGTGGAGGGGAATCTCTGCTTGCTTGTTTTTGCTCCCTGATGAAGGGGCGCTAGACGCCCCGAAACGTTGGATTTTGTTGGATCTTTTTGGTCTTTGCTGTGATATTGACCTGTTGGATTTGAATACAATATCTTTTGGAGTGCTGGCTGATCGTCTTTCTTGTGTGTTTGCGGCGCCACCGCCGGCCACAGCACCCACTACAACGCTAGGTAAGAGTGCTTCTGTGCAATCTGACATGCTTAAAAGAATGTTCATGCAATCATAGCAAGATAGGATGGGATAAATTAACACAATGAATGGCATAGATGCAATTAAAGTTTAAGAAAATGATTTCGATTTCAGTAAAGGTGTTGAGAAAGGCATATGACAACTGTAACTGATGACCAAATTAAATTGGGGGGGGGGGGGTCAGGTATGACACCATTTTCATTCAAAAGACACAACAACTACATTTCTGCAACAGAAGTACAAAAAGCACTTTGTAACCAGACACTATTGGGCGTTTGATAAAGGGGTTTACAGATGCTGACCACAGGCCACCCCTGCTCGCAGCGCAGCCCAGGTGTTTGCGTAGGGCGTGTGAAAGGAGAAGCAGCGGAAACAGGCCTCAGCTCAATCATCTTGCCTCCTGATGGTTGCCAGCAATGCGTGAGCGCCGTATGCAAAAATACCATTCTGTGATTACTCACCCTGTATAATTGGTATTAAGTATGCAGCACGTCTTGCTCCAGATAGTATTCATAACAGCTGGGTTATACCTACACAAGAGGGCGCTTTACTGCAGAGATGGCAAAAAGAGGCCCCGCCCGGTCCATATATACCCAGGACCTCCCACTAATTCCCCAGTATAGAAAAGCAGTAAGGGAACCAGGAGAAGCCAATAACAAATTTAACAACGGTAACAAGTAACAATCACCATATAGAGGACCCAAGAATAAAGCAATCAGGGTGTGATGGTGCAGGACGTGCTGCATACTTAGAATAATACAATTCTGTGATTACTCACCTTGTAGAATTGGTATTATAAGTATGCAGCACGTCCTGGTCCAGATTGTATTCAAAACAGCTGGGACATCCAATAGCAGTGTCTATAAACGGGTGGGGATCCCAAAAAGGCAACAACACGCAGTTCAAACCACTGCCGCCTGCAGAACCTTGCGGTCAAACAGCATCTGCTGAGGCCCAAACATCAACCTTGTAAAACTTGGAAAAGGTATGAACAGAAGACCACGTAGCAGCCTTACAAACTTGTTCAACAGAAGCCTGGTGCTGGAAGGCCCAGGAAGCCCCAACAGCACAAGTAGAATGAGCAGTAACACGGAAAGGAGGATCCTTCCCCCTAGTAGAATAGGCCCCAACAATGGCCTGACAAATCCATTTGCTAATAGTAGACTTAGCAGGAGCCAACCCCTTCTTGGGACCTGATGGAACCACAAACAAGACGTCCCGTCTTTCTGAAAGTAGCAGTAGCCACCAGGTAGTATTTCAAATTCCTGACAACAAGATAAGGGCACAAAGAAGGAAGCACAATATCCTGATTGAGATGGAAGGCAGAGATAACCTTAGGCAAGAAGTCTGGTTTAAAGCGGAAAACCACCAGAGGATGTAGAGCGAAGGACCTCTGGAAGAAAACAGCCAAGGCGGACACGTGACCCTTCAAAGTGCTGAGCTGAAAACCCATATCCAAACCATGTTGAAGGAACTCACGACAGGGAAAGGCCCTAGACTCACACCAGTCAATGTAGGTCCTCCAGGTCCTATAGTAGATAGTAGAAGAGGATTTCTTCCTAGCCCTTACAAGAGTATACACAACCGAATCAGACAATCCTCTCTCTTTCAGGATGGAAGTTTCAGCAGCCAGGCCGTCAAAGCCAGCGTTTGTAAATTGAGATAACAGAGCCGTCCTTGAGTGAGACGATCCGGAAACAAGGGTAGAGCGTACTGATCCACTGCCAGCCGCAAGCCGTCTGCGAACCACACCTGTCTTGGCCACCAGAATGGCTGGCACCCTCTCCTGAACCAACTTGCGCAGAACCCTGCTCAGAAGAGGAAACGGAGGAAAGATGTACAGGAGACCGAGTCCCTGCCAGGACAGAGACAGAGCATCCACCGACAGAGCCAGAGGATCCTTGGACAAGGAGACAAGTGCTGGCAACTTGTGATTGTGGCGAGAAGCAAACAGATCCACGTCCGGCATCCCCCATCGGTGACAAAGGGATAGGAAGACCTCGCTGTTGAGGGACCATTCCCCCCAGCGAGAGGTCCCCCTGCTTAGGGAATCCACCTCCAGATTCTCCTCTCCCAGAATATAAACTGCTGAGATGCACAGGACATTGTCAGGACAGAATCAACGACACCTCCTTGAGGGCACTCTTGCTCCGAGTCCCTTCCTGATGATTGATATAGGCGACCGCCGTCTGATTGTCGGAACCAACCCGTACCAGCAGACCCGGAAGGTAAGGAGTCAACTGTGCCAGCACCAACCGAACCGCCCTCAGCTCCAGGACATTGATAGGAGCATGAGCCTCCTGAGGGCCCCACAGCCCCTGGAATTGGAGGGCTCTCCAGTAGCCCTCCCAACCTGACAGACTGGCATCCGTAGTGACTGTCTCCCAACAATGTGTCAGAAAGGATCTGCCCCCCTAGAAGGAGGAACCGCCGGACCAGAGGAGAAAGAACAAAGACCTGATCCAGAGACAGGGGGCTCTTGTCCCCGACTGAAAGGGGATGGAGCTGAAGGGGTCTCATGTAAAATTGAGCATAAGGGACTGCCTCGAAGCAGTCCACCATCTGTCCCACCAATTGCATCCCTTGCCTGATGGAAAGACGAGGGCTGGCCAGCATGAAATGAACCAGAGCTTGAAGAGAATACACCTGCTGCTGAGAAAGAAAAATCCTGACCTCAATGGTATCCAGATACATGCCCAAGAAGGGGGTCACCCAGGACGGGGAGAGGGAGGACTTGGGATAATTGATCACCCATCCGAACGTGTCCAGGGCAGTTACCACCATCTGGGTATCCAATTCTGCCTGCTGGATAGAATGAGATGCAATGAGAAGGTCGTCCAGTTAAGGGAGAATGCGAATGCCCCCGGCTCTGAGGAGGGCCATCACCTCCGCCAACACCTTGGTAAACACTTTGGGGGCCGAGGTGAGACTGAAGGGAAGCGCCACAAATTGGTAGTACTGGTCCTCCAGGGTGAACCTGAGGAACCGCTGATGCCCTGGGAAGATTGGCACATGAAGGCAAGCATCCTTGATGTCTATGGAGGTCATGAAGTCCCCCGGGCACAAAGAGCTGATCGCGGAGCCCAGGGTCTCCATGCGAAAGCATCTGGTTCTGATGAACTTGTTGAGAAGCTTTAAGTCCAGGATGGGCCTGATGGAACCATCCCTTTTGGGTACTGTGAAAAGATTGGAATAATACCCTTGACCTCTCTCCCCTGGAGGGACCGGACAGATGACCCCCATATCCAATAGGTTCTGTACAGCCAGGAAGAGGTCCAGAGGAATCAGAGACCTGAAGAATCTTTGAGGGGGCCACGCAGCGAACTCTAGCTTGTAGCCGGAGGACACAACCTCCAGAATCTACCTGTCTGAGACCTGTTGCCCCCCAGACATGAGCGAAGAGCCGCAGCCGTCCCCCCACCCGAAAGGGTGAGGGTGCCCCTTCATGGCTGAGCGGGCTTGATGACAGATGTGGGCTTGGATCCCCAGGAGGATCCGGGACAGGCACGGCCTCTGCCCTTGCCCCAGAAGCCTCCCCTGTGCCCCGCAAATGATACTCCCTTCCCCGACCTGGGTCCACGAAAGGAGGGAGTAAAGGATCCTAACCCCCGAAAGGGCCAGCGGCTGTCTTTTGCGTTGGGGCAACCTACCTCCCTTTGCAAAAAGGTCCAAACGGTCACCAAAAAGGCGTAGCCCTTAAATGGTAGCCCTCTGAGAGCCTTCTTAGCAGCATTGTCAGCTGCCCACTGGCGCAGCCAGATCGAGCGGCGAATAGAAACAACAAGAGCCGAGGTCCTGCTACACATCCTAATGGTGTCATCTAAGGCAGAAAGAATATAAGCATCTCACATTGTGATAAGGCTCTAAATTTGGCAACAGGAAGAATTATCAGCATAGCCTTCCAAAAGGAAAAGGCCCTTGACCAGAGTCTGAACGGCCACTGCAGTAATAGCAGAAGCACAGACCGGGCAGGGCCGATCCTGCACAGGCAAATGCATGGGAAGCCAGCTGGTCAATACGCCGGTCCTCACTATCCTTCAAGGTAGTGGAATCAGGGGAATGCACCACAGAAGTGTTAGACAACCCCAAAACAGGCGCATCCACCTCTGGTGGAGTTGACACCAACATATAACCACATCCGAGGGAAAAGGGTACCTTTCATCCCATCCTTTAGGGATACCAGGAAGCCGGCTAGGCCGCTCCCATTCTTTGTGGACCAGATTATTGAAATGTGCCTGTTCTGGAAATTCCTAACATGGCTTTGAAGTACCAAACAATTCCCCCTGTTGCCTTGGAAATCCTGGAAATGGAAAACACCTCAAAGATTTGAGTCAAAAGTCTATGGGTGTCATCAGCATTCCAATGCTCTGAGCCGGCATCAGCGTCAAGGAAATGCTGATCATCGGAAAATTCTGAACCTGAGAATAACTCCCCTTCCTCAAGTGGGGTACAGTCAGACAAATCAAGGAAATCTTCTGTCTCCATAGGGAAGGCAAACACAGCAGGCGCCAAGTGCCGTCTTTTAGCTGGGGCCTTAAGGGCCACAGAGCTAGCAATCAATCTCTCAATGTTGGCCAGCCTGGAAGACACATCAGGCTGAGACTCCCCACTAGTGTTGATCCCACTGGGGGTCACGATCAACCGAGGGGGCGAGGGAGAAGACATGGTGGGCGCAGACCCAGAAGCAGATAGCCCAGAATGCCGCGCAAGCGCCTGTTGGGCGCAGGGTTCACAAACCCGCACATCATCGCTCACAGGGGATGCCCCACACACCACACACAGTCGGGCTTGTCCCGAGGGGACCCCGAGCACAATATCATGTGAAGCCTCCATATGGTGATTTTTTGTGGCACAACTGGCCAATAGGAATTACGCTACACAGCTACCCGGGATGCCCCAAATGTCCGCTAGGATAGTGGGAGGATTTAAATTATTAGGCCTCTAATAATGTCAATTAGCACTAATAGAGGGCACAGGACCGGGAGAAACCTCTAATCAGTTTTCCTGCCTGAAAGACATAAAAACAATACACCCCATCAGCATAAAGACAAAATATATAAACAATAAATCAAATAAAGGCCCGCTGGGGGGACTCACGGACCGCCGAAGAGCTTGCGATCTATCAGACAGGGGGGAAAGATGGCGCTGAAGGGCTCTGAAGGGGCAGGCCACCTGCTGAACGCGCCAAACGCTAGGCCACGCCCCCTCCAGGAACGCGGGGACAGGCCGAAGGCAAGCCCTCCCGCAGCCAATCAGAGCACTACAGACCGCGGACGCCGCGGGTAATTCAAATAAAGGAGACAAGGGAGGAGGAGAACCTCTGACCGAATGCCAGCACGAGTCTGCAGAGTATCACAGACCCCCCCCCCCCCCCCCGACGAACCAGGATAATGGGAGAAGAGGGAAGTAGGAAGCCCATAATTACATTTAGGATATGTAAGGTAGGGCTATGAGCGGACGGGACATCCCAATACAGGCTCACCAAAACCTGGGCTGCCTACCCTTTGGTGGGGGATTTGCGGTGGCGCAAGCTCCTAATAAAGCATCTCTAATAGATGCTGCCTACCATCAGCCAACCACGCAGCCAAGGCTGGGAGGCATAGTATTAAAGTGGAACGGGTGGGAATAGTCATACAGGGTCATGGGCTGCAAGCACAGCTCACCTGCGAGAAGAGAAGCCCTCATCTTGACCTTCGCAGCCCACTGCAGAGAAGAATCTGGGGAATTAGTGGGAGGTCCCAGGTATATATGGACCAGAAGGGGCCTCTTTTTGCCATCTCTGCAGTAAAGCGCCCTCTTGTGGAGGTATAACCCAGCTGTTATGAATACTATCTGGAGCAGGACGTGCTGCATACTTAGAATATTTACTTGACTTTTTTCCCCCCTTGGTCCAACATCAGGAAATGGGATGGGGGAGAATGCAAATGCCACGTTGCCTACGAGGAATGGATGGGGGGGGGGGGGGTTACACTGCCTATAGGGAATCGGAGGAGGGAATGCCACACTGCCTCCTATAACTGGGAATGCCACACTGCCTATAATAGGGAATTGGGGAAGAGGGATTCCACACTGCCTATGGGGCATCAGAGGAGGGAATGTCACACTGCTTATTGGGGATTGGAGAAGGAACTGCCACACACTGCCTATAATAATAGGGATTTGGGGGGGTGGGGGGTGCGACAATGCCTATGGGGAATCAGAAGAGGAAATGCGTACAATAGGGAATGGGAGGGGAGAATGCCACACTGCCTATAATGGGAAATGGAAGGCGGGGAGAATGCCACATTGCCTTTCATTGGGGTACTCTGCACCTTTCCTATTTGGTTTGCAGTGTTTAGCAAAACATTTGGTTCAGAATATTTTTTATTTTTATTTTCCGCCTTCAAAGCCTTGGAGAGTCCTTTAGGATTAAAAGCCCAGCTGCTCTTACCGGTATTTCCAATAGTCCTCCAGGACAGCTTAGCCACCACTTCCTCTCCACAGACAGGAAACACAAATCTGACCGAATAATAAAGCCCCCACCCCTCCCACTTGACCCTCATTGTTTTAATCAAGCATACAGGAACCACCAAGAGAAGGGGATGTAGACGAAACAAAAATGAGCACCCATGTTACTATATACCGCCCTGGGGGACTATTGGGAACACTGTTACCCTAACTGGGTTAGACTAACTGGGGTTTTCCCCAGGCGTCCCCCAGGACAGCTTAGTCAGTCACAGAAAGTAAGCAAACACCTCAGGGTGGGCAGACCGCCAGTAGCACATTCTTTCTAAACCTTTGCTGATCCTGGTCACACAAGTCCACCTTTTAAGGCTTCAGGAATGTACATGGCGATGACCAGGTGGTGGACTTGCAGATCTCTTCTAGTAAAATACCGCCGTTCTAAGCCCCAAAAGCTGAAACTGCCTAGTAGAATAGGCTCTAATTCCTCAAGGGGCTGGAGCACCTGATGTCTGATAGGCCAGAGCAATCGCATCTTTGATCCACCTATCAATGCCTTAGAAGCTTGTAACCCTTTGTTCTTCTCCGCAAAGGGGTCTGACCTTCTCCATGCAGAAGTAACCTGCAAACACAGTAGAATGAGTTTCCTAGTATCCAAATATCCCAAGGACCTGGCCTCCTGACCCTGATGGGAGGACTCGACCACAGGTAACAACTTCCTACGATCTGTGAAATTTTGAGATATTAGGTAGGTAGAAAGGACCTGGTCTAGGGAGAAGTTTGTCAGAAAAACTTAAAGTGGACTAACACCCAGGGGTGATCGGCCCTGGAATCTATAAGATTCCCGGGCCGATCACCTCGCTCACCGCGGGACGTCCCGGGGGGTGAAAACCCCCCCCAAAACACCTTACCTCATCCGCCGCCGCTTCCGCCGCCTCCCGCGCGCCCCTCTAGACGTGCGCGCGCCCGCCATCTGTGAATGGCCAGCGCCGAGAGTGACGCGCGGGAGGCGGCGGCGGACGAGCCGCTTGTCCGTCGGCGGGGATTGGACGGCGCGGCCACGTGGGAGCGGGGAGAGGTGAGTTTTTTGGGGTTTCTGGGGGGTTTCACACAGCGATCGGGGTGCCCCGCCAAAGTGGACCAAAACCCAGGATAGTCAAAATCCTGGGTGTTGGTCCACTTTAAGGAATAGTTCTTTGATCAAAAGGGCCTGCAGGTCACTGACCCACCTGGCTGATGTGATAGCTACTTTAAGGATAGCATATTTAATAGGTTCAAAGGGATGTAATGTTAGATCATGGGGCACCAACATCAGATCCTAGCTGGGAAACCTCTTAACAGGCCGCTTTCTGGCATTTCCTGGATTTTCTGTAAGACGCTCTTCCAAATACTGAGCATAGACACCTGGACGCTAAATCTGCTTGCAGAGGTAATAGATAGGTACCACTTCCAGATTTACCATAAAATCTTTCAGGTAACCTAATTTCTAACAAAGTAGAAATGGGACAACCCCCCTTTCAGTATGCCCCTCCAGGATCCAGACCATTAGCTTTAGGGACTGGAGCTGTGGATGGACGATGGGACCCCGATAAATAAAATCCAGAAGTGTTGGTAGAAGCCAAGGGGGTTCCATGGGCATTCTAGAAAGGAGTGAGAACCAAGGTCCAGGTTCTCACCAGGGCCAATGTGGCGCAATCAGGAGAACTCTGGTCACCTCTGATCTTCCTCACAACTAATGACAAAAACCTCATTGGAGGAAATGTGTAACAAAAGCTGAATTTCCCCCAATGGTTGTTGAACGCATCCAAGCCACTTGATCCCTCTGGAAAGAGAAGTACCCTGGGCATTTGGTATTTTGGCTGTTGGCAAACAAGTCTATGTCCAGGTGACCCAGTCAAGCTACTATCTGACCAAACACTTGCTGATGCAGAACCCATTCTGCTTGGTCTATTCTGCCTCCATTTTTAGGTCCCCCCTTATGTGGACAGCTTGGATGGATTATCTCCTTCCTTCTAGACTGCTCAACAGTGATATGGTCAGCCTGGAGAGTTACCTTATTCCTCCCTGGTGATTTAGGTAGGCCTTTAGATAGATAGGGGAGTGCACCAAATATCTCTTCCTTGGGGGTGCCTTTCGTTAGGTTACTCTTTAGACTGTCCACCCACATCTCCAAGACACATCCCATCTGTGGCAATCAAGGGCTTCAAAAGAAAAGCTTCCGTGTCCCAGACTTTTAAGGAGACTATCTGTGCACTTAACCATTGGGTCTCTCAGATTCCCCATGTCCTCAAATGACAGATTAGATCCTTTAGAGACCCAGGCTAAGGAAGCATCTACCCTGGGAGCCCTACCCCATGAAGCGAAGTCCACTTTCTCAAGATGAAAATCTGCGCTTTAATGACTTTGGGAAGGAAAATCAGGCCTCAAGATTCGTCCATTCCCTGGCAATTAAATCCTTAATAGAGTCACATACAAAGAAACATGGAGTCTTGGGGTCCTGAAACCCCTGGTATAAAAAAAATCAATTCTACAGGTGAGTACTCACAGAATTGTATTTTGTAGTATACAGCACGTCCTGTTCCAGTAATTTCTTACTCCTGGGTTATTCCGCAACAAGGTGGTGCAGTGGACTGCAGAAAGACTTGTGGTCACTCCCGGCCCTATAAATAGCCAGGAACCTCCCACCAATTCCCAGTGTTGAAAAGCAGTTATACATGAAGTCGGGAGAATAAAAAAATGAATAAGAACCCAAAATGAACATTTGAACAATCACCATACAGAGGTAACCAAGAATAATGATAACAAGGAAGGGATGGAACAGGACATGCTGTATACTACAAAATCAATTCTACAGGTGAGTACTCACAGAATTGTATTTTTCCAAGTATACAGCACGTCCTGTTCTAGTAATTCCTTACTCCTGGTGCATCCAAAAGCAGTGTCCATAAGGTAGGGTGGGATGCCCAAAAAGCAACGTCGGGCAGTTTACACCACTGCCGCCTGCAGAACTTTGCGGCCAAAGGCAGTGTCAGCTGAGGCCCTAACATCAATCTTGTAAGACTTAGAAGTATGAACAGACCAAGTAGCGGCCTTGCAAACTTGTTCAACAGAAGCTTGGTGCTGAAAAGCCCAAGAGCCACCAATAGCTCGAGTGGAATGAGCAGTAAGGCGGAAGGGAGGCTCCTTCCACTTAGGAAAATAGGCTTGCATCACCGCCTGACGGATCCACTTGCTGATAGTGGAATTAGCCGGAGGCAAACCCTTCCTAGGTTCAGAAGGGAGAACAAAAAGAGCATCAGTCTTCCTAAAAGACTCAGTAGCTACCAAATAAAACCTCAAGGTCCTGACCACATCTAGAGAATGTAAGACCCGCTCCTTTGAGTTATTAGGATTAGGGCACAGAGAAGGCAAAACAATATCCTGATTAAAATGAAAAGCAGACAACCTTAGGCAGGAAATCTGGCTTAAACCGAAACACCACCTCGTCCTAGTGTCGCTCAAAAGTAAGGAGGTTTAATGGAAAGCGCCGCCAACTCAGAAACAAGCCTAACAGAAGTGATAGCCACCAAAAAGGCTACCTTAGGAGTAAAAATAGACAAAGCAGCCTGACTTAGAGGCTCAAAAGGAGGACCCTGCATGGGCTATAAAACCAAATTCAAATCCCAGACTGGTAACATAGGACGGACGTGAGTAACCCCCTGGAAAAAAGTCTTAACCAAACAGTGGTTGGCAAATGATCTTTGGAAGAAAATAGCCAAGGATAAAACATGTCCTTTGAGGGTACTAAGTTGAGGGCCCAAGTCCCAACCATGTTGCAAGAATTCCAGAATCCTAAATAGAAATAGAAAATGCCCGACAGGGAAAAGATTTAGACTTACACCAAGAAATGTAAGCATGCAATACCCTATAGTAGATAAAGGATGAGAACTTTTCCTAGCCCGGATCATGGTAGTAACAGAGGCAGGAAGCCCCTTTTCCATCAAGATGGAGGTCTCAGCAGCCAAGCCGTTAAAGCCAGCGTTTGTAAATTGGGGTGGCGTAGCTGCCCCTGAGTGAGCAGATCTGGATCCTTGGGCAGGGCGTATTGATCTACTGTCAGCTGCACGATGTCTGCGAACCACACCCTTCTTAGCCAACAGGGGGCCACCAGAATGGTTGGCACACCTTCCTGGGCTATCTTGCGCAGCACCCTGCCCAGCAGAGGAAACAGAGGAGCCGAAAGCTCTTCCAAGACATTGCTAGTGCATCCATGGCCAAGGCCAGAGGGTCCTGGGACAGAGCGACAGACTGGAAGCTTGTGATTGTGACGGGACGCAAACAGATCCACACCCGGCTGACCCAAGCAGTGACACAGGGAGCGAAACACCCTGCTGCTGAGGGACCATTCTCCCAGACGAGAAGTCCCCCTGCTCAGGGAGTCTGCCAGATTTTCCACCCCCGGGATGTACACTGCCGAGATGCAGGGAACATTCTCCTCTGCCCAGGACAGTATCAGGGACACTTCCTTGAGGGCCCTCTTGCTCCATGTCCCCCCCGATGATTGATGTAGTCAACTGCCGTCTGGTTGTCCGAGCGGATCTGAAAAGCCCGACCCCGAAGGTGTGGGGCCAATTGGGCGAGAACCAACCTTATCGACCTCAGTTCCAGAATGTTGATAGGAGTAAGGGCCTCCTGTGGGGCCACTGACCCTGGAATTTCAAGGACTTCCAAAAGCCCCCCCCCCCCCCCCCAACCTTTCAGACTGGCATCTGTAGTGACAGTCTCCCAGCAAGGGGACAGAAAGGTCCTGCCCGCCAAGAGGTTCCTTGAGTCCAGCCACCACGAGAGGGACAGTCTGGCCAGGGGGAACAGAACAAACACCTGATTCAGGTACACAGGTTTCCCGATCCCACACCGATAAGAGGTGTAGCTGAAGAGGCCTCATGTGAAACTGAGCATAGGGTACTGCCTCGAAGCAAGACACCATCAGGTCCACCAGCTGCATCCCCTGCCAGATGGAGGGATGACGACAAGAAAGAAGAAACTGGGCCTGAGCTTGAAGACTCTCCACCTTCTGCTGAGGAAGAAAAATCTTGACCCAAGATGTATCCAGAGTCATGCCCAGAAAGAACCTCACCAGTGACGGGGACAGAGAAGACTTGGGATGGTTGTTCACCCAGCCAAAAGGACTCTAGTGTGGACACTACCATCTGGGTATCCAGCTCGGCCTGATGGAAGGACTGAGATATGATCAGAATGTCGTCCAAATAAGGACGTATGCCCTGAGATCTCAACAGAGCCATCACGCCGCCAGTACCTTGGTGAAAACCCTGGGAGCCGAGGTGATACGGGAAAGGGTAAGGCCACAAATTGGTAGTGCTGATTCTCCAGAGCGAATCTGAGAAATCTCTGATGACCTGGGAAGATTGGTACATGAAGGTAAGCGTCCTTGAAGTCTACAGAGGTCATGAAGTCGCCTGGGTGCAGGGTACTGACTGCTGAGCGTTGGGTCTCCATGCGAAAGTGCTTGAATCTGACAAACTTGTTGAGGCGCTTCAAATGCAGGATGGGCCTGAGTGACCCGTCCTTTTTGGGGACCGTAAATAGATTGGAGTAGAAGCCTCTGCCCCTTTGCCTGAGAGGCACCGGGCAGATGACCCCCAACTCCATAAGGTTTCGGACCGCAAGACGCAAGCCCTGAGCTGACAGGGGGTTTTGAGCCATCCGGGTTCTGATGAATCTTGGGGGCGGCCAGGCTGCAAACTATCTTGTATCCGAAGTAAACCACCTCCTGAATCCACCTGTCTGCTACACGTAGCCTCCAGACGTGAGCAAAGAGCTAAAGCCGTCCCCTCACCCGGATGGGTGAGGGCACCTCCTCATGCCTGAGGGGGTTTGGGGGAGGATTGGGACCCCATGAGAGACCGGGACGGCCACGTCCTCTACCCCTGCCCCAATAGTCTCCGTGTGCCCCAGCAACGGAAACTCCTAGACCAGCCCTGGAAGTGCAGAAGGAGGGGAGAGAAGGCACCGGTCCCCCCGAAAGGGCCTTGACGGCCTCCTACGTTGAGGCAGCCTACCGCCCCTGGCAAACAGGTCCAAGCGTTCACCAAAGAGCCGCAGCCCCTTAAAGGGAAAACCAGTGAGAGCCTTCTTAGCAGCATTATCAGCCACCCACTGACATAGCCAGACAGAGCCAGAGTCGTATAGCCACCAAAAGGGTAGACGTCCTACCACACATTCTAATGGCATCATCCATGGCAGAAAGAATATATGCAACAAATTCATAGCAAAGTAGGAGAGATCTATAATCCTCTCCTCCCGCCTCATCAGAGGCCCCATCTAAGAGATCCCCAAGCAGCCCTTGAATAGCAATAGCCGTTATGGCAGAGGCACAAACCGAGCCCAGCGCAGTCCCCACACAGGCATGACAGGACAACTGATCCATGCGTCGGTCCTCACCATCCCTAAGGATAGTAGTGTCAGGTGAATGCATGATGTATTTGACAACCCTAGAACAAGCGCGTCCACCTCGGGAGGAAATGACCAACGCTTAATCACATCAGAAGGAAAGGGATACCTCCTGTCCCAACTCTTGGGCCCCCCAGGTAGCTTACTAGGCCGTTCCCACTCTCTGAGCACCAGATTAAAGTGATTCTGCACAGCGAACTCCCAAGCGTGGTTTAGCAGTATGGAAAAGCTCACCCTGCTGCTGCAGAGCCACAGCAGGAGGGGAAATGCAAAGCACTTAAAAAATGTGAGTCAATCTGTCAGTGTCCTCTGAAGACCGTGGGTCTTCCCAAAAGGGAGACCCGGTACCACCATATAACTTAGTTTGTTCCTCAGAGGATTCTGAGTCATAACAATTCCCCCTCCTCACGGCGGTAAAGGCCAGAAAAGGAGTAAAGCTCCTAATCCTCAACAGGAAAGAGGGAAGCAGCGGGAGATAAATGGCACTTCTTGGCAGAAGCCTTATGCGGGGGCGACCCAGTAGTATGCTTTTCAATGCTGGCCACCCGTGAAGCCAAGTCATATTGTGACTCCCCGCTAGTGTGCTCCTCACTGGGAGTCAGATGAAAGCGTGGGGGGGGGTTAGGCGAAGCCGAAGGGGGCGCAGCACCGGGGCCCGTAGCAGACGACCCAGGCTGCAGCGCAAGTACATGCTGGGTGCAGGGCACACATACCCCGACACAGTCACTCACAGGGGATACCCCACACGCAACACACAGCTGGGCTTGTCCCAAAGGAACCCCAAGCACATTATCCCCAGAAGCCTCCATATGGTGATTTTAGATACAGGCGCAGCGGCCAGGGACAGGGAAACCGCTAGTAATAGCCACCCTTTTTGGGATGCCCCAAAGCCCGCTAGGGAAGGTGGGAAATTGGTAAGGGGCAGGACCAGGAGAACCACAGTCAAAGGTGACCCGCCTGCAAGACACAACAAATACAAAATAAGCATCCCTAGCGCATACAGAGTAACAGCAATATAAAACCCAGCAAGGGACTCACGGACCAAGCGGACAGATTGCCCAAGCAGACCACGTCGCAGCACTGCAAGTACAAGGGCCATAAAATGGCACCGGCAGCAGTACCTAGAGGGGCAGACCGTGGGCGCATGACGCAGAAAGCGTCAAATCGCGGTTCCCGCCCCCCGAAGAATGCGAAACTGCGATCACGTGAGGCGCCATGACAGAAGCCAAAAACTACCTAGCGCAAGGGGCCAACCACCGCGGAGCCGTACAAACAGCCCGCATATACAAAAATAAAAACACGCACATATAACGGACCCCCCAGGGCGCCCCCTGCCAGCCGCACGTGCCACAGCAAAGGAGTCACGCACATTCTTTTAGAGGGGAGGGGGGTAGAGGGAGGGGGAGGGCATTAGGACCCAAGATTTTAGGGCTAGGGCATCCCAATGAGGCTCACCATAGAAAGCCTGTAGCCGGCCACCCTTTGGTACAGGTCTTTCGGGCCAGAGCAGGACCGTCAGCCGTGGCTGGGAGGCAGTGGGTCCAGAACGGGTGGAAACATGCCTGCAGGGCTGTAGGCTTTATAAGCCCCGCTCCCTGCGCAATAGAGAGCCATCTTCTATCTTCGCAGTCCAGACTGCAGAGAAACACTGGGAATTGGTGGGAGGTTCCTGGCTATTTATAGGGCCGGGAGTGGCCACAAGTCTTTCTGCAGTCCACTGCGCCACCTTGTGGCGGAATAACCCAGGAGTAAGGAATTACTGGAACAGGACGTGCTGTATACTTGGAAAAAAATCAGGACCATGGGCTGGGCCGGAGTCTTCAGGGTAGTAAGAATGGCTTGTATTATGTCTGGCATATCTTCTACTGAAAAACAAAACCTATAACCACCCACAGATTCTAACCTCCCTGATTGTTGTGTGCTACCTGAATGAACTGACTCCTCTGAAGATGCTAGACCCTCTTCCTCCCAATCGGATTATCTATTCCTGGGAGGTAGAACCGGAACCTCCCTGGATGGTCCACTAACCTCTGGTCCCCTGACCCGAGCAGCCCCACCTTCCTCAGAAGTTGACAAGTAACCAGCTGGGGGACTAACAGCAGACTGAATGAAAATTAGCCTCTCATAGCAACATGGGTAAAGCAAAACAAAATTTTTGTTGGCATTTCCTATTAATTTCATATATAGCCGTATTCCATGAATTGGCCAAAATTTTATATAATATAATATAACAGAGGTTACCCAAGTTTTCAGGGCTAGTTTTTAAATTGTAGGTCATAATTCGGGCAACAGGGTGGCAGATTAGGCACCAGCCTGTTAAGGGTTAAAATTCACTCAGTTAGCCCAGGGGTAGGAGGGGTTGGAGTTTGGTTGCCTCCAAGGAGTTACGTTTTCTAAATTTAGATAGGCCAGAGGACTGACTGGTAATTGGGCCCATCAAAGGGTGACCCAGCACATACCTGTAGTTCTCTAAAGGAGAAGCTGGCAGAAGAATGGGCGAGAGAGGAAGAGAGGCTGTGGACCATAGTAAGTCGCAGGCCTTGGCCCTAGAGGAAGGAGACCAGATGAGAATTTGAGTAGTGTCACCTCCCTTCCCTGGGTCATCGAGAACTGTTCACATTGAACTCGACTCAAACTCTGACAGCTCCCTAATCCCCTCTTACATGGACCTACAACCCATGTGGGGGCCTTCTGTTGTAAGCGAATGCTCACACTACAAATGTATCCACCCAACACAATGCAAAGATTCACTGAAGTTTCTGCACATCTACAAAGGTCCCAGGGGGGATACAGAATGTATTAGAAGGAGCTTGATCTATGCTTAGATTCTATTTTGAAAACTATTTCAAGTCTTTACTTCAGGGTGTACAGAGAAACAACAGATTTTCATTAACAGGGATTAAATAAGAGACAATCCAAGAAAATGGCCACCCCATGACTGAACTTTCGCTGTAATTTCAGTGGCTCAATTTCTAATTGGAGGAGCTCATTTTTAAAAAAAACTTTCATCCACAACAAAATCAAAAGCAAGGTGTTAGTTGATGTTAGTTGCCATATTAGTAGAGCAAGAAACATGCAGTTAGGTGACAAGTACAGAGGACTCCAGGAGGAGAAGCAGAAAATACAAATATTAGTTTTATTTTAAAATACAGACATAAATAAGCACAATGGCCAGCACTCTGAACCGCACAGTTAAATTATTTCCATTTTGTTTCGCTTGAGACGGATTTTCTTCTTTTCAGGCGGTAAAGTCTGCGATTTGCAGCGTTCTGCCTTTGCACTGACACATAGGAAAAGGGATTTTTGGCACTTTGCTGTTCTGAACAGATACCTTTCTTTGATGGAGGTTGGTCCTCGGCTAAATGATGATCAACAGGGGGGCGCTTTAGACTTTTAGATCGGACATCGCCGCTGCTACTGAATTTGGCCATTTCGTCTTGAATACTGCTCACCGTTTTCTCCTGTATGACAAGACATGAATTGAATGAAACAAGCATTTGGGTATGGGGAATTTTTTCTGAAATTGAAGTAGTGTACAGTGTACACACTGTAAATTACCACAATTAAAGATTTTGCTGGAGTACTCCAAATTCATAAGTTTGTGATCATTAATTTGAGGACAAATCACCTTCCTGTTAATGCAGGCACCCCAAACTTCTTACCATAAGCACCACACGCCGCATTGAGAGATGGTTGGGAGCCATGTTCGACAAAAGATCATAGAAGCCACATTACGGGAGAAAGGTTTTACATTACGACACTGCAAGGTATTCAAAAGCATAAATTTTGCTCCAAATGAGTGGATCCCCCAAACCATGAAAAATGGCAGATTTGAAACCCACAAACTGCAAGGAAGCAACCAGCTGGTAAAAATACAATTCTGTGGTTACTCACCTGTAGAATTGTTTTTACTGTGTACAGCACGGCCTGTTTCATTTCAATCCTTACTTCTGGGTATTCCGCCTCAAGGTGGCGCAGTTGACTGCAGAAGACTTGTGGCTCCTCCCGGCCCTATAAAAAGCCAGGAATCACCCATAGACCCCCAGTGTTGAAAAGCAGTTATGCAAGAAGCCGGTAGATCAATCATGATAAAAATACAGTCTCTCAAAAATAAACATTTGAACAAAATCACTATAAAGAGACAACCAAGGATAACGATAACAAGGGAGGGATGAAAGAATTGTATTTTTCCAAGTGTACAGCACGGCCTGTTTCATTTCAATCCTTACTTCTGGGACATCCAATAGCAGTGTCCGTAAAAGTAGGGTGGGTTCCCCAAAGAGTAACGGCGGGCAGTTCAAGCCACAACCGCCTGAAGCACCTTGCGGCCAAAAACAGCATCAGCTGAGGCCCTAACATCAACCTTGTAAAACTTAGAAAAGGTATGAACAGAAGTCCAAGTAGCAGCCTTACAAACTTGTTCAACAGAAGCCTGGTGCTGAAAAGCCCAAGAGGTACCAATAGCTCTAGTAGAGTGAGCAGTAACAAGGAAAGGAGGTTCCTTCCCTTTAGCAGAATAAGCTTGCATCGCCGCCTGACAGATCCACTTACTGATAGAAGATTTGGCTGGAGGCAAACCCTTCCTAGGTCCAGTAGGAAGAACAAACAGAGCATCAGATTTCCTAAACGACTCAGTGGCAACCAAATAAAATTTGAGCGCCCTGACCACATCCAGAGAATGAAGGGTCTGTTCCTTAGAATTAGAAGGGGTAGGACACAAAGAAGGTAAGAATGTCCTGATTGAGATGAAAAGCAGACACAACCTTGGGCAAGAAATCCGGCTTAAGCCAAAACATTACCTTATCCTGATGCCGCTCAAAATAAGGTTTCATGGACAGCGCCACTAGCTCAGAGACTCGATGCACCGAAGTAATAGCGACCAAAAAAGCTACCTTAAGAGTCAGAATTGGCAACACAGCCTCACGCATAGGCTCGAAGGGAGGACCTTGTAGAGCAGACAACACCAAATTTAAGTCCCAAACCGGTAGCAAAGGCTAACGCAGCGGCCGCACATGAGTAACTCCCTGGAAGAAGGTTTTAACAAGCCTGTAATTGGCAAAGGCTCTTTGGAAAAGAATTGCCAGAGCAGAAACCTGTCCTTTGAGAGTACTAAGTTGAAGGCCCGAATCCAGACCATGCTGTAAAGACTCCAGAATCCTGGGAATGGAAAAATCCCGACAAGAGAGATTTGGACTCGCACCAAGCAATGTAAGCATGCCAGATCGTGTAGTAGATAAAAGACGAGGATTTCTTCCAAGCCTGAATCAAGGTAACAGAGGCCGGTAAACCCTTGTCCATCAAGATGAAGGTTTCAGCAGCCAAGCCGTTAAAGCCAGCGTTTGTAAATTGGGATGGCGTAGTTGTTCCTGCGTGCAAAGCTCTGGATCGTCGGGCAGGACGAACCGATCTACTGCTATCTGTACGACGTCCGCGAACCACACCCTCCTCGGCCAGCAGGGGGGCCACCAGAGTGGCCGGTACCTCCTCCTGGGCTATCTTGCGCATCACCCGACCCAGTAGAGGAAAGGGAGGAAATACATACAGGAGCCGAAACTCCGTCCAGGGAATTGCTAGCACGTCTGTGGCGAAGGCCAGAGGATCCTTTGACAGGGAAACAAATCTCGGAAGCTTGTAATTGTGTTGGGACACAGACAGGTCCACATCCAGCTGACCCCAGCGGCGACACAGGGTGTGACAAACCTTGTTGCTGAGAGACCATTCACCCAGACGAGACGTCCCCCTGCTCAGGGAATCCGCCTCCTGGTTCTCCACCCCCGGAATGTAGACCGCCGAGATGCAGGGAACAGTCTCCTCTGCCCAAGACAAGATCAGGGACACTTCCTTGAGGCTCACTTGCTCCGAGTCTCCCTGATTGATGTAAGCAACCGCCGTCTGATTGTCCAAGCGGACCTGTACAGCACCACCCCGAAGATGGGGAGTCAACTGCGAGAGAACCAACCTGATCGCCCGCAGTTATAGAATGTTGATGGGCACATGGGCCTCCTGGGGACCCCACTGACCCCGATTGCCAAACTCCCCCAAGCCGGTCAGACTGGCATCCATGGTGACAATCTCCCAGCGTGGACGCAGAAAAAACCTGCCCACTAGAAGTTTGCTCTGTCTCCTCCAGTCAGGCAGTACCTCCTCCTGGTGGCTGGACTCGAGGAAACTCCTGATCCAGGGACTCCTGATTCCGATCCCAGACTGACAAAACGAATATCTGAAGAGGTGATCTCTGTGAAACTGAGCAAAGGGAACCGCCTCGAAGCAGGACACCATGAGACCCACCAACTGCATCCCCTGACGGATGGAGGGGTGAGGGCACGCCAGCAGAGACCGCGCCTGCGTCTGAAGGCCCTCCACTTTCTGCTGAGTGAGAAATACCTTGGCCTGAGAAGTATCCAGTGTCATTCCCAGGAAGGACCTCGCCAGACGGAGATAGTGAAGACTTGGGATAGTTGATCACCCAGCCGAAGGACTCGAGAGTGGATGTCACCACCAGAGTATCCTTCTCCGCCTGATGAAGAGACTAAGCAGCAATCAGAATGTCGTCCAGGTAAGGGAGGATACGAATGCCCTGGTTCCTCAGGAGAGCCATGACGCCAACCAGTACCTTGGTGAAGACTCGAGGTGATACCGAAAGGCAAGGCCACAAATTGGTAGTGTTGATCCCCCAGAGTGAACCTCAGGAACCTCTGCTGACCCAGGAAGACAGGCACATGCGGGTAAGCATCCATGATGTCCACCGTGGTCATGAAATCGCTCGGCCGAAGATAGCTGATGGCCGAGCGTAATGTCTCCATGCGAAAGTGCTTGAACCTGACGAATTTGTTGAGACCCTTTAAAGTGGACCAACACCCAGGATTTTGACTATCCTGGGTATTGGTCCACTTGTGTGAAACCCCCCAGAAAGCCCCCAAAACTCACCTCTCCCAGCTCCCACGTGGCCGCGACGGACAAGCAGCTTGCCTGTCGGCGCCTCCCGCGCGTCTCTCTTGACGTGTGCGCGCCCGCGCCGGCCATTCAGAAACGGCCGGCGCGGGCACGTCTAGAGGAGCGCGAGTGAGGCGGCGGCGGAAGCAGCGGCTGGAGAGGTAAGGTTTTTCGGGGGTTTACACCCCGCGGGACATCCCGATCTCGGATGTCCCGCGGTGTGTGAGGTGATCGGCCCGGGAATCTTATAGATTCCTGGGCCGATCACCTCAGGGTGTTGGTCCACTTTAAGTCCAGGATGGGCCTCAGGGAGCCGTCCTTCTTGGGCACCGTGAACAGGTTGGAGTAGTACCCCCGACCCTGTTCCTGAAGGAGGTACTGGGCAAATCACACCAGATGCCAGAAGACGTTGCACTGCCAAATGCAAGCCCTGAGCCAACTCAGGGTTTAGAGATATCCGGGACCGGAGGAATCTTGGGGGCGGCCAGGCTGCAAACTATCTTGTATCCGGAGGAAACAACCTCCTGAATCCACCGGTCTGAGATGCGCAGTCTCCAGACATGAGCAAAAAGCCAAAGCCATCCCCCCACCCGGTCGGGTGAGGGGGCCTCCTCATGCCCGAGGGGCCTTGGGAGAGGGTTTGGGCTTGGTTCCCCAGGAGAGACCGGGGCGACCACGGACCCCAAGAGTCTCTGCGACTACCTGAGAAGGAGGCCCCACGACCTCCTCTAGACGGACGAAAGGAAGAGGATCCCCGAAGAGGCAGAGCCTGCTTCCTACGCTGGGGGAGGCATGCCATCCTTGTCAGAACATCAAGACGCTCACCGAAGAGACAGAGTCCAGTGAAGGGAAGCCCAGTGAGAGACTTCTTAGCGGCAGGGTCAGCCGCCCACAACCAGACGGCCACAACCAGACGGACCGACGCATAGCCACCAAGCCGGACAGCGTCATCCATGGTCGACAGTACAAAGGCAACAAATCAGAGCAAAGCAAAAGGTCCTTCTAATCCTACGTCTGACCTTTTTAATAGCAATGGCCACAATAGCCGCCGCGCAGACCGGACGCAACCCGGCCACTACAAAAGGTGAAGGCATGACAAGCCAGCTGATCCATACGCCAGTCCGCGCTATCACGCAAGGTGGTAGTGTCGGGGGACGGCACGACCGAAGTATTAGATAACCCCAGGACCGGAGCATCCACCTCAGCCGGACACGACCAGCGTGTAACCAAATCCTCCGATAAGGGATACCTTCAGTCCAACCCCTTGGGCACCGAAGGTAACCTGTTATATGGTCCTCAAGGAGTGGGAACGCCCTAGGAGAAATGGCCCTGTTCCGGGAACTCCAGACATTGCTTGCCGGAGCGGGATAGCTCGCGCTGCTTCTTCTTCGCCACCTTGGGGGGGGGGGGGGGGGGATTTGTAAGGTATCAGACAGCCGACAGGAGCCTGTCGGTATGATCCGGGAGCCAGGTATCCTCGTCCGAGGAAGACCCTAAATCACTGTCATAATCGCCCTGACGATCCCCAGAGGAATCGGAGTCGCAGAACAACTTCCCATCCTCCGGGGAAACCCTGGCCACCATATAAGTCAAGGCCCTCGTCATCTGCAAAGAGGGACAAATCCGCGTCAAGGTGCCTCTTATTGCCAGAAGCCTTGCCTGCAGCCGGCCGGGCTAGTCGTCGCTCAATGCTGGCCACGCGCAGCGCCAGATCCGATTGCGACCCCCTGCTAGCTTCCCCCCTCGCTGGGGGCTAAATGCAGGAGCGGGGGAGTAGGAGATGCTGTAGGGAGGACAGGGCTGGAAAGAGATGCGCTCAGGCCAGCCTGTTCCGCAATAATGCTTTGGGCACACGGAACACAGACCGCGCCACCACCACTCAAAGGGGATGCTCAGTCGAGCCTGCCCCGAGGGGCCCCCAAGCTCGCTATTCCCAGAAGCCTCCATATGGTGATTAGCAAAAAAGGGCACAGTCAGCCCACACGGTGTAAGGACTAATAAGAGATCACCCGGGATGCCCCCAAGGAATGCCCCACAGAGAAGGGGCAGGTGGAGGGGGGGGGTATTGGACAGGGAGAAACCCCAATGCTGCTATCCCGTCTGCAAGACATAAGCATGGAAAATCATGAGCATCCCACAGCACATGCACCAATATTATAGACCCGCAGAATCAACTCATGGACCAGCTGCAAAGGTACCGCAGCATGCACAGAAGGGAGGCAGCCAGCAAATCGGTCAGCCAGTCAGAGAGCACACCAGTCGTCGCAGCGCGGTGCCCTGGAAGATGGCACCGCTGAAGGAACCTCGAGGGGCAGGGCGCGGGGGAATGACGCAAAACGCGTCATCCCGCGGCGCTGCCCCCTGCACAAAGGCACGAGATGCCGGCACCCACAACTGCAATGCCGCCTGGCGTCAGGGAAATGTCAGGTCCCTGCACCAACAGGGTGATTCCTGGCTTTTTATAGGGCCGGGAGGAGGCACAAGCCTTCTGCAGTCAACTGCACCACCTTGAGGCGGAATACCCCGAAGTAAGGATTGAAATGAAACAGGCCAGGCTGTACACTTGGAAAAATACAATTCTGTGAGTACTCACCTGTAGAATTGTTTTTGTAGTATACAGCACGTCCTGTTTCACTAATTCCTTACACCTGGGTTATCTGCCACAAGGTGGCGCAGTGGACTGCAGAAAGACTTGTGGCATCTCCCGGCCCTATAAAAATCGAAGAACCTCCCACAAATTCCCAGTGTTACAAAGCAGTTAGACAAGAAGCCGGGAGAACAATAATGAAAGAATCCCAAAATGAGTATTTGAACAAATCCCCATACAGAGGAAACCAAGAAAAATGAGGGAGGGACGAAACAGGACGTGCTATATACTATAAAACAATTCTACAGGTGAGTACTCACAGAATTGTATTTTTCCAAGTAAACAGCACGGCCTGTTTGACTAATTCCTTACGTCTGGGACATCCAAAAGCAGTGTCCGTAGGGTAGGGTGGGATCCCCAAAAGCAACGGAGAGCAGTTCAAACCACTGCCACCTGAAGAACCTTGCGGCCAAAAGCAGCATCAGCTGAGGCCCTAACATCAACCTTGTAAAACTTGGAAAAAGTATGAACAGAAGACCAAGTTGCAGCCTTACAAACTTGTTCAACAGAAGCTTGGTGCTGAAAAGCCCAAGAGCCACCAATAGCACGAGTGGAATGAGCAGTAAGGCGGAAGGGAGGCTCCTTCCACTTAGCAGAATAGGCTTGCACCACCGCCTGACGGATCCACTTGCTGATAGTGGACTTAGCCGGAGGCAAACCCTTCCTAGGTCCAGAAGGGAGAACAAAAAGAGCATCAGTCTTCCTGAAGGATTCAGTTGCAACCAAATAAAACTTCACAACCCTTTTTACTAGTGTTTACTACTAAAAAGTAGTATGTATATAGTATATATGATAATGTTCTAGAACAATCTTGTCTATAAGTCATTTGTGACAGTATATACGCTGCATTACTTTTGTTTATGACTATTAAAATCAATAAACTATTGAAAAAGAAAGAAAACTTCACAGCCCTGACCACATCCAGAGAATGCAAAGTCCGCTCCTTAGGATTAGGGCACAAAGAAGGCAAAACAATGTCCTGATTGAGATGAAAGGCAGACACAACCTTAGACAAGAAATCTGGCTTAAACCGAAACACCACCTTGTCCTGGTGTCACTCAAAATAAGGAGGTTTGATGGAAAGCGCCGCCAACTCAGAAACACGCCTGACAAAAGTGATAGCCACCAAAAAGGCTACCTTAGGAGTCAGAATGGGCAAAGCGGCCTCACAAAGAGGCTCAAAGGGACGACCCTGCAGAGCAGATAATACCAGATTCAGATCCCAAACTGGTAACATAGGCTTACGTGGGGGAAGCACGTGAGAAACCCCCTGGAAAAGGGTCTTAACCAAACAGTGATTAGCAAAGGATCTTTGGAAAAAAATAGCCAGAGCTGAAATATGACCTTTGAGGGTACTAAGTTGAAGGCCCAAATCCAAACCATGTTGCAAGAATTCCAGAATCCTCGGAATAGAAAACACCCGACAGGGAAGATATTTGGACTCACACCAGGCAATGTAAGCATGCTAGACCCTGTAGTAGATAAAGGACGAGGACTTCTTCCTAGCCGTAATCATGGTATCAACAACAGAGGCAGGCAACCCCTTTTCCATCAAGATGGAGGTTTCAGTAGCCAAGCAGTCAAAGCCAGTGTTTGTAAATTGGGATGGCACAGCTGTCCCTGAGTGAGCAGGTCTGGATCTACTGCCAACTGCACGATGTCTGCGAACCACACCCTTCTTGGTCAACAGGGGGCTACCAGAATAGCTGGCACCCCTTCCTGGGCTATCCTGCGCAGCACCCTGCGGAGGGAAAACAGAGGAGCCGAAACACCTTCCAAGGCATTGCTAGCGCATCCGTGGCGAAGGCCAGAGGGTCCTGTGAGAGAGAGACAAAGAATGGAAGCTTGTGATTGTGACGGGACGCAAACAGGTCCACATCCGGCAGACCCCAGTGACGGCACAGGGAACAAAACACCCTGTTGCTGAGGGACCACTCCCCCAGCCGAGACATCCCCCTGCTCAAGGAGTCTGCCTCCAGGTTTTACACTCCCAGGATGTAAACTGCCGAGATGCAGGGGGCATTCTCTTCCGCCCAGGACAGTATTAGGGACACTTCCCTGGGGGCTTGCTTACTCCGAGTCCCTCCCTGATGATTTATGTAGGCAACCGGCGTCTGGTTGTCCGTGCAGATCTGAACAGCCCGAAGGTGTGGAGTCAACTGGGAGAGAACCAACCTTATCGCCCGCAGTTCTAGAATGTTGATGGAAGCATGGGCCTCCTGAGGGACCCAATGACCCTGGAACAGTCAGACTGGCATCTGTGGTGACAGTCTCCCAGCACGGGGGCAGAAAGGTCCTGCCCACTAGAAGATTCCTCGAGTCCAGCCACCACGAGAGGGACTGACTGACCAGAGGGGACAGAGAAAATTCCTGATCCAGGGACACAGGGTCCCGATCCCACACTGACAAGAGGTGTAGCTGAAGAGGTCTTATGTGAAACTGAGCATAGGGGACCGCCTCGAAGCATGACACCATCAGGCCCACCAACTGCATCCCCTGCCGAATGGAGGGAGGAGGACTAGAAAGTAGAAACCGTGCCTGCGTCTGTGGGCTCTCCACCTTCTGCTGAGGCAGGAAAACCTTGACCCGAGATGTATCCAGAGTCATGCCCAGAAAGGACCTCACCAAGGACGGAGACAGTGAAGACTTGGGATGGTTGATCACCCAGCCGAAGGACTCGAGTGTGGAGACCACCATCTGGGTATCCAGCTCGGCTTGATGGGAGGACCGAGACGCAATCAGAATGTCGTCGATAAGGAAGGATGCGCATGCCCTGAGATCTCAGAGCCATCACCCCCGCCAGCACCTTGGTGAAAACCCAAGGAGCCAAGGTAAGACCGAACGGTAAGGCCACAAATTGGTCGTGCCGATTCTCCAGAGCGAACCTGAGAAATCTCTGATGACCTGGAAAGATTGGAACATGAATGTAAGCATCTTTGATGTCCACAGAAGTCATGAAGTCGCCCGGGCACAGGGTACTGACCCATCCTTTTTGGGAACCGTGAACAGATTGGAGTAGAAGCCTCTGCCCCTTTCCCAGAAGGGCACCGGGCAGATGACGCCCAATTCCAAAAGGCTTTGGACCGCAAACCCTGAGCTGACAGGGGGTTTTGAGCCATCCAGGATCTGAGGAATCTTGGGGGCGGCCAGGCTGCAAACTATCTTGTACCCAAAGGACACCACCTCCTGGATCCACCCGTCTGAGACGCGTAGCCTCCAGACGTGAGCAAAGAGCCGCAACCATCCCCCCACCCGGATGGGTGAGGGCACCTCCTCATGCCTGAGGGGGCTTGGGGAAAGATTTGGACTTGGGACCCCATGAGAGACCGGGGCCGCCTCTACCCCGGCCCCAAGGGTCTCTACGTGTCCCCGCAAATGGTGCACCCCGGGCAGTTCTGGGAGCACGGAAGGAGGGGAGGGAAGAACCAGCCCCCCGAAAGGGCCGCGGCTGCCTCCTGCGTTGAGGTAGCCTACCATCCTTGGCAAACAGATCAAGGCGCTCACCAAAGAGCCGTAGCCCCATAAAGGGGAATCCAGTGACCGCCTTCTTAGCGGCATTATCAGCCGCCCACTGACGTAGCCAAACAGAGCGGCGTATAGCCACCAAAAGGGCAGAGGTCCTACCACACATCCTGACCGCATCATCCATAGCAGAAAGAATAAATGCAACAAAATCATAGCAAAGAAGGAGGGATCTATAATCCTCTCCCCTATTGGCAGCCATGGCATTATCCAGAAGAGACTTGAGCAGCCCTTTAATAGCAATAATAAACAGCCGTAATGGCAGAGATGCAAACCGGGCGCAGCGCCGTCCCCGCACAGGCAAAGGCGTGACAGGCAAATTGATCCACACGCCGGTTCTTACCATCCCTCAGGGTAGAAGTGTCAGGGGAATGCATGACCGAGGTATTGGACAACCTGAGGACGGGAGCATCCACCTCAGGGGGGACACGACCAGCGCTTAACCACATCAGCAGGAAAGGGGTACCTCCTGTCTCAACTCCTGGGCACCACAGGCAATCTACTAGGACGGTCCCATTCCTTGAGCACCAAATTATTAAAGCGATTCTGCTCAGGAAACTCCAAGCGATGTTTGACAGTGTCAAAAAGCTCACCCTGCTGTTTTTTTAGCCGCCACAGGAGGGGTAATACATAATACTTCAAAAATGTGAGCCAACAGCCTATCGGTGTCCTCGGGAGACCATGGATCTTCTCCAGGAGGAGACCCAGTACCGCCATAACCCTCCTGCTGGCCCCCAGGGGATTCAGAATCAGAGAAAAGTTCCCCCTCTCTTAGGGGGGCAATGGCTAGAAAGAGAAAAATGTCACTCATCTTCCTCAGGAAAAAGGAAAACAGCAGGAGTTAGATGCCGCTTCTTGCCAGAAGCCTTACGGGTGGCAGGCCCAGCAATATGCCTTTCCAGGTTGGCCACCCACACAGACAAATCATAATGTGATTCCCTAGCTAGCATGTCCCTCACTAGGGGTCAAATGCAGGCGTGGAGGGGTAGGTGATGTAGAAGTGGGCGCAGAGCTGGGAAGCAAAACAGGCAACCCAGACTGCAGTGCAAGCACCTTATAAGCGCAGGGCAAACACACCCAACACCATCACTCACAGGGGATACCCCACACGCGGCACACAGCTGGGCTTGTCCCGAAGGGACCCCAAGCACATTATCCCCGGAAGCCTCCATATGGTGATGAATATAGACGCACGGCCCGTACAGGGTCACGGCTAACCAGAGCCACCCGGGATGCCTACCCCCCAGGTATGCCCAGAAGCCCGCTAGGGAAGGTGGGAAAAGTCAAGGGCAGGGCCGGGAGAAACCAGTCACGGTCGTCCCGCCTGAAATACACAATAAGGACACATAAAAATCCCGCAGCGCAGCTAATACACATAACAAACAAACAACCTGGCAGGGGACTCACGGACCAATTGGATCAGGTGCACCAACCTCCAGACCACAAGGGAAGCGCACCGCAGCTCCTGAAGAAAGAAACGAGGGCCCCACAGCGCAATGGAAGCAAAATGGCGGAACGCTTCATCCTCAGGTCCCACCCCACCCCCCTCGAAGAGCGCTAAATCGCGGTCACATGACCCGCCGGCGCCATGACACAGAAAAAAAGGCACCTCAGAAAAATACAACTCTGAAGTACTCACCTGTAGAGTTGGTATTCTATGCAGACAGTACGTCCTGCTCTAGACATAGTCCTTACATGTGGATATACCCCCGCCTTCAGCACCGTGCACTGCAGAATCATAAAGAAAACAAGCTCCTCCCGGCCCTACATATACCGAAGGACCTCCCACAAATCCACAGCATTGAAAAGCAGTGAGAGAAAAGAGGCCAGGAGGAAAACAACCACCCAGAGACTGACAATAATATCCAAGATAATAATCACCACACAGGAGATCCAGAACAAGGTGAATCAGGGTGGGGTGGAGCAGGACGTGCTGTCTGCGTATAATACCAACTCTACAGGTGAGTACTTCACAGAGTTGTATTATTCTAAGCAGACAGCACGTCCTGCTCCAGACATAGTCCTTACATGTGGGACATCCAATAGCAGTGTCCATAAGTAGGGTGGGATCCCCATGAGAAAATGCACAGCCAACCAAAACAGCGCTATCGCCTGTAACCTTGCTACCAGGAGCAACTAGAGCAAAGCTCTAACTTAACTTATGAAGCCTTACAAGGCTAATGAAACAGCAGTGAACTAGTCAGCCTGCTCAACAACCAAGTGCATAAGGCCCAAACCAAGCACCGGTAGAAGAAATCCAAACCAAGAGAGTAACAGCCTAACCATGCTACTAACGATAACAGGGTAGCCATGGCAACCACAGAACCTTTCCCGTCAGGGAATACAAACCCTGGTCTCGGCGAGACCAACGTAATACGGAGCACGAGCTAACAAGGCTCCTCAAGAGCCAACATGATAATCAGGAGCTCAGAAGGGCAACCAGCCAAGCAAGACCAGTCCAACAGACTCCCTTACTCATGGGAGTAACCAGATCCTGCTGCAAGAAGGATGGTGACGTCTTATAAGCCCAACGGGCATAGCCCCAACCCTGGACAGGAAGCAGTCCAGAGGTTCCCAACGCCTATTGAGGGATACAGATCCCTTTTAAGCTCAGAGTAAGCAGAACCCCAGTCAAAAGACCATAGGTTCTGGAATCAAGAAGAATAACAACCCTCCGCCTGGACTCAAGCTTGGTGCAAAGCGGACACATCCTCACCAGAAGGTGTACAGATATAAAGAGCTGTAAGAAATATAAAAAAGGACTAGGCTAAGAAGGCCGTCTCCTATGGCACGCCCCAGACTGAGGCACCCACCCCGAAGGAGTCATCTGAGGCAGGGGACAGTTCAGACAAGAACCTGAATAAGACCCAGGGAAACCCTTAGCAGGGCAACAGGATAAGCAACCCCCCCCCCAAGGGAGCTTAGAATTCTCTGGGGAATGCGCCTGAGCCACCCCTGAGGAAAGCTCAACGCCGAAGCTTGAAACTAGTCTCTACCGAGGACACCTCTCAAGGAACTGAGTTGGGAGACGAACTCCAGCCATGCCATAAGAACTCTAGTACCCATGGGTAAGACCTCATTCCATAGGGAATAGAGAGCTAGTCCCAGCCATCCAACTAGGGCGCCAACTCCCAACATAGCTAGTAGAAAAAGGGAGAAGAATAAAAAAGGGAGGGATCTAGACCCAACCCTCCAAAAAGAAGAGACACCCAGAGGGAACATTTCTGATGTTCGGGTTTGGGCGATCGTTATTCACCCTATGAAGGGAATGACGTAGTAAGGAGCCTAACTAGGCATAAAAGCCCACATGAGAGGGCACACAGTACAACTGTCTCCAGCAGAAAATGTGAACCAAACCACACAGGGCCACTCATGGCCCCCAGTGCAACAGTTCACCCTTGCCACAGCAAGCCTGTGCAGAACCCCACCTAGCAGGGTGTAAGAAGGGTCAGACAAAGGGTAGAATACCCAGACAGAAGGCCAGACTAGGTCACCGTGACCAGGGCCAGAGAGTCCTGGGGCAATCACCCAGGGCAATGAATTAGGACCTTAACCAGGAAAGAGTCTCTGTAACAGTCACAGGGCCACGGCCCCAACCAGTAGGCTCATTGAGACACTAGGGAAGGCCCTCCCAGCACAGTAGGACAGCCAACGAGCCAATACCAATGAAGCGCAAGGAGTGTAAAAAACCTCCACTGGATCAGAACCAGACCCTACAAGAAGGGTCAACCTGTTCCGAGACCTTCTCGCATAAAAGCTGGGACAGACCACTGACCAGACAGGCCAAGAGTCCCCAAGAGACAAGGCCTCAGGGAAACAGACCAGCAAGCTAGGGCCCAACAAGGCACAATGTGATGACCTACCAATGGTATGAAAATGGGCCCCCCCTAAAGGGGCCCCCCTTAGGTACCTCAGGGAATTTCATAAGGAATAGAACCCCTTTAGTGACCCTACCAGACCTGGTCCTCATGGCGACCATCTACAGGGATAGTAAGAAGTGATGTCATCCACAACTTCCATGAGTAGACCAACCAGAAGGGAACCCCCATAAAAACCGGGGGAACGTACTGATTTCCAGGGATGTTGGAACCCCATCCAGGATAAGTAACCCAAGGTGCCGCAGGCCCCAGGGGCATCTGGGAAAGGGAACAGCCTTGGGCCGCCAGCAATAGGCCCACCAGCCGCAAGGTGAATGTAATGAGATTACACAGAGGGCAAGGCCCCTTCCATACCAAGGCACCCGAATCAGAAGGGAGGGTTGAACCTGGACCCATCTAAATGCCACCCCGTAGGGAGAGTATGAATCAGCTTACGCCAACTAATAGATGTGCCTAAGCACCAATCCAAAAGACTCCAAGAGAGCCCCAAGTCAAAGTAGAAGCTAGTGCGGACAGCACCGGTGAATGAGCATGAAAGCGCTCCCATCCTCGCCTTGGCGAGCCATCTGGGAACAGGGGAGGGACCCCAGACAAGACCCTAATATAAAGAATGGTCCTGTAACACCGGCTGGAAAAAAGGACTAGGCGCTCGCAGTTCCAGCGTCTGTTCGGAACATGACGCGCAGACCCGTGCCCCGTCCACCTCAGCGTGGGGGAGACCACGCGATATACACAGCCGGTCCTGTCCCGATGGGACCCCGGTAACACAATCCTGAGATGCCTCCATATGGTGATTGTTTGATTATAGTATGTCGATAGGGATTTATGCCATAAGCCACCCTGGATGCCCCAACTACCCGCTGATCAATGTGGGAGATTTTGGGAAGGCCCGCTCCTTATACTAGTGAATATAGCAATGTATACGTATAAGGTACTTATATGAGTGGTATATATGTATATGAGGCCGGGAGAGGCCGCCGGGAACACATCGTCTGAAAGACACAATGGGAAAGAGATGTCAGGAACGTGCGCAGATGGGCAGACAAAAAATGAGAGGGATTCGCCCGCAAGGGCACTTACAGCTTGGGTGGAGGAGGAGGAGACAGTCACGACGCGTGCGCGGGAAGCTAACCAAAATGGCGCCCAGCGAAGCCCGAAGAGCGGGCTAAATACTCCGCCGTGACGCGGAGCGCGCCAGACAAGGGTCCCGCCCATTCTGAAAAGCGCAAAGCTCTGAAGGAAAATTAAGGCAATGGAGTAATAGACGGCCTAACGTACCATAGCGCGGACGCCGACAGTAAGCTCAGAGACCGCGGCAACTCTATTAATTGGCAATCATTAGAAAAATACACACGGGCAGTCAAAAAAAAAACGATCAGGGCGGCCCTGACATCTCTGAATTTAGTGAAGGCAGAATATAAGCCACGAGCGTGACATACCGGTACACTAAGACCGCCACACGCGTACCCTCCCCCCCCCTTCTTTTCCCCCGAAGACGGAGAAAAGAGGGAGAATGGAGACCCTAATAGGGCTCAGGACTACAAGGGGTACGGGACAACAATGCGGGAGGGGCATCCCTTATCGGCTCACCATCAGCCTAAACCGCCTACCCTATGGTTGGGGAATTGCGGTGGAGTCTAGCTCCATAAGCACACTAGGTGCTGCCTACCTTCACCCGACCAACGCAGCCCAGGCTGGGAGGCATGTTACTCACAAGGAGGACAGGTGGAAATAGTCCCGCAGGGCCTCGGGCTGTCAAGCCCCGCTCGCCTGCGAGAGCGTGATACTTCATGTCTTCGCAGTTTGAGCACTGCAGAGGAATCTGGGGATTTGTGGGAGGTCCCTCGGTATATGTAGGGCCAGGAGGAGCTTGTTTTCTTCATGATTCTGCAGTGCACGGCGCTGAAGGCGGAGGTATACCCACATGTAAGGACTATGTCTGGAGTAGGACGTGCTGTCTGCTTAGAATATTAGTGAAACAGGACGTGCTGTATACTTGGAAAAGTGTGGCAAAGACAGGTAAGCCGGCACATTTTTACAACTGCCTGACCCACCATTAGCTCCCAGGGCACCATGTTAAACCTTACCCTCAACAGTGCTCTGCTAATGTCCTTGGGTGAGCAGCAGAATAAGGGGGGGGGGGGGATTTTTTTTTTTTTTTTAGACTCCAAAGTCAGGGTCACTAGGGTCTTAGTCCACATTAGGACAGTACCCGAAAGGGCAGGGTGAAGTAATCTTGACTTGTAATCCTGACTGACATCAAATCACTTGGCTCAGGTCATCAAGACCCTAACAGGCCAAGGGGCCCTTTCACTTCCACCAGTGAAGAGAACCCTGACAGCCCCAAAGGAATACCACCAGCTCTGTTTAATATAATCCCACTAACTGACTGGGGTGCATCAGGCCAGAAGCCAGCCCCAGTATCATGTAATATAACAGAAGTATGGATGATTGGGTTTGGACTCTAGATAAGAGCAGCCTTTCCAAATGCCTGGACATGGAAGCGTGCGCTGCTTCAGAGAAGCCATGAATGCAGTGGTTGGTGATCAGTGTTGTAGGAGCCCTGGTAAAAGTATACTGCCAACCTGGCGTTTAAGACTATGGCAGGGTGCCTTACTGTACTAGACCCTAGGGCGGGACAGCAATGGTTTTGGTTTGTATTAAATGTCTGCAAGTTACTGTGAGATTTCTAGGTCTTTGAGCAGGGCAACCATAGGAAGACGTGAGACAGCCTGTGAGTTCCTGGTTCTTCCAGCACAAAATTCCATCATGACCTCCCTCAGACAGAAAGCTAGGGCTTTTCTTGATTAACCATTCAAACACATGGCTGGTCACTCCCCCGGGGATGAGCCTCCGTGGTTAGCCAAATATTAAAGTCTCCTAACAAATCAGTCGCTCCAGTGTGTCTAAACGGGATTCTGAATACGAGTTGAGATCAGAAACCACTGTCCCATTAGGTTCCTAGCCTGAGTTTTCCAGATCCCAGTTGTCTGGGGGAGACAGGGGACCCATTTACGCATTATGATCTCCAGGTTCCAACAATCAGTTCATGTGTAATATGCAGGATATTTTCAAATTCCACGTACAGCACTGAAACCAGGATGTGAGCAATTGAAAGAAATGTGGCATAGTCAGAGCAGCTTTCTGGCAGGGGGTTTCCTGCCGCCCAGACTATTGGATGTGTAAAGGGCACCAGTAAGATTCTTTTCAATTCGAGGCTCCCGGCCACAACAGCTGGTGAAATGGTTATTAGGAGGTGTATTTATTCTTGCAAAAAACATATAAACTGCTTGATTATAATTTTAAATTAAATAAATACAGCATCTACTTACATAATCCTCACATTTGGACTCCCAGTGAGTGATGAGATTTTGCAGTTTCTGGATGGCTGTATCCTTTTCCTGCATCATGTCCATAAGCTGGCTAGCATGCTGCGTTTTGGCTAACAGTTTCTTTAAGAAAAAAAAAATAAAAATATATATATATATATATATATATATAAAATTCAGTTTTGATTCCCCCCTTATCAAATGTAATATATACTAAACTATAGAATAGATTTTACCCCATTGGCTTCCTCCAGCTGAAGGGTTATGAATTTAAATTTTTCTATCTGTTCTTCCTGCTCTGAAAAAGGAGAGAAAAACATGAAAATTAAAATTACACACAACACCCCCCCCCCTTACAGTCAACTAGGGCTGCCACCTGGTTCTTTTTTTTTTTTTTCAAATTGGCCACATGTTAGCTTGCGACTGGTTTGGTTCTCACCCGAAGCCCCCCCCCCCCCCCCCATACAGCCAAATACTTCCAGCCTAGTGCTGACGAAGAGACAAAAGCTCAAAACACGTGTCCACTAGCAGATAGTGTTTGGCTGTGTAAATGTAAAACTAATCCTTGGCATTGCACTCAGCAGCTTCTGAGTGTACTGGATGGCTCAGAGACATAAAAGAGGATTTAAATAGTTCCGCCCACTGCAAGAAGTGATGTGTAAATCCTATTATTCCTCGTGTTCTGTGCTGTGTAAATACTTTTTCGGTATTAGTTTTTATTGTCTACCTTGGGAGTGATTCAGCAACCAGATGTATCACTTTCATTGACTACCTTGAGGGTGATTCAGCACCAGGCGAAAAATGGCTAGCTTTCAGCAACCCTTCCTCCCTCTTTTATTTACAAAGTATAAAAGGACCCCTTGACATTGGGTGGCATTAGAAGCGCTTACCAGCAGTTTTTCTTTTCAGCTCCTCTTGCGATCTATTAAGAGCATCTTCCATTTCCTGAATTTTATTCCTTAGCTCGGAAACTGTTGTGGGATCATCTTGGATAGCAGCAATCTGATAATGAGCCTCCTCTGCCTGCTTTCGGATCACTTCCAGGTCATTCTGTATGGAAGAGAAGAGCCCTTGAAGCGGCAAGTTGGAATCAACCTGGTAAGGAAAAGCAATATTCAACTCCCACAGGTTTGTTTAGAAAATAAAAGAAAGAAAAGAAAAAATGACACAAGTGTGAAGTGCTGGTTGGGTTGGCTCGGCTCCGGCACGGCATTGGGCTGTGAGCGCACACAGCAAGAAAGCTGTGAATGGGCTGTGTGCAATCATGACCCGTCTGAGACCACGCTGGCAGGAAAGGGAGGAACTATGGGCGTAGTTGGCGCTTGCTGGGGAGAAGCAGACTGAGGGGAAGGGACATTGAGAAGAGGGGCAATGAGCAGAAAGTGAAACTGGAAGAGCTGGGGGAAGAAGCCTGCCCATGAGGAATGAGGTGAGACGTGCCACACTGCCCATGGGGAATGGGATGGGGGGGGGGGGGGGATTGGCACTCTAACCATAATGGGGGGGATTCTGCACCTTACCTATTTTGTTCTTGGGAGACGGTGGGAGGGGGTTACATCCCCTTGCACCGATTGTCAGGCAATTGCAGCCAGCTGTGGCTGAAGCAAAGATGGAGGCGGGCAGCAGTCTGGCGGGATTGAGCCTTTAAACCAGATCAAAGAACTGTGGGTGACTAAAAGAAGGGGTCATTTGATGGGATTTAATTTGCATACAAGATGTATTAATATTTGATTTGAAAACATATGTAGGGATTAGTTACAATGATTTTTGTTGGGTGGGGCTCTAGCTTGGTCCGCAGGGCAACATTCCAGTTCCATATGTACAGATAATTCCACTTATTGACTGAGCTTTTAGACCCAGCAGGTCCTGTCTGGCCATGAGAAAAGGAGATGTGGGGAGGGACTTACTGGCGAGAAGTAGGTCGAATATGTATAATTATAGTCACACTCTCCTGATACCTATACCTGTTTATCATTATGGGTGACCGAGCACGGCGCTTTAGCATCCTCCTCTTCTTCACTGTTGGAACATTTTCGTACTAAGTCTTGAAAAATCTCCAGTCGCTCGTCACAACGTTCTTCCATCAGTTCTTTTTCTTTCTGCAGCCGTTCACTAAAAAACGTAAAACTCCAATAGTAAGGTATAATGGCCCATATGACAAAGCCACTCCACATACAAATAGACTTCAAGTCAATCTTTAATTTACCTGAAATCATTTTCTCGCTGCATGAAGTGCTGGGCAAACTCTTCAGCTACCTCTTCCCGGATCTTAAGTTCCATTAATATTTTATCTTTCTTCTCATTCACCAGCTGGGTTTTTAGGTCTTCTATGAGTTCCAGGAGTTTCTGAAAATATAAAAAAAAAAAAAAAAAAAAAAAAAAAAAAAAGTAAGCTAACCAAAAAATACCATACTGAAAAAGCTTTAGGCTTCAGATTGTAAAAGCATGACGATCCTGTGTTTTGGTCCCTTCCCCGATGCCCCGCTGTGGGGCACAAAACTCAGCTTTTCACGGTCCTACAGCACATGCGCAAATAGCCTGTCCTGGAGTCTCAAACTGCTTTGGTCCACTTTAATGTGCGTACAAAAAACTAAATAAATAAGTTCCACAAAAAGCAGTATGGCAGCGCAAAAATCAGAGGTGACCCAATTAAAAAGAACCAACCACTGGTTGTGCTTGCCCTGGAGTATCTTAAGTATCCATGGGGCATCCCGATTCACTGTCTAACCCCCCTCCCCCAATCAATGAGGCATGCTTCTGTGCAGGCCTTGGCTGGGAGTGGGAGCACACCGCAGAGAGATGCAGCTGCTCCCCTTTCTCTAAGCAAATGCTCTGTTACAAACAGAGCTGAATGGGGTTTATTAATAAGCAGAGCATGCAACACTATGAGTTGGAGTGCCCCAATGACATTGGTATTAAGCCAACAGCCACATAAACTGTTTTATTCGGGCTTCAAAGCAGATACCCCATTGCCCCCAAAACGAAACCCATCTCGGAAGCCCCAGCATGATTTTTCAGGATTTTTGAGAATGCTCAAAACATAAGCCTTAGTGGCAGTTCCTAAGAAAATAAATTTATCTGAGTACACAAGTCTTCCATTCCTGAGGCACCACAATTCAAGCAACGCGTGGGTTAACTTCAGCCATAGGCTGGAACTGCCTACAAAGGGCAGACTGGCAGGCAGGACAAAAAAAAAAAAAAAAAAAGCGCGTCATGAAATTCCAATTTGCCTTCATGCAGCACCAAAAAGGGTGACTTAATAGAAAGATGCCAGGTCCGACAACCGCCCGATGGAGGCGATCTCCACAAGACAAACCACCTTCAAAAGTAAAGCGTGGACAGGGAAGTGTCCAGCATGCATAAGAACTGCCAAGGTTGTGCACCTCCAGCACTCTCTAATGGTCGCAGAGTACTTTAAAACACGTCCTGATGAAAGGACCACTCCCCCCTGAAATCCGTCTGTAGGCCTGATCATAAGGCCCGAGAGATGGCCAGTTCAGTGCACGAGAGCCAGCAGAATTGCCCTCAGTTCCAACACATTGATTGAAAGACAGCACTGCCTGCTGGTCCCAGAGATCATAAATCGTGCTTCGACGGTGGAGTGTATCAGGCCCTGTCGAATCCTGGGGAAGTCATCCGCCAACAAAGACCTCACCACTTTCTGGAGAGCCATGCACTTTGGAAGAAAAACTGGTGCCAGAAGAGTATCCAAAGTCATGCCCAGGTATATCGCCACTACATGAAAAGTTCCAGCATGGACAGTACCGTCCCAAAACCTCTCATTGCTTCTGGCTGTGATGGAGCTCTGATGAGCAAGGTATGAGGTGAAGACTCCGCAGGAGCACCATCACCACTGCCAAGATTTTCATGAACACCCGCAGGGCTATGGACAGACCAAACGGCAATGCCACAAATTGGAAAAAGGGCAGGTGCCCAAAACATATAGACATCAGGATTAGCAGGGAAAAATAGGGACCTGCAGATAAGCATACTTCATGTCCACTGCAGCCAGAAAAACCCTGTTCCAGCAACATCACAACCAGCCTTCGAGATTCCATGCGGGACATCGCCATCCAAACAGTTTTGTTCGGGTGCAGGAGATCCAGGATTAGCCGAACAGATCCGTCACAATCGAGTAGAAGCTGCAGCCCCGCTCTGAGGGGGCACAAACACCACAAGCCCCCCTTTCAGCCCAGCTCCTTCGTGAGCCGCCACACTCTCCAATGCGTGGGTGGACTGGGACGCCACAAACGGGTGGAGGCCTGGTCCAGAATTCTGTGTTGTACCTGGAAGAAAACTTCCCAGGTCAACATCCTGCCTTTTTCTCATTCGCATCCAGACCCCCACAGCTATAGCCGCTCGTCAATTACGCCAATGGCTATGGCCCCTGTGAAATCACACAAATCTGTTCCCCGCCGATAGCAGTGACTTTTCTCTGTGCAAGCCTTTGATTGGACATCCCAGGGAGTGGGAGATATTGAGAGAGGCAGGCAGGGGCATCACCTAGTAAGCTGCACTTAGGTCTAGTGCACAGTCGCGTGAGCAGTGCATAATGGGAAGATCAAGGAGAGGGGACAAGAAGGTGCTGCCCTGTAGATGGTGCCCAGGAGGCTTGCTGAACCTGGAAGTGCCACAGAAAGTCAAGTAAAAAAAATCCAAATTTGAATGCAGGGCAGCGGGACAAGTTTGGTGAAATTTCAGGAGCACAAGCCCATTAAAAACATTTTCTCCCAACTGATTCACAAAAGGTTCCTGAGAGCTCGACACAAACCATCTACCCCGAAAGTGGACCAAAACCCATCCTGGAGTCTAGGAGACTCCAGGGCAGGCATACACTATCTCACAGGGCATCCAGATTCAGGATGTCCAGCTGTGTAAACAGTGGCTGCATCCCCGCTATCCCTTTAGCAGAGCGCGTGCCCGGGCCAGGCATGAATAGAATGGCTGACGCGGCGGGCACGCTCACTGTTAAAGGGTAGTTGGGGATATGGCCACCAGTGTGCTCTGATCCACTCACCTTAGACGATCTCTTTGACGAAGGGGCGGGAGCAGATCTGTGTGTGCCAACTGGACGAGAGGCTGCGCCATAGGACCGGGGAAGAGCTAGTCAGATCAGGCTACCTGGAGTATTTCACACAGCGGGGCATACCTGATCAGAGCTCCCCGGGGGCAAGGAACAAAACCCAGAATAGTCAAAATCCTGGGTTTTGGTCCACTTGAAAACCAGGACAAGCGCTACTTGCTATTAGAAATTACATCTACCATAGAGATTAGTTTTTCCTTTTTAGGATAAGCTAGAAGAGCTGCTTGCAAAAGGGCAAAGTTAGTAATATTTGACCCACATAATTAATTGGTTTTTATAAAGTGGTGATTTTACTGTAAACTGTTACTGTATTGTACCACTAATACATTTTGGACAACTGCAAACAAACCGTATAAGCCTCTCTCTTTATGATAACCTCCTCCTCCTCAGCTTCTTCCTCCTCATCAGCTTCCTCCTCCAGATTGGTGCAGTCAAGACATTCTTCATCCTCAGAGTTTGACGCGTACACATCATCTTCTAGGACATCCTCCAAACAGGAATCCCATTGGACAGTTGCTCGCCTTCTGGACATCCAGCGCTTGTTGTCAGCATTATTAATAATGAAGGAGACCTCCCTGGCGTTCTTTTGTTGATGGCTTTCTAGTGTATTGCTGGATTCAAGTACTAGGACCTGATAATGAGATTTAAAGAAGATTAATAGAGAGCAAAGGAAGACTAAGGCTACACCTAAGAAATTAAGGGTACATTACACTACTGTATATGTCTCATTTAGGTAGAGGTAAGAGCAGATCATTAGGGGTTAGAAGCAAAAGAAAATTTGGACTTTTCTTCCAGTTCCAGTGTTGGGCCAGTGACAGAGAAGGTCGAGTGAGCGGGGTTCTTGGGTGGATGTCAATGGTTGAGGCGTGGCACGGATGAGGTGTACTTACTCCAAATTGCTTCTCCAGAGGGGACTCCCATGTAGTAAAATATTCACTTTACTGTTGACGTGGCAGTTGGAGCGATGATTATGAAACAATATTCGCTTTAGCCAGACACTTCACGTCAATAAATGCAGAACAGGTCACCGTGGACTTCCTCCCTTCTCTGGACTCTTATAGGACCGTCAAAGTGAGGTCTTTAGTACAGTCATGAATCTTTCCCTCTTAGCACCTCTCTCTTGCCCGCTATTGGACCTTAGACTCCCTAACATTACCAATCCACCTCTAAGGGGAGCCCTGCCCTAGTTTAGCAATAGAAGTAGACCAACTAGCTGTTATGCCCCCTGGGGCACCATTAGGGAAACGAAACACGCCGATGTTCAGATGTTGGTGCTTTAAATCCAATGTACACAAAACTCCCACCAACATCACAAGGTCTAATAAATAGCAAATAGGAACTGTATAAACTGATACATGCAGCCAGAGGTGCCATCAAAAATTCACCTGACTTTGTGGAGGTGTTGGTGCGCCTAGCCAATGTATCGTCATGATGTAACTTATTTGATATCCAAATTCTCATTTGCTTACTCCTATGAGGTTAGTTCACAGTGGTTTGCGTGACTGCATCTTGAAGTAATTGTCTGCGTATTAGAGGAAGCAGGGGGGGGGGGGGGGGATTCCACCTACCTTTTGGGCAACAGCTGAGAATTTGAGTACATTAAGGGTCTCATCATAAGCAGAAGCCACCTGGCTGATATTGACAATCATAACCACTTTTCCTTTGCCAGTAAAAAAGCTCTGCAGGTAGTGTGTAAGCTTGCTTTCCCGGAACGGCACATGATGCGGTAACCTGGATAGATGCAAAACAAAAATCAAGAGCCAGCATTAGGCCATAGTTAAAAGCCAAAATCTCTATCCTGCCACTCTTCGTCCCCAACTTCTTTAGCAACCTCCTCTGCCCCGAGGGACAGGAAAGGCTTTCCAGAAGTAGAGAAACCACCAAGAAAAGCAAGGACAGCAGTGCTAGACACCAACTTGCAGTAGGATTAAAGAGGCCAGAGATCACCTCCAAGAATTGGGGGGGGGGGGGGGGGGGGAATTAAGAGAAATTAGCCTGGTCTCATCTTTTCCAGCTCCCGCACCGGGTGTTCGTATCTGCAGTTTAATCAAAGCAGCGGTAATTCTGCTGGGTGATCAATAGCCACTCGCCATAGTCAGCAGCACTTACAGATGCCCACTGTGACGACAGCCAGGACAAGGCAAATTTTTAGTTCAGGACCTGGAATGTTGTATTTAGGGGGCCAGTTGCACAATAAAGTAGACCCAAACCCTCCAAGGTAGGCCCAGCACCAAGAAGCCTAAAAAACATACCCACTCCTCCAGCAAGCCCCAGAGATAAGAGTGTGGGTGCCTCTCTTCAGGGTCTCCCATAAGTTAGTTTAGACTTTTTGACTAAACTTCTGCTTTAAACAAAAACAGTTAGAAACAGTGAAGTGAATAGATGCCAAGGGAAGGATTAGTGAAGTGAACAGATGCCAAGGGAAGGATTGTGAACCTACTTAGAGTTCTGGCTCTGCTTCAGGGCGTTGATACATTTACCAAGAATCAGTAAGGACGTGTTTATATTTCCGCTCTCTTTAAGTCTTTCACCTTCATTGTGCGTTTTTGTGCATCGCTCAGAGCCAGCCAAGTCACACAGAGCAAGCCTAGAAAAAGAAAATAAATTACATAATGGTACAAACAAAAAGCTCTAAACTCAGGAGATTTTGGTCACAGCTCTTCTGCTTACTACAGTCTCTCTTTCACACCATCTGCAGAGACCGGTAGGTTGCTTTGTTGCACGTGAAACCAGAAGGTATCCCCAAAACACAACATAATCTGTCAATGAAATGTCACAAGTTCTGTTGGCTGCAAGGTTATCGCTAGTTACTGGAAAACTAGTAATGTTCCTTTCCAAACTATTAAAGAGGCTAAATTGAATCTTTAATCAATAAAAAGTTACAAGCCTCCTAAAAAATCCTTTATAGGAAATGTATGAAAATATGGAGCCCGTGGGTGGAATACACCTTCCCCAGTCAAGGCATTGCTCTGTTACAGTGAGGTGAATCGGGACATTACTTATCCATATTCCTTCCTCACTTTCCCTTCTTCTCTAACCTTTATTCCTTTTCTCCTCATTTCTTCCTTTTCTTATCTGGAGGGATGGTGGTGGCCTCTAGGCCAGCTGGGGGCAAGCGCCATCAACCCACCCATCTGCTGGACCTAACAGTAATTTTGTATGCATATGGGCATACTGTTCAATAACTTGTAACGTGGCGCAATTGAAATTGTACTGTACATGTGAACTGTATACCTATATATACATAAAAAAAAAAAAATCTATCAATCAATCAAAGCTGTCACAAAGTGACACACGCCATTTGAGCGGGTGTACCCCCCCCCAATGCAGAGGTTGTGAAATGGTCATGTGGTTCAGGAGCAGATGCCACCCACCGCCCAATGTGCTGGTCCTGGCCCACGGGAACATATTTGAGACAGCGGCAACAGTGAGTTGGGGGTAGACGACAGCATGATGTGTGTCCATGTCGGATGGAGACTGGCTGCTGCAGGTGATCAGCAGCATGGAACCACTGGGAATGTACATTTGTTTTTTTGGTTTTAACACTCACACCATAAGAAGCATCAAGGTGCTCCCCCCTACGTTGTGGTGTGTTTTATAGCGACACAAAATACAAAAAAAAAAAAAAAGGTAATATGATATATAACAACAGCCATGTGTATATCAATGCAGCTTGTTATACAAGTTACTAAATATACAGTAGATAACAGACATGAGAACACAAGCTTTTTTTACTTACTCGCTGACTTTGAGAACTCGAGGAGTATCCACATCCTCAATTTTTAACAGGCGAACGGTAAATATGCTGTGGCTGGAAGAGAAATATACACTGAAAACACGAAAAGCATTATGTAACTCCACATCGATGCAATCCTCACAGGAGCTTCAGAGAATGTTGACCAAAGTCCAGAATTGTACCCAGAGGTCACGATACATTCCCCTCCCTCTTATAAGAGTTAATACTCCAATACCCTGAATTATTTTTAACCATGGCGTATGGACAGTGTTAAAGTGGACCAAAAGCCATTCACCAGGTAAAGCCCCCTCCCAGAGCATCCCTATTCATAATGCACCATGGTTTGAAACCACTGGTTTCGCCAGCGCCCCCCCCCAAAATACTAAGGCCTTCGTGAGAAACTACTCACCTTCTACTAGACGAGCTGTTAAGTTTGGTGAACGCAATGCTTTGAAATTTCTTTCCCAAGCTTAGAATCCTGCACGCCTCTTTTGCATCTGAAACTTGGACCCACTGCAGATCTGTAAAGAAAGTTGAGTTACCAAGGCCTTATACCATACATTGAAGGTACATCTAACAATAAGAGACTTGCCTTTAACAAATGAGAATCCTTTTAAGTCTTGACAAAGTTTCAGGGTTTTTCTCTTATAAGACTTGTCTCCGGTCACAGGATCCAGCAAGTCATATATGCACTCGTTATAGATCTCACAAAAGGAGACCCAAACTGAAAATCTGGTCGATTCATTGACATGCAGGCCCAGCTCCTCCAAATCTCTTAATCGCTCCTCACATCCGGAAAGGAGGTGGGAACTGTCAGAGGGTCCTGTACAAAATAAGAGGAAAAATTAGAAGGGATTCTGTAGGCATAGCCAAATGTTAGTCCATTGTGTTGGGCTACGTTTGGCACCGTCCTAAAAGTTTTTTCATTTTTAAATTTAAAAGAACAAATGTCCGAGATGAGGGTTGCAGGGGGGTGGGGGGGGTGGTCAGAAAAATATAAGCCAGATATCGTGTAACATATATCAACATTGTACACTAAGCATTTTATATAACATTATGCAAACAAACAATAATATTTTAAATATATGCATTCATAAACTAATCAATAGTGCAGGGTCTTTCTCAAAACCACACAGGCAGCCACAAGCAATTCAAGTGCTAAATAGGTGCGACTGTTACTAATTGTGATCTCTATGCAAATGCTAATTAGAGTCGCCACAGCTGATCTGACAAACGGGTGGAGCTATAGACAACCAGGCAAGGCATAAGTGTGGGCAGCAGCATTTTGACAACAGTGCTTACAGTGTCCCTTTAAGCCGATTACCGTTACTAAGGGCTGTCAAACCCACCTAGCAATAACAACGTGGTGCCTTTATTCCAGTTGCCCCACCACCAGCCCAGTCTCACCAGTTCGGTTACAGCAGCATATAATAAAATGAACTGAACACCAACCTCAGCCTTGGTGGCTTTACCAGCAATAAGTCTGCAGCAAGGGTAAAAGCCAGGTGTTCTTGCTGGCTCACTGTAAAGCGGGACAGAACCTATGATTTTGACTATATCAGGTTCCAGAGGGGAAGGGGAAAAAAAGGTCATGAAAGGAGGTCAACACATTTGAAAGTGGTTCCACACCTGTTTTCTAACCAATGGGTGACATTGTGACAGGCACAAAATGCTTACCTAAAGCTCATGCCACTGGCGCTCACATTTGCCGGGGTCACTTTCCTAGCCGCCGGTCAAGGCTGGCCTGTGTGACTGACAGCCAATCACAAGACTGCAAATCAGCTGAAGATCAAAGTTAAAAAGGTAAGGTTGGGGGCTCCAGTAATCCAGATGCCCCCACATCCCGTCACAATGCCGCTCCACACAACAGGTGTAGGACCGAATTAATGTCGCTACACTAAAATGGCAAGGCTTTCCAAGGAAGCCTTTTCAGTAAAACATCTGTAAGAATCAAGAATACAGTCAGACGCTAAGATGAAGGTCCATGCAAAGCTTTATGGATGTAGTTTTAGAACACTTCAGACTTTGGGTCATTGAGTTGTTTTAATTGTGTTAATTTAGTTGAAAAGCATAGTATTAACGCTTGTTCATGTTGGAAGTGGCAGGCGACCATATTCACCAGTGGTCGTGGGTAAACAGCTTCTTTCCCAGGGCAGTTACTAAGCATGTCAGGCATGGGCTATGGATTGTACATGCATACATACACTCCAGCTTTACTACATTGCCCTGATGTCAGAGTGGCTAGTAAAAGCTGAATGGAGCCGCTCACAGTTTGTGGCCTGCACATGTGCATGTCCTGCAGGGGAGATTTCATAGCAGGGCATCCCAAATTATATTGTATAATAAAAATGTAATAACACAATATCAAGGATCCTCATGTATGATATAGATCAGAAACAGCCTATTAAGCAAAGACAGCTAGTGCACATAGGCACCCTAAACCAAACCTACATTCGGGATCTGTCACAGGAGGACATCCTCCATGCCGCCATCACATACCTTTAGTGACACAACTAAGAAGCAATATGACATTCTATACCTTCATCCGCAAGTAGATCAGTTGTGTCCACAGAGGTCCTGCTGATATTACTTCGTATACTACACTGAGAATCAGCCTAATAAAAACAAAACGAAAAGGTTGGGAACAAAGCAGACAGTTTGAAGGAAAGCCATTATAGAACAGCACTAATCGCTGGTATTTTACTAGAGCACACGCAGATTGAACTGTAACCGCTGTGTGATGTGTATAATTACAATGTCATGCTAAAAGCTTGACCCCCCCCCCCCCTCCTCCACTTTACCCATACTTTACTCTTCCCCAAAGAGAAACATTTGATAGTTACACTTATTACATCTATGCTTTGCAGATACAAAACTCCTCCCTCCTCAGACAGGAGATTTTTAATTATATGATATATATTTTTTTAATTATATATAGCCAGGCATCTAACATTTGTGATTGCAGCTTTACTTCATTAGGAACCAGTAGCCAATAAAATGGGGTAAAGAAGGGCAAGCACAGTAAATGGAAAATCCCAGAATGGAAAAATGGAAACCCAGTTCCAGAAATGTATAAAAAGGGTCACTAATGGATTCTTAACACCACAAAGGAATTTTACATTCCTGTGCACCGTTCCTCTCAAAAACGGGGTTTCCCATATAGGATGCCCCACTGTGTGTATACCCCTAGTTCACAGTAACAACTCCCCTACCTTTTGGTCCTACGGCGCAGGGTGCCGTAGAGTGCGGCGATTGGCCGAGCGACCGCTCAGCTTCTAGCTGTGGCGTGCACGTGTCTGTCATTCAGAAAGGCCTGGCGCAGGTACGCACACAGCAAGAGGTAAGCAGGGATGCAGTGCAGAGACGTGGCTAGAGCTCTGGGACCAGGTGAGCGAAACTGGCGATCCAGGGGGATGCCCCAGGGAATGGAACTCTGGCGGACATGGAGTCTCCCAAGTTGTACCTTAAGAATTCTGCTTTGAGCATACCAGATGTGACAGGTTTGCCATGCTCTGGTTTGGAGGTGCCATTGCTGCCCATCTATGACACCATGATCAAGGGAACTACCGGGGCAATATTAAGGGCCACGCCAGCCCCTTCCTGAAAAAAAAAAAAACATAACCCCGTGAATGGGTGGGTGCACGCGAGCGACGTAGAGAGAGAAAGCCGCTCCCAGCACCTGGCAGGACTTCCATGAAGACAGCGGTGGGCACTAGGGGCCACCAGCTGCGGCACCGCTGACTTTGGGGCTGGATTTGGGGTGAAGGGGGAGGGACTATTTTTCTTTTATTACATTAAAAGCCATTTGGAGGGGGCAATGCGGGGGTGGTTTATTTATCTAGGAAGAGGCTGGAGTGGCCCTTGCAAAAATGCCCAGTAGGACACCTTCATCTGGGACACAATCAAGAAGAGCCCATGGAGGTCACAGCCAAAACCAGCCCTTGAGTCTATGAGGCGCCAGAGCCAGCCGATTCCCTCTGCCTTCCTGGGGCATCCCAAAATGGGTTGCCCCGCTGTGTGAAAACCCGCCTGCAATTGTTACCTTTCCGACAAGCCCACGGTACATGCATTGCCAGCATCATTCGCATCACCTTATGGCTGTGCACAGCTGCCGCAACTGAATGCCTGTCATGGGCAGGCACAGCCAAAGGATACAAGTGATGCCGTGTGCTGCTGATGTGTGTGGATGGGATTACAATCAGCTTCTCCAAACACATTATTTCCCCTTTCGCAGAAGCAGACTAGAGGAGAGGCTGTGCATGCACCATTGGACCAAGGAGAGGAGAGTCTGATTGCCAATGGCGGGGTTTCACACAGCGGGGCACCCCAAACCAGGAGGCAGCCAAAACCCAGGATACTGAAAAATCACTTTAAATACAAAAGACACCGGGGAAGTCCCACTTGCCATGATTACAGTATAACAAGAACATTATCCATTTACATTGTCCAAAAGATCAAATAGAAAAAAATAAATAAATAAAAACACAAACCACTCATACATATCCAAGTGCCTATTGCCTCTTGGATGCTGTGTGGATCGGCTACATAACCGCCCAACCCATAACCAAGGAACAGCTACAATGCCCTGCACAGCTGATAAGCTATCCCCTCCCTGAGGGAAGTCCTAGCTGTCTTCTAGGCTGCCAAGAGTCCTCGTCTTGGCTCGACACCAGACCTAGGAGTAGTTTTCCGAGTTTTCTTACTCATTCTCCAATTATTGTTATACAGTAATGACGTCAGGCAGGAATTACCTGGTGACCGATTGGAGTTTCATCTTGAAAAATAAGCCAAATCAGATGAATAAGGTTTACATTTACAGCCGTTCGGAAAGCACCAAGCCCAGAAGTACAGAGGGGGACCATTAGGCTTTACACTCAATACAAAAAGGCATGAAGGGGAGGGGTGCCTCAGGGCACTAGACTTCACTGGGGGACAGGGATTTTCCTTAGAAAGTTTAGGGTAAACCTGTTACTAGTCTATAGAATTCCTCACAACTTCTTAGGGTAGGTAAGAGGGTCAACTCTTCAATTAAGCCATGTCCCCTCATTGGGTGATGGATAGGAGACAGGTGTTAACATTTACAACAATAGAAACACTTTGAATAGGCAAATGAATTATTTATTGATGCAGATCTGCATGTTACACCTCAGGGAGGGACAAACGAGAAGAACGAGGGACCGGGGGAGGGGAACTGGACTAGATAGAGGGACAGTCCCTCCAAATGAGGGAAAGATGGGAGGTAAGTCTATAGAGGCAGGATGCAGACAGTACCTCTTTGGTGTGACGGAGAACACTATTTTTAAAGGCCACTTCTCTTTTCAGCTGTTCCTTGTTCAGTCGGATGTAGTCTCGGCATCTGTAGGGTTTGATGTCCATTTTTTGATAGATTTTTCCCTCAATCGTGTGAAAAAGCAGCTCCATAGATCTTGGCAGGATACCTGCGTTCCCTTTTGAACCTGGAAAGCCAAGGAGTGATTATTTACAAAAAACATATTTGAAAAAAATAAGTTATTCTAAAATAATAATATATAAATATACATTTATTTTCCATTAGCTAGTTACTTTGAGGGTCTAAAAGACTCCAGGACCGGCTGAGTTACACTGCTTGGGGCATCATGAATTAGGATTCCCCACTGTGTAAACCCCCATGATCCCCCTCACTAAGTTTCTGTGCTACCTTTCTGAATGGGAAAATCTACAGGAAACACACTAATGCCGCTGTACCGACCAAAATTCAACACACTGTATGATTAACTTTGTGGCGATCCCATGACTTAACCATACAAAATGAATCACCACGTGGGAAGGGCCTCCACTCCCCTCAGCACAAACAGGACCACCGCACCACCTCTTAATCTCGCTATACAAATCCTTTATTAAAGTTTATAATGGGAATACAGACACAGTTAAAAATCATTTAAAAAACAAAGTACAAACATAACACCATGATTACGTAAGGCACTGTGCAAAGATTAACTACCTGGATTCTAACGATAAATACTAAATGCTACGACAGCCCCTCCTAAAATCATAATCCCTCCTAAAAAGTGCAATGTGCTTATCCCAAGAGCTGCTAAATATGTGCCAATGATTATTGTGCAAATAACGCTAAATATATACTGGACGTAATCAGTGGCCCCTATAAAGGCCCAACAGTGCAAAGTGCTAACTCTATAATTCAAAAATTCAAAAAATTGTAAAGAAAAAAATCCATCAATATTATTAAAGTGAAGGAGAACTCAGAGGTGATAACCAAAGTCAGGATGAGTATATGAGAAAATATAAAAGTGCCCGCCTCCCACGCATCCTCAGGGCAAGGTGTAAGTATGACTGCATAATCATAGTCAGTTGCTGTGGGGAGTGGAGGCCCTCCCCATGTGGTGGTTCACCTTTCTGAATGGGCGCGCCATAGCTCGAAGCCAAGCGGGGGATGTGGCCGGCGGTGCACTTGGCCCCTTCAGCTTTGCTCGACAGCTTAGCCGCCCTTGCGGCTTAGCCATAAGCAGAGCCGCAGATTGGAGAGAGAACTCTTGCACGCTCCATTTCAGCCCAGCTTGCGCCTTGGTAACACGGATATAGAGTACAGTGGGGCCATGGGTGTAGCTAGGGTGGGCACCTGCCCCGGGTGCAGCAGGTCAGGGGGGCACCAAAGGGGAGCCAGAGAACAGGTGAGGGGGGCGCCATTTCAAACCTTTGCCCCAGGTGCCAGAAAGCCTAGCTACCCCTCTGAGCGGGGCATCCCAATTCAGGATGCCCCCCACAGAGGAACAACAGACGGAAAAGTGCAGACTGAATTAGGTTTGTTCTTTGCTGTGCCTTGACGGTCCCTTTTAGGATGAACAATACACAGGAATTTCAGGCACAATCCCTTGAAGTGCTGCAGGCCGCTTCATTAGCCGCTCTGAAGCGAAGAGTGAGCTCCCAACCAGTCCCCAGCACACATCTGAGCATCTGCAGGCAGCAGTACATCAGCAGTGCCTGCATGCTCAGACCTGTTCCCTCAATACTGGAGGCAGGGGTGGGCACTGAGGCCAGACCGGGCGTTGCATCTGTCAGCACAAGATCTTTCACTAAAGGGAACGGAGTCAAATACTCTAAAGTCAGGTTTTCCCCGACGTGGTGGTAAATGCTGCACTTGTGCCATGGGTTCCATAAAACACACACCACACAGGCTGGTAGAGTTTCATGCAGTGGGGCATCCCAAAATGGAATGCTGCAGGGGGGACAAACCAAAACCTATGATAATGAAATCCTGGTCCACTATAAAGTATTGCAATAGTCAAGCCAGCCAACTTGCTCACTTGTATGGCTGTCAATCACATGACTCCCGTAACCAAGGGGAAGAGACTGGAATTTTGTTTGATAAGTGTAAGAAAACATACCAGCAGCCTATGTTGAACCTAAAAGATTCAAAGGCCGACTGCTGGCTTTGCAGCATCTGGATGCCCCATGGTGTGAAACCACCCAGGGCACCCGTAATAACTCACTAGTTCAACGCCGTATATGCAGGCACTCGTACAATAAGTGGTTTACTTTTCGGCAAATGACTCCGATTGTTTACAATCAGATGGGCTGAGACGTGAGCGTTTCCTTTGCTGAATGATAATGTAGTGAAGGCAGCGGACTCCAATCTGACGAGAGCCCGCAAATAAGCTGCTGGACAGAGGAGAGGCGGGTTTTACAGGGCGTTCGGGGGGGGGGGGGGGGGGGGGGGAAATGTCCCGTGGGCAAGGAACAAGACACGGAAAAGTCCTCGATTTTGTTCCCCGATAAAAGCAGGCCAGAATTAGTTGGTCCACTTTTCGTGCATAGGAATACTGCAAGACCAAAAAGGTTAGACTTTGCTCACTCTTATTCTACTATCTAATCCTAATAAAACCAGATCTATTGCCATCAGACAATAAAAACATGGGCAGTGAGCACAATGTCCTGGGAGATTTGTAATCTAGACTTCGGACAGCGGAGACAGAAACGGGGAAAACCAGGCATTTCCTGCAGCAGCTGCACTTTAAAGTGGACCAACACCCAGGATTTTGACTATCCTGGGTTTTGGTCCACTTCAGGGGGGCACCCCGATTAGGGGTGCCCCGCTGTGTAAAACCCCCCAGAAACCCCCCAAAACTCACCTCACCACGCTCCCACGGACAAGCGGGTGACAGCTGCGGACAAGACAGCGCGTCCGCCGCCTCCCGCGCCGGCCATTCACAAACGGCCGGCGCGGGGGGCGCGCACGCCTAGAGGGGCGCGCGGGAGGCGGCGGCGGCCAGGTGAGTTCAGGTGAGTTTTTTGGGGCTTTTGGGGGGGGGGGGGGGTCCCTCACCGCGGGACATCCCGATCTCGGATGTCCCGCGGTGAGGGAGGTGATCGGCCCGGGAATCTTATAGATTCCCGGGCCGATCACCCCTGGGTGTTGGTCCACTTTAAAGCCCAACTTCAGCTACACCACAGCTTCCCCTTTAGAAGCATAAATCATGAAATGATAATGTTTTGACAGACCATGGTGGACACATGGGCCGGGCAAGCAAAATGCCGGCAACCTCCGACACGAGTTCAGACGCATGATGGAGAGGCCGCGGCCGGCTCATTTTAGAAGGCGGACAGCGTTTGTAGCCGCGCTTCAGAAAAGAGCTTTCAATCGCTCTAAGAGCGAAGTCTCACTTTACAGCGCGGCTTGAAGAAGAATTACGTTGTTTGATCCAACAAGCTTCTCCGCACTACAAAGAGGAGGAAAACTGCAACGCAACATTAAAAGCAGCTTTGGAGGATTGAAACTGCCTTCTATTGAAAGAAGAAAGGAAAAGCACTGAAAATGGGTGGGGGGGGGCAGGGGGCGCGGGAACTCTCTCGCTAATTTAAAAGGCAAAATCTGGTGACAGCAACTGCATTCTAAGTACTGACATTTTCCATTAAAAAGCATCTTTAGGCCTCACACGAATCTACCCAATAGTAACGCAGCATTTTTAGAGGAGATTGGGGGGGGGGGGAACAAATACAATTCTGTGAGTACTCACCTGTAGGTTTTACTATGCATAGCACGGCCTGCTTCATGGAAGTCCTTACGTCTGGGTATTCCGCCACAAGGTGGCGCAGTGGACTGCAGAAGATTTCTGGCTCCTCACGGCCCCATAGAAAAACAGGAATCACCAATAGACCTCCAGTGTTGACAAGCAGTTATACAAGAAGCCGTGAGGTAATGAAAGGTAAAAAAACCCTCAACTGACTTGGAACCACCACCATAATAGGCCATGCTATGCATAGTAAAAACAATTCTACAGGCGAGTACTCACAGAATTGTATTTTTCCTAGAGCATAGCACGGCCTGCTTCATGGAAGTCCTTACGTCTGGGACATCCAAAAGCAATGTCCATAAGGTAGGGTGGGATCCCTAAAGAGTAACAGCAGGCAGTTCAAACCACCACCGCCTGAAGTACATTTTGGCCAAAAGCAGCATCAGCTGAGGCCCTAACATCAACCTTGTAAAACTTTGAAAAAGTATGAACAGAAGACCAAGTAGCGGCCTTGCAAACTGGTTCAACAGAAGCTTGGTGCCGAAAAGCCCAAGAAGCACCAATAGCACGAGTGGAATGAGCAGTAACACGGAAGGGAGGTTCCTTCCCCTTAGCAGAATAGGCCTGTACACCGCCTGACGGATCCACTTGCTGATAGTAGATTTGGCCGGAGGCATGCCCTTCGTAGGTCCAGCAGGAAGAACAAAAAGCATCAGTTTTCCTGAAAGGTGCAGTAGCCACCAGATAGTACTTCAGACACCTAACCACATCCAAAGAGTGCAAAACCCTCTCCTTAGCATTGCTAGGATTAGGGCACAAAGAAGGAAGAACAATATCCTGATTCAAATGAAAGGCAGACACTACCTTAGGCAGAAAGTCAGGTTTGAAACAAAACACCACCTTGTCCTGGTGTCTCTCATAGTAGGGAGGCTGAATAAAAAGCGCCGCCAACTCAGACACACGCCTGACAGAAAGTGATAGCCACCAGAAATACAACCTTGAGCGTAAGAATGGCCAAGGCAGCATCCTGCATAGGTTCAAAGGGAGCACCCTGCAAGGCTGACAGAACCAAGTTCAGATCCCAAACAGGCACCATAGGCTTACGTGGGGGGCACACATGAGTGACCCCCTGGAAAAAAGTCCTGATCAGAGAGTGCTGAGCAAAGGACTTCTGGAAGAAAATAGCCAGGGCAGAAAACCTGACCCTTCAGAGTACTGAGCTGGAGTCCCATCTCTAACCCATGCTGCAGGAACTCCAGAATCCTGGGAATAGAGAACACCCGACAGGGAAGAGACTTAAGACTCACACCAGTCAATGTAGGCATGCCAAACCCTGTAAAATGGAAGAGGGAGAATTCTTCCTAGCTTTAATCAAAGTATCCACAACCGAGGAAGACAGCCCCTTCTCCATCAAGATGGAGGTTTCAGCAGCCAAGCCGTCAAAGCCAGAGTTTGTAAACTGGGATGGCGTAGTGAGCAGATCTGGCACCAAGGGCAGAGCGTACCGATCTACTGCCAGCTGTACCACGTCTGCGAACCACACTCTTCTTGGCCACCTGGGGGCCACAATAATTGCTGGCACCCCTTCCAGAGCAATCTAGCGCAGAACCCTGCCCAGCAGGGGGATTGGAGGGAAGACATACAGGAACTGAAAGTCCTGCCATGACATTGCTAGCGCATCCGAGGTCAAGGCCAGAGAATCCTGGAACAGAGAGACAAAAGCTGGGAGCTTGTGATTGTGGCCAGCCTCATGCGGACGCTGCGCACCTGAACAGGCAGGCCCCAAAGGTGAGTAGTCAAGTGAGCCAGAACTAGCCTGATCGCCCGCAGTTCCAAGACATTGATAGGTGTGTGGGCCTCTTGAGGGCCCCACCTCCCCTGGAACCGCAGGGACTTCCAGAACCCCCCCCCCCCCCCCAACCTGACAGACCGGCATCCTTGGTGACCGTCTCCCAGGAAGGGGCAAGAAAGGATCTGCCCCCCAACAGGTTCCTGGAGTCCATCCACCACGAGAGGGATCTCCTGACCAGGGGGGGAGCACACAGACCCTGTCCAGGGACGCTGGGTCCTTGTCCCATACTGACAATAGGTGAAGTTGCAGAGGCCTCAAGTGGAACGGAGCATAAGGGACCGCTTCGAAGCATGCCACCATCAGGCCCACCAGCTGCATCCCATGCCTGATGGAGGGATGGGGACAAGCTAGGAGGGACTGAGCCTGTGCAATCAGATTGTCCACCTTCTGCTGAGGAAGGAAGATCCTTGCCTGAACTGTATCCAGATTCATTCCTAGGAATGGAGCTACCAAGGAAGGGGACAGTGAGGACTTGGGGTGGTTGATCACCCATCCAAATGACTCCAGAGTGGACACCACCAGCTGAGTATCCAACTGGGAAGTGACGAGAATGTCGTCCAGATATGGAAAGCACGCGGACGCCCTGACATCTGAGCAGAGACATCACGCCAGTCAACACCTTGGTGAACACCCTGGGAGTGAGGCCAAAGGGCAAGGCCACAAACTGGTAGTGTTGATCCATCAGAGCGAACCTGAGGAACCTTTGACCTGGAAACACAGGAATATGAAGATAAGCATCTTTGATGTCCACAGAAGTCATGAAATCCCCTTGGCGCAGGGAACTGATGGCAGAGCGCAGAGTTTCCATGCGAATGCGCCTGCCCCTGACAAACTTGTTGAGAATCTTTAAGTACAGGATGGGCCTGACTGAACCATCTTTTTTTGGGTACTGTAAATGGGATGGAATAAAAGCCCTTGCCTTTTTCTGTTAAGGGGACCTGGCAGATGACCCCCAGCTCCAGGAGGCCTTGCACTAGCTCCTGAGCTGACACAGGGTCCTGAGGAATTCGGGATCTGATGAATCTTGGAGGGGGACAGGCAGCAAACTAACTTGTAACCGGACGACACTACCTCCTGAATCCACCAGTCTGAGACAAGAAGCCTCCAGACGTGAGCAAAGTGCTGCAGCCGTCCCCCCACCCGGATGGGTGAGGACGCCCCATCATGCCTGAGGGGGCTTGGGAGAGGATTTTGCTTTGGGACCCCAGGAGGAGCCAGGACGTCCACGTCCTCTGCCCCTACCCCAGAAATCTCCCCGGGCCCCAGTAAAGGAAACCGCCATCCCCTGTCTAGCACCGCAGTAAGGGGAAAGGAACCCTGACCCCGAAAGGGCCGAGATTGCCGCCTGCGCTGGGTAACCTGCCTCCCATAGCAAAAAGGTCCAGGCGGTCACCAAACAGGCGCAGTCCTTTGAAGGGAAACCCAGTGAGGGCCTTCTTGGCAGCGTTGTCAGCAGCCCACTGGCGCAGTCAAACCAAGCGGCGTATAGCCACAAGGGCAGATGTCCTGGCACACATTCTGATGGTGTCATCCAAGGCAGAGAGGACAAAAAGTTACAAAAACATCACAACTGGAGAGTGCATTGAACGCCTCACAAGGCAAATCATCAGGGACACTATCAAGTATATTTCTGATAAGGGTTCTAGTAGCTACAGCAGTAATGGCAGAGGCACAGACCGGGCGCAGCGCCGTCCCCGCACATGCAAAGGCATGGGATGCCAGTTGGTCAATGCGCCGGTCCTCAGCATCCCGCAGGGGAGTAGAGTCAGGTGAATGCATGACAGAGGTGTTAGATAGCCCTAGGACCGGGGCATCCACCTCGGGAGGGGATGACCAACACTTTACCACCTCAGCAGGAAAAGGATACTTCCTATCCCAACTTTTAGGTACCCCGGGAAGTTTACTGGGGCGCTCCCATTCCTTGAGCACAAGGTTATGGAAATGTGCTTGCTCGGGAAATTCCAAATCTGATTTTACTGTATGGAAAAGCTCCCCCCTTTGCCTGGGAGCAGCAACAGGGGGAGAAATGGACAGGACCTCAAAAATCTGGGTCAGCAATCTGTCAGTGTCATCCGGGGCCCAGGGGTCAGAGCCAGAATCGTCCTGATCCCTTGGCCTCTCATCAGATGAGCCTGAGTCAGAGAAAAGCTCCCCTTCATCCGACGGGGTATAGCCACAAAGATTCCAAAACTCCTCAGTTTCCATAGGGAAAAGAGTGACATTAAGCGTTAAGTGCCGTTTTTTTGCAGAGGCCTTACGCGCCAAGGTATTAGCAATCAACTTCTCAACAGTAGCCAGTCTGGAAGACACATCAGGCTGAAAATCCCCACTTGTATGCAACTCAGTAGGAGTGAGATTTAAGCTTGGGGGAGTAGGCGAAGTGAAACCAGGCCAGATTGCAATGCAAGCACCTGCTCAGCACAGGGTACACAGACCCGCGCCTTGTCAGCGTCAGCATGAGGCTGCCCACACGCTACACACAGCCGGGCTTGTCCCGAAGGAACCCCGGTCACATCATCCTGAGATACCTGCATATGGTAATTAAAGCGGCACTATAGGCCGATAGGGATTACCGCTATACAGCAACCCTGGATGCCCCAATAACCCGCTAGGGAAGTGGGAGTATTACACAAGGCCTAACAAGTTATAACTAATAGAGGGCCGGGAGAAGCCAATGGATTCGCCCTGCCTAAAAGACATAATGGAAAGGAGGCGGTAAGCACACAGTAATAAAAAGGTAGATAATAAGGCCGCCCGTGAGGGTACAGGTGTTTGTAAGCCAGTAGAACACCAATTGATTTTAATCAGGAGGTACTTTAAAGCAAAACAAAATGTGGGAACTTTACTTTCCTCTTGGGTATTGTCTGAATCACACCCCCCCCCCCCCAGAACAAGTACAACTCACCTCGTTACTTTGGCACACGCAGCCAATCAGCCTTTTGCAGCACTTACATCTTTGGCAAACAGCTGTCGCTGACTTCAATAGGGAGTGTGCCCTGCTGCACCACCAGAAGGGTGCACGCTTTCGTCCCAGCCTATCAAAATGACTGGAGCAAGAGCGAGTGCAATCATTGAAGTCAATGAGAGTCATTTGCCAAATGACACAGTCACAGCAGATGGGATGCCCTACTGTTTCCCTGGGCACCACCAGTAAAAACTCACCTTCTGGAAAACATACGGTGCATGCTGTCCATTCAGTCACACCTTTCTTAGCTGACCTGACATCAAGAACGCAGAGGAAAGCCGAACACTGGCCGCACCCACCCCTGTACCAGCCATTCAGAGATGCCACTGCTGAAAGTTATAGTGGGGAATGTGGCCATGGCTCACACATGCATCATGGGATTACTGGGTACATGAGTATAACTGGTAATCACAGGGGTCTCACACAGAATGGAATGATGGCAGCAGCCTTCCTGGAGTGTTATAGACTATGGGGAGGCCATTGTACCTCTTTAAATTAGCCCTTCTGTTCCAATAGTTATTCTGATCCAATTCAGATACACTTTATAGAATGCAGAATCATTTTACTGGCAGCATAGCTAACCACCTACTATTCTGATTTGGTGGACCTATAGTGACATCTTGTGGTGGTCACAGAATTATACAACGTACACAAGCTCTACGGAGCAGCTGTCAAACTACATTAGGTGGGTGACCAGTAATAGAATTACATATTTTATTTTTCCCCCCAACCCTATGCAGGAAAGATCCCATCACCCCTTCCCAGACCAGGTCAGTAGCTGGTCCCATAGCACACATCAGTCACAGCCAGGCATGAAAACCTTCATACAATGGCAACCAATGACTAGTACCAAGATCAGGGGGCTGTAAAAGTAGCAACTACATCAGGGCAGCAAATACAAATGGTCCTTTCTGTTCCTGATGCCATTTGAGCATAAATCTCAAAGAGGTGGAGAGAGGCAACAATGTTGCAGACAACACTGTTGCCTCGCCACCTCCTTTATGAGATTTATGCTCACGTGACATCAGGAACAGAAAGAAAGGACCGTTTGTATTTGCTGCTTTAGCATTATTGGACCTAATTCAGCTAAATGGGAATCCCATGGACTGAAGGTGACAGAAAAAGGGTTACTGGATGGCCAACAGAGATACCAACGCATCCGATTTTTGCGTGTATCACCCCGTGAATACCCCCCCATCACCCAGTTACCTGCAAAACGCTGAGAAAAGCAGATATCTCCAGAACAATCTAGACACCCTAGCGAAGTGGTGGAGGACCACGCAGCGCATCGGTGAGGTAAGTGGGGAGGACAGTGGGCTTGGTTTGACATTGAGCAAGCATATTATATATGGAGATATTGTGATTTATACTGTATGTGGATGGCGCTTATTGGACCCCATAGGGGCACTGTATAGGTATAGCAGTAGGATAGTTGCACCATCTTTTTGCACTTTATTCTAGAGTTTTTTTGCATATTAGTCACTAGGCACTTTATGCACTCAGCACTTCCCATAAGCGCCATTGGACATTACAATGTATGAAATCCATTATAATCTGGATGTATATTTCATTTGATTTATTATATATGATTATAGCCCCTAAGCCCCTCCCCACTTTTTGGGTTTTTAATATATGTTTTTTAATTGTCCGTATGTAATATTATGTGTATGTTGTATGTACTCTATTTTCCAATAATTTTCTAATAAAATGCATTTAAAAGGTATAGTAGTGTGCAACTAGTATTTGTGTACCTTAAAGTGGGCTAGCCCTGGAGTCCCACCAGGTACAGAGGGTATATGTAATTTGGTCCCTATAGTTGGCACCTGTTCGTTAGTGGTTATTTGGGTGGTGCATACCTAGTAGTGGGGTATAGTGTAGTACAACTGAGACACACGCCTAACAGAAGTGATAGCTACCAGAAAAACAACCTTCAGCGTGAGAACAGCGAGAGCAGCCTCCTGAATAGGTTCAAAGGGAGCACCCTGCAGGGCAGATAATCCCAAACAGGTACCATAGGTTTGCAAGGGGGGCGCACGTGAGTGACCCCCTGAAAGAAGGTCTTGATAAGGGGATGCTGGGCGAAGGTCTTCTGAAAGAAGATAGACAGGGCCGAAACCTGACCCTTCAGAGTACTAAGCTTGAGACCTAGGTCTAGACCATGTTGTAAAAACTCCAGCACCCTGGAGACTAAGAATTCCCGACAGGGAAAAAACCTGTACTCACACGTCAATGTAAGAGCGCCATACTCTAATATATGGCAGAAGAAGTTTTTCCTGGCTTGCACCTTAGTAGCCACTACAGATGCAGACAAACCCTTCATCAGGATGGAGGTCTCAATAGCCAAGCCGTCAAAGCCAGCGTTAGTAAACTGGGATGGCGTAGAGCCCCCTGAGTTAGAAGATCCGGCAACCTTGGTAGATCGTACTGATCTACTGCCATTTGAACCACGTCTGCGAACCACACTCTTCTTGGCCACCTTGGGGCCACCAGGATCGCGGGTACCCCTTCCAGAGCAATCTTGCGCAGGACTCTGCCCAGAAGGGGAAACGGTGGAAACACATACAGGAGTCGAAACTCCCTCCAAGACATGGACAGGGCATCCGTGGCCAGAGCCAGAGGATCCTGAGACAGGGATACAAAGCTCGGGAGCTTGTGATTGTGACGGGACGCAAACAGATCCACATCTGGTACACCCCAACGGTGACACAGGGACTGGAATACCCTGTTGCAGAGGGACCACTCCCCCTGATGGGACGACCCCCTGCTCAGAGCATCTGCCAGCAGGTTCTCCGCCCCCAGGATGTAGACTGCCGAGATGCATTGGACATTGGCCTCTGCCCATGTTAGAATCAGAGATACTTCCTGGAGAGCCCCCTTGCTCCGGGTCCCTCCATGATGGTTGATGTATGCAACCGCCGTTCTGTTGTCCGAGCGTATCTGAACCGCCAGACCCCTCAGGTGGATGGGTCAAACGTTCCAGCACCAATCTGACTGCTTTGAGTTCCAGGACATTGATAGGTAGATGGGCCTCCTGAGGGCCCCACCTCCCCTGGAAACGCAGGGATTTCTAGAATCCCCCCAACCCAACAGACTGGCATCCGTTGTGACCGCCTCCCAGGAAGGGGCCAGGAATGATCTGCCCCTCGTCAAGTTCCCGTGGTCCAGCCACCACGCAAGAGATTGTCTGACAGAGGGAGGGAGCACCCAGACCTCGTCCAAGGACGCTGGGTTCTTGTTCCATACTGACAGAAGGTGAAGCTGCAGAGTTCTCAAATGAAACTGGGCAAAGGGCACCGCCTCGAAGCTTGCCACCATCAGGCCCACCAACTGCATTCCCTGCCGGATGGAGGGATGAGGGCACGAGAGCAGGGACCTCGTCTGCGCTGTCAGAGCTTCCACCTTCTGATGAGGAAGGAATATCCTTGACTGAACTGTATCCAGAATCATCCCCAGGAAGGGGGTCACCGAGGAGGGGGACAGAGAGGACTTGGGGTAATTGATCACCCAGCCGAAGGACTCCAGGGTGGACACTACCAACCGAGTGTCCAACTCTGCCCAACGCAGAGACTTAGAGGTGAGGAGTATGTCGTCCAGGTATGGGAGCACGCATATGCCCTGTAGCCGTAACAGTGACATCACCCCTGCTAGCACCTTGGTGAATACCCTGGGAGCCGACGTAAGGCCGAAAGGCAAGACCACAAATTGGTAATGCTGATCCAGCAGGGCAAATCTGAGAAACCTTTGGTGTCCTGGAAACACCGGAACGTGAAGGTAAGCATCCTTGATGTCTACGGATGTCATGAAGTCCCCCGGGCGCAGAGAGGCAATGGCCGAGCGCAGGGTCTCCATACGAAAATGTTTGTTTCTGACAAATTTGTTGAGGATTTTTAAATCCACAATGGGCCTGACTGACCCGTCCTTTTTGGGCACTGTGAAAAGGTTGGAATAAAACCCCATGCCCCTGTCTTTTAAGGGGACCTTGCAAATGACCCCTAGATCCAGAAGGTCCTGCACAGCCAGCATCAAGACCCGAGCTGAGGCAGGGTCCTGTGGGATCCGGAACCCAACGAACCTGGTAGGGGGGCCGTACAGCAAACTCTTGTAACCGGAGGACACTACCTCCTGAATCCACCGGTCTGAGACGTGGCGTCTCCAGACGTGCTCGAAATGCTGCAGACGTCCCCCCACCCGGATGGGCGAGGGCGTCCCTTCATGCCTGGGAGGTCTTGGAATCCCAAGAGGAACCGGGGCGACGTCCTCTGTTCTTGTTCCAGGAATCTGCGCGAGATCCAGCGAAGGACACTCCTCTGCCTTGCTTAGCCCCACGGTAGGGGGTCGATAGGGAGCTTGGGCCACCAAAAGGCCGAGTTTGTCGCTTGCGCTGGGGCAGCTTACCACCCTTGGCAAAGATGTCTAACCTCTCACCAAACAGGCGCAGCCCCTTAAATGGTAGCCCCGTAAGGGCCTTCTTGGCAGCATTATCAGCGGCCCACTGGCGCAACCAGACCGCGCGGCGTATGGCTACCACCAGAGCAGAGGATCTAGCGCACAGCTTAATAACTTTATCCTATCTGCATCGGACGATGCTAACATAAGTTTCACAGGTGGACAGAGCGTCGGCGGCATCGGAGGACAATACATCCGCGCCTTCAAGAGAGTTACTAAGCACAGTCCTGAGCGCCACTGCCGTAATGGCTAAGGCGCAAACCGGGCAGAGCGTCGCTCCCCCAAACGCAAAGGCGTGACATGCCAATTTGTCAACACGCCGGTCCTCAGAATACCACAGCGTAGTAGTGTCGGGGGAATGCATAACAGAGGTGTTGGACAGACTCAAAATTGGGGCATCAACCTCGCGAGGCGATGTCCAGCACTTGACCAAGTCAGCAGTGAATGGATATTTCTTATCCACACTTTTAGGAACCCCATGAAGCTTACTGGGATGTTCCCATTCCTTCAGCACAAGACTATTGAAATGGGTTTGTTCTGGAAATTCCAAACGCGCCCTAGCAGTGTGGAACAAATCACCCTTTTGCCAGGGAGCCGCAGCTGGGGGAGATAGGGATAATACATCAAAAATCTGAGCCAGAAGTCTATCAATGTCATCTGAAGACCAATGATCAGAGCCAGACTCCTCCTGTCCCCTGGACTTGTCATCGTATGATCCTGAGTCAGAGAACAGTTCCCCTTCTTCTGAGAGGGGATGAGCATAAGAAAGCAATAAAATCGGATTCTATAGGAAAAAGTCGATTCAGGATTCAAATCCCGCCTCTTGGCAGGGGCCTTACGCGCTAAGGAGCCAGCAATCAAGTTTTCAACACTAGCCAGTCTAGTGGCAAAATCAGAATGAGACTCCCCGCTGGTATTAGGGGTTAGACTCAGGCTTGGGGGAGTAGGTGAAGTGAGGCAGGGTGCAGGCCCAGCCTGAGAAGAGGTGGGAAGGCCAGCCAGCGCCTGCTGTGCACAAGGAACGCAGACCCGTGCATTGTCACCGCTGCTAGGTAAGACCCCACAAGCTACACAGACGGGCTGGTCCCGAAGGAACCCCATTCACAATATCCTGAGATGCCTCCATAATGGTGATTATTGGGCACAATATGCCAGTAGGGATTGACGCTATAAAGCAACCCTGGATGCCCCAATGACCCGCTGGGAAGTGGGAGTGATTTTTTTATGGGAGGACCGGGCGCTACACTGGGCCGGGAGAAGCCACCGAATTCCGCGGTCTGAAAGCCACAAGGGGAACAAGGATGTCAGAGCCAAGCAAAAATGAGCTAAAGCTGAAGAAAAAGGGTCGCCCGTGAGGGCACTTACAGACAGCGAGCAGAGGACAGTCTTCACCACGCGCGCGAGTAAGAAATGGCGCCCAGCGAACCTCGAAGGGCGGGCCAAGGCTGGATACGACGCGGAACGCGCCAAACCAAAACCACGCCCCTTGCCGGAGAGCGCGATGCTCGAAGGCGCGTAGCCAATCAGAAACCGCTGAAGTAAACGCCTGAGACAGGCCAAGTAAAATACCTCAGAGACACAGTATAACAGAAGAGAATAAGTGAAAGAGTGGACGCCGGAGCGTCCGAGAAAACAGCCGCCGTACCTGCCGTGTAGAGTACAGTAAGGGCGCTGCGGCTAACAGAATAAATAAAGTCGCGGCTCTGACACCCGGTAACCGTTAAGGGCATATTATACTATCTTAGTGTAACATGACAGGGCAAGGCCATTGTACACACAACCCTCCCCCCTCTTTTCCCCCCTATAACGGGGGAACTAAGGAGGAAGGTGACCCGATAATAGGGTTCACCGCTACGCGGAGCGTGGGGCACTGATGCGGGAGAGGCATCCTCTGAAGGCTCACCATTAGCCTTAACCGCCTACCCTATGGTGGGGATTGCGGTGGAGCATAGCTCCGTAAGCACACACGGTGCTGCCTACCTTCATGCGACCAAAGCAGCCCAGGCTGGAGGCATTACTTTCACAATGAGGACGGGTGGAAATAGTCCCGCAGGGCCTCGGGCTGTAAGCCCCGCTCGCCTGCAAGAGCGTGATACTTCATGTCTTCGCAGTTCAGCACTGCAGAGAAATCTGGGGATTTGTGGGAGGTCCTGCGGTATATGTAGGGCCGGGAGGAGCTTGTTTTTACATGTCTGCAGTGCACAGCGCCCCCAGGCGGAGGATTACCCATGTGTAAGTATTATAGATGGAGCAGGACATGCTGTATGCTTAGAATAAGGTAAACAAGTAGACTGTGATGGGGGAAGCACCAAGCCAGTGTAGGGAGACCACGGAGCAGCCCACAATGGCAAAGGGGCCCTCGGCTGGGAGCTACATTGGCGAGTACAGGCGGGAAGAGTGGAAAGGCCCTGACGTGATGGCAAATAGCGGGGGAGTAGCATGCCTGAGGAGACAGGTGTCTAGCACTACCGCACTGAGAAGAAAACTGAGGGTGCTGCAGGGTCAGGGCAGTGCAGAGCAGTGCACAACGGAGAGCAGAGGCTGAAGTGGGAGCTATGACCTGCCTTGGTGAGTGGGAAAGGACCAGATACATAATGGCGGCGGCGGCAGCAGCACATACACAGCGGGCTGCAGCATACCTGAGAGAGGGGCATCAGATTTAATGTAGTGCAGAGTTTGTAGCGAAGGGAGGGGGAGAGGTGCTGGGGGCAGTAGCAGGATCATCCATGTCTGAGGAAGATAAGGGAATTCCACCTGCCCCCTCCCCCCCCCCAGACGTGGCTCCACCATTGAGCAGAGTCACTGGCTGCTGACCCGCTGCACAGGGGAGAAGCAAGATGGTCTCTGCATGAGAGAGAAAGATTTACACTACAGGTACTGGCCAAACTATGGCTATGTGGCCCCCTATAGTCCAGGTCTGCTCCCTGAGGTGTGTTCTGAACTGAAAGTCATTCCCTCTTGAAAAGGACTGTAAAAATACAATTCTGTGAGTACTCACCTGTAGAATTGTTTTATGAGTATACAGCACGTCCTGTTCCAGAGTATTCCTTACACATGGGATATTCATCCACAAGATGGCGCTGGACTGCAGAAAGACTTGTGGCCACTCCCGGCCCCTAAAATAGCCAGGAACCTCCCACTTATTCACAGTGTTGACAAGCAGTTATACAAGAAGCCGGGAGAATCAATAAGAATAAAATCCCAAAATGAACATTTGAACAATCACCATACAGAGGTAACCAAGAATAATGATAACAAGGGTGGGGTGGAACAGGACGTGCTGTATACTCATTAAAACAATTCTACAGGTGAGTACTCACAGAATTTTATTTTTCCAAGTATACAGCATGTCCTGTTCCAGAGTATTCCTTACACATGGGACATCCAATAGCAGGGTCTGTTAGGTAGGGTGGGATCCCCAAAAGTAACAGCGGGCAGTTTAAACCACTGCCGCCTGCAGAACTTTGCGGCCAAAAGCAGCGTCAGCTGAGGCCCTAACATCAACCTTTTAGAACTTAGAAAAAGTACGAACAGAAGACCAAGTAGCAGCCTTGCAAACTTGTTCAACAGAAGCTTGGTGCTGAAAAGCCCAAGAGGCACCAATAGCACGAGTAGAATGAGCAGTAAGGCTATTCTGCTAAGGTTCCTTCCCCTTAGCAGAATAGGCTTGTATCACCGCCTGACGGAAAAAATACCATTTTGTGAATACTCACCTGTAAAATGGGTATTCTAAGTATGTCACACACCCCACTTCAGACATTAAATTATTACACTTGGGTTATACCACCAGCAGGTGGCGACGTTGCAGAGAAGTCATGAAAAACGAGCCCCTCCCGGTCTATACATACCTGGTACCTCCCACTCATTCCCCAGTATTCAAACAGCAGTAAAGACAAGGTACCAGGAAAAAAACCCATAGGAAACCCTCAAACTGTAAACGAAACATCACCCTATAAAGAATCCAGGATACCAAAAAAGGGCGGGTGAAGTGGGGTGTGTGACATACTTATAATACCCATTTTACAGGTGAGTATTCACAAAATGGTATTATTCTAAGTATGTCACACACCCCACTTCAGACATTAATTATTACACTTGGGACATCCAACAGCAGTGTCCAGAAAAGGGCGGGTATCCAACAAGGCCATAAAGCAAGATTCAAACCACTGCAGCTTGCAGAACCTTGCGGCCAAACACAGCTGAAGCTGAAGCCCGCACATCAACCTTGTAAAAACTTGGAAAAGGTGTGAACAGAAGACCAAGTAGCAGCCTTACAAACTTGTTCCACAGAAGCCTGGTGCTGAAAAGCCCAAGACGCTCCAACAGCACGAATAGAATGAACAGTGATACGAAAAGGGGGAACCTTCCCCTTGGCCGAATAGGCCCCAACAACAGCCCGGCGAATCCATTTGCTAATGGAAGACTTAGCGGGAGCCAAAACCTTTCCTAGGCTCACAGGGCACCACGAAAAAGACATCAGTCTTACGAAAAAGGTGTAGTAAACAAACAATATTACACACAGCGTTCCCCATCCAAACAGTGCAAACCCTCTCCTCGTCATTCCTAGGCTTAGGACCCAAGGAAGGAAAAACAATGTGCTGGTTAAGAAGAAAAGCAGAGACCACCTAAGGAAAAAAGTCTGGTTTGAAGCGGAAAAACCACTTTGTCCTGATGTCTCTCAAAGTGAGTAGCCTGAACCGACAAGGCAACCTTCTGAGTCAGAGTAGAAAGAGCAATAACCTGCAAAGGCTCAAAGGAGGAGCCTGAAGAGCAAAGATAACCAAATTCAAAACCCAAAAAGGGAGAAAAGGCCTCCTAGGAGGCCGCAATGCGATTCCTCCTTTGGTCAAGACTTCTTCCAGGGGGGTACGCAAAGGACTTTTGAAAAACAGTCAGACAAGGCAGCAACCTGCCCCATCAAAATACTCAGCTGAAGACCAGAGTCCAGCCCCGATTGAAGAAATTCCAAAATCCTAGAAACAGAAAAGACCCGACAGGGCAAAGATCTAGCCTCACACCAATCAATATAAGATCTCCAAGCCCTATAATAGATGGAAGAGGAGGATCTCTTCCTGGCATTAATAAGGGTCCGGATGACCGAATCCGAAAGACCCTCCTCCTTTAAGATGGAGGTTTCAGCAGCCAAGCCGTCAAAGCCAGCGTTGGTAAACTGGGGTAGCACAGTTGACCCTGAATGAGGAGATCCGGCCAAAGAGGCAGATCGAACTGATCCACTGCCAGACGAACAATGTCTGCGAACCACACCCGCCTTAGCCACCTTGGAGCCACAAGAATGGCGGGAACCCCTTCCAAAAAACCAACTGTCGCAGCACCCTGCCTAGCATGGGGATCGGAGGAAACAGACAAAAACGCCAGGTCCCCCCAACTCAGGGCCATGGCATTCGCCGCCATAGCCAGAGGATCCAGGGAAAGCGACACGAATGTCGGAAGCTTGTGATTGTGACGAGAGGTGAACAAATCCACCTCCGGCGTCCCCCACCAGAGACAAAGCGACCGAAACACCTGGGGGGTGGAGAGACCATTCCCCCCGGTGGGAAGAACACCGGCTCAGAAAGTCCGCCCCCGAGTTTTCCACTCCTGGAATGTACACTGCCGAAATGCAAGGAACATGAGTCTCTGCCCAAACTAGGATCAGAGACACCCCTCTGAGGGCACCCAGACTGCGAGTCCCTCCTTGGTGATTGATGTAAGCAACCGCCGTCCGGTTGTCCGACCGAACCTGAACCGGCAGGCCCTGTAAATGCTGCGTCAAGTGAGACAGAACCAACCTGATGGCTCTCAACTCCAGAACATTGATGGGCAAGTGGGCTTCCTGAGGGCCCCACCGCCCCCGGAACAGAAGATCCTTCCAGAAACCTCCCCATCCTGACAAACTGGCGTCCGTGGAGACAGTTTCCCAAAGCGGAGTCAAAAATGACCTGCCCTTCAGAAGATTGTCCGAGACCATCCACCACAGAAGAGACTGCCGAACCCGAGGGGACATCCGGAAGGACCGATCCAACGACCGCGGTCGCCGGTCCCAAGACGCCAAGAGATGAAGCTGAAGCGTCCTCGTGTGAAACTGCGCAAAGGGAACTGCCTCGAAAGAGGCTACCATCAACCCCACCAGTCTCCTCCCTAGCCGGATGGACGGGCGAGGATTGGAAAGAAGAAGCTGAGCCAATTCCTGAATCAAAAGGACCTTGGCCTGAGGAAGAAAAACTCTGTGCTGGCAAGAGTCCAAGGACATCCCCAGAAAAGTCACCACCCTGGCCGGAACCAGAGAGGACTTGTGGTAGTTGATCACCCAGCCGAACCTCTCCAGCATAGACACCACCACGCCGGTGTCCCCTTCCGCTTGACTGAAGAAAGGCGCCATGATGAGAAGATCGATCAGGTAAGGCACAATGCGAATCCCCTGAGCTCTGAGCAGGGCCATCACTCCCACCAACACCTTGGTGAACACTCTCGGAGCCGAGGTGAGGCCGAAAGGAAGAGCTACAAACTGGAAATGCCGATCCTCCACCACAAAGCGAAGAAACCTCTGATGAGCGGGGAAAATCGGAATGTGAAGGTATGCATCCTTAAATGTCTATGGACGTCATAAATTCCCCCTGCCGGAGCGAACCGATCGCAGACCGCAGGGCTTCCATGCGGAACTTCCGGGGACGAATAAACCGGTTGAGAAACTTCAAATCCAGGATGGGACGGAATGACCCATCCTTTTTGGGTACAGTGAAGAGATTGGAATAATACCCGCGCCCCACCTCCGAAAGAGGGACCGGGCAGATGACTGCCAATTCCAGAAGATTCCTTACCGCCGCCAGGAGCCCCTGCGTGGCCAAAAGATCTGAAGGTACCCGAGACCTGAAAAACCTTGGAGGAGGGCGGGACTCGAACTCCAGCTTGTAACCGGCCGACACCACCTCTCGGATCCACCTGTCCGAGACCTCCTGGTCCCATACCCGGGAGAAGAGTCGCAACCGTCCCCCCACCCGTACAGGTGAGGGCGCCCCCTCATTGCTGAATGGGCTTGACAGCCGGCTTGGGCTTGGCGCCCCAGGCGTGAATGGGACGGCCACGGCCTCTACCCCTATTCCAACTGACGCCCCTGGAGGCCGAGAAGCCCGCACCCCTGCCGGCTCTGGCTCCCCGAAAGGACCGATTGAAGGGGGCCGCCCCCCGAAAGGAACGGCGAAATTTCTTGCGCTGAGGTAACTTACCTCCCTTGGCAACAGAATCCAGCTTTTCACCGAAAAGCCTCAAACCCAGAAAAGGAAGAGCCGTGAGCGATCTTTTAGAATTAAAATCAGCCGTCCACTGTCTTAACCACACAGAGCGGCGAATAGCCACCAACAGAGCAGTAGCCCTGCCACACATCAACATGGCATCATCCTGAGCGGCCAGAATAAATGACAAGGAGAATTCACAACGCTTAAGAGCAAGAAACTCATCACCGGTAGGCTCAAGATCCACACATAAGTCCCTGACAATAGACCTAACCTCCAATGTCAAAAGTGCCGAAGCACAAACAGGCCTCAAAACTGAACCCGCACAGACAAAACCATGGCGGGCCAGCTGATCAATCCGGCGATCCTCGCCGTCCTTGAGAGAAGTCGTGTCAGGAGAATGTACAGCCGCCGTATTAGACAGTCCCAAGACCGGAGCATCCACCTCGGGAGGGACAGCCCAACGCTTCATCAAGTCCGCCGGAAAAGGATATTTTCTATCCCAGCTAGGCGGTACTCCTACGAGACGCGTAGGTTGCTCCCATTGCTTAAGGGCTACGTCCTCGAAATGCTGTTGACTGGGAAACTCCAAGCGCTGCTTGGACACCCCAAAAAGCTGACCCTTAGGCCGAGGAGCAGCTTCAGGCGGATCCAAATCCAAAACCTCAAACATTTGGGCCAAAATGGAAGGTGTATCAGGAACGGGACCCTCAGCCTGGTCCCCCTCAGCGCCCAGCAACGAGCTCACCCTCTTCCAGGGGACGATCTGACCAATCCAAAACCTCCACCACCTCCTCATCGGAGTCCGACGGAGGCGGAGATAGGTGTTTACGCTTAGCCGGAGCCTCCTGAGCGGCCATGGCGGAAAACATTTTCTCGAGGCTGGCCAAGCGGGCGCACACCTCAGATTGCGAATCCCCACCCATGACAACGTCACACGGGGTCCGGAACAGGCGAGGAGGGGAGGGAGATAGCGCCGCCGAGGAAGTGCCTGGCACCGGGGTGCTGGACTGGCGCTCAATGTTCCGCTGCGCACATGGAATGCAAATAATGACATCATCCCCCGGTAGCGGAGTCCCACACCCCCCACACAGCCTGGATTGTCCCGAAGGACCGTTTCCGGTATCTTTGGCAGCCTCCATATGGTGAAATTTATGGTATTCGCAGAACCCAGGGATTTACGCAGTAAGCAACCCGGGATGCCCCTTTAATTTCTATATAACTGTAATTCTATATAACCCTGACCATGGGAATTTAACAGAAAAACATCCCAATAAATGGAGTAATGGCCAAAAAACCCCAACTAGCCAAATATATAAGACCGGGAGAGCCCTGTAGGATGGGGTCCCAGGATCTGAAAAACAAAAACAATCATTCCAGGCACAACAGCACACATGGAAAATACAGTGCTTATAAACCATAAGGCCGTCTCCCCCCTTTAACCACATGCCCTAGAATGCTGGTTAAATAGCCCTGCCATCACCCTCAAACGGTGGGAGCGAGGGGGGGGGGGGGGGGGGAAGAGAGTAACCATAAAAAACTACAAAAATCACCGCGGGGCTAACCTCAGCCCCGGACATCAAGAACAAGCCGAGCCTACCTGAGAACAGCTACCTCTGCTGCTTCTACCACCGCGGCGAAATGGCGGCCCCAGCCAGGAAACTCCGCACCGCCCAGGAAAGGAGAGAAGGAAAGGCGGGCCCATGGAAGCGCGGGAGCCCCATTAGCCCCGCCCCTCCCAAAACGGCCAACCACGGCGCGGGCCGCGCAAGACGCGGTCCCGCCCATCTCCTGCGCCGCCGAGCAGCGGGTGCCAGCGAAGATGGCGCCCGCATCCCCCCTCAGACAGACCGGCGGCACAACCGCCCGGTCCCCCCCCCCCCCCCCGACCACACATAACCTCAAAGCGGAACACACACACTAACAGGCACACGCAGCGAGCGCCGACCTCGGCCCCGCCCACCGAAATCTCTGACAGGAATCCCGGCGCAAACGGGCGCCAACCATGACACCCCCAAAGGATATCACAAGCGGCGGGCCGGCGACACGCCTGACCCGCCCATTAGTAAAGCAGAGGCCAGAACAAAAAGTATAACGGCCCCGCACAGGCCACCCGTCCCAGAACGCACTCACACACACACAGCCACACATTAAGGGGCCATACTTAGCTGGGAAGGAAAAACATAACCTCATGTACAAGACTGACAGGCTCGCTCGATGAGCCGGCTACCTAAATGATATGGGAGTAGGGGCATCCCACGTCCGGATCACCACTCCGGAATACCGCTATGCCCCATAATATGGGGTCGAGCGGAGGAGCTAATCTCCTAGGCACCAAAGGTGCCATCTACCCTTGCCCGGCCTACAGCCTAAGCTGGGAGGCTACCAGTTACACGAGGGGATTGAAACAGAGCCGGGCAGAAATAGACCATGGGGGGGGGGGGGCCGGGGTGATACCCCGGCTACCTGCAAGCAGGAGAATTCTTTCTTCTGTCTTGTCGCCATCTTGCAGAGAAGAAACACTGGGGAATGAGTGGGAGGTACCAGGTATGTATAGACCGGGAGGGGCTCGTTTTTCATGACTTCTCTGCAACGTCGCCACCTGCTGGTGGTATAACCCAAGTGTAATAGTTAATGTCTGAAGTGGGGTGTGTGACATACTTAGAATACTTGAATTTAGCCGGAGGCAAACCTTTCCTAGGACCAGAAGGGAGAACAAAAAGAGCATCAGTCTTCCTGAATGATTCAGTAGCTACCAGATAAAACTTCCTAAAAATTCCTAACCACATCCAGAGAATGTAATACCCTCACCTTAGGGTTACTAGGATTAGGACACAGAGAAGGCAAAACAATGTCCTAATTGAGATGAAAAGCAGACACAACCTTAGGCAGAAAATCTGGTTTAAAACGAAAACACTACCATGTCCTGGTGTCGCTCAAAGTAAGGAGGTTTGATGGAAAGCGCCGCCAACTCAGACCTAACACCTAACAGAAGTGATAGCCACCAAAAAGGCTACCTTAAGAGTCAAAATGGACAAGGGAGCCACACGCAGAGGCTCAAAAGGAGGACCCTGCATAGCGGATAAGACCAAATTCAAATCCCAGACTGGTAACATAGGTTTACGTGGAGGACGCACGTGAGTAACCGCCTGGAGGAAAGTCTTAACCAAACGATGGTTAGCAAAAAAGACCTTTGGAAGAAAATAGCCAAAGCTGAAACATGTCCCTTGAAGGTACTAAGTTGAAGACCCAAGTCCAAACCATGTTGCAGGAATTCCAGGACCCTGGGAACAGAAAACACCCGACAGGGAAGAGACTTAAACTCACACAAGGCAATGTAAGCATGCCATACCCTATAGATGATAAAGGACGAGGACTTCTTCCTAGCCCTAATCATGGTAGTAACAGAGGCAGGCAGCCCCTTTTCCATCAAGATGGAGGTTTCAGCAGCCATGCCGTTAAAACCAGTGTTTGTAAATTGGGATGGCGTAGCTGCCCCTGAGTGAGCAGGTCTGGAACCTTGGGCAGGGTGTATTGATCTACTGCCAACTGCACAACGTCTGCGACCCACACCCTTCTTGGCCAACAGGGGGCCACCAGGATGGCTGGCACCCCTTCCTGGGCCATCTTGCGCAGAACTCTGCCCAGCAGAGGAAATGGAGGGAACACAGAGGAGCCGAAAGCTCTTCCAAGACAGTGCTAGTGCATCCATGGCCAAGGCCAGAGGGTCCTGGGACAGAGACACAAGGACTGGAAGCTTGTGATTGTGACGGGACGCAAACAGATCCACATCTGGCTGACCCCAGCGGTGACACAGGGAGCGAAACACCCTGCTGCTGAGGGACCATTCCCCCAGACGAGAAGTCCCCCTGCTCAGGGAGTCTACATTCCGGGGGAGGAAAATCTGGAGGCACACTGCAGAGATGCAGCGAACATTCTCCTCTGCCCAGGACAGTATCAGGGACACTTCCTTGAAGGCCCTCTTGCTCCGGGTCCCTCCCTGATTGATGTAGGCAACCGCCGTCTGGTTGTCCGAGCGGATCTGAACAGCCCGACCCCGAAGGTGTCGAGTCAATTGGGCGAGAACCAACCTTATCGCCCTCAGGTCCAGGGGTAGGGGTATGGGCCTCCTGAGGGCCCCACTGACCCTGGAATTTCAAGGACTTCCAGAAGCCCCCAACCTGTCAGACTGGCATCTGTGGTGACAGTCTCCCAGCAAGGGAACAGAAAGATCCTGCCCATCAGCAGGTTTCTTGAGTCCAGCCACCACGAGAGGGCCCGCCTGGCCAGAGGGGACAGAACAAACACCTAATCCAGGGACACAGGGTCCCGATCCCACACCGATAAGAGGTGTAGCTGAAGAGGTCTCATGTTAAACTGAGCATAGGGGACCACCTCGAAGCATGACACCATCAGGCCCACCAACTGCATCCCCTGCCAGATGGAGGGATGCGGACAAGATAGTAGCAGTTGGGCCTGAGCTTGAAGACTCTCCACCTTCTGCTGAGGGAGAAACACCTTGACCCGAGATGTATCCAGAGTCATGCCCAGAAAAGACCTCACCAGTGACGGAGACAGAAAGGACTTGGGATGGTTGATCACCCAGCCGAATGACTCTAGTGTGGCCACCACCTGGGTATCCAGCTCGGCCAGATGGAAGGACTGAGATGTGATCAGAATGTCGTCCAAATAAGGAAAAATGCGAATGCCCCGAGATATCAGCAGAGTCATCACACCCGCCAGCACCTTGGTGAATACCCTGGGAGCCAAGGCGATACCGAAAGGCAAGGCCACAGATTGGTAGTGCTGATCCTCCAGAGCAAACCTGAGGAATTTCTGATGACCTGGAAAGATTGGTACATGAAGGTAAGCGTCCTTGATGTCTACAGAGGTCATGAAGTCGCCCGGGCGCAGAGAATTGACTGCCGAGCGCAGGGTCTCCATGCAAAAATGCTTGAATCTGACAAACTTGTTGAGGCGCTTTAAATCCAGGATGGGCCTGAGGGACCCATCCTTTTTGGGGACCGTAAATAGATTGGAGTAGAAGCCTCTGCCCCTTTCCCTGAGAGGCACCGGGCAGATGACCCCCAACTCCATAAGGTTTCGGACCGCCAGACGCAAGCCCTGAGCTGACAGGGTGTTTTGAGCCATCTGGGATCTGACGAATCTTGGGGGTGGCCAGGCTGTAAACTCCATCTTGTAACCAGAGGAAACCACCTCCTTAATCCACCTGTCTGCCATGCGTAACCTCCAGACTTGAGCAAAGAGCCCACCTGGATGGGTGAGGGCGCCTCCTCATGCCTGAGGGGGCTTGGGGGAGGATTTGGGCTTGGGACCCCATGAGGGACCGAGACGGCCACGTCCTCTACCCCTGCCCCAATAGTCTCCGCGTGTCCCAGCAAGGGGCACCCCTCGACCAGCCCTGGAAGCGCGAAAGGGAGGGTGGCACCAGTCCCCCGAAAGGGCCGAGACGGCCTCCTCCATTGAGGCAGCCTACCGCAACTGGCAAACAGGTCCAAGCATTCACCAAAGAGCCGTAGCCCCTTAAAAGGGAAACCAGTGAAGGCCTTAGCCGCATTATCAGCTACCCACTGATGTAGCCAGACAGAGCGACGAATAGCCACCAATAGGGCAGAAGTCCTACCACACATTCTAATGGCATCATCCATGGCAGACAGTACATATGCAACAAATTCATAGCAAAGTAGGAGAGTTCTATACTCCTCACCTCCCGCATTATCAGAGGCCCCATCTAAGAGACCCCCAAGCAGCTGCCATAACTAGCAATAGCCGTTATGGCAGCGGCACAAATCGGACGCAGTGCAGTCCCCACACAGGCAAAAATACCATTTTGTGATTACTCACCTGTAAAATGGGTATTGTAAGTATGTCACACACCCCGCTTCAAAACATTCATTACATGTGGGTTATACTGACCTGTAGAGGGCGATCTTGCAGAGATGTAAAGAAAAAAAAAGGGAGCCCCTCCCGGTCCATAAATACCTGGGACCTCCCACTCATTACCCAGTATTAAGACAGCAGTAAGGTAAGGGACCAGGAAGAGCCAATTATAATCAGTAACAACGAAAAGTTCACCATATAAAGGATCCAGAATACCAAAGGGTAGGGTGAAGCGGGGTGTGTGACATACTTCCAATACCCATTTTACAGGTGAGTAATCACAAAATGGTACTATTCCAAGTATGTCACACACCCCGCGTCAAAACATTCATTACATGTGGGACATCCAATAGCAGTGTCCATAATGGGCGGGGATCCAAACAAGGCAATAAAGCACAACTAAACCACTGCAGCTTGCAGAACTTTGCGGCCAAAAACAGCATCCGCTGAGGCCCGCACATCAACCTTATAAAACTAGGAAAAACTGAACAGAAGACCAAGTTGCAGCCTTACAAACTTGTTCACAGAGGCCTGGTGCTGGAAGGCCCAGGAAGCCCCAACAGCACGAGTAGAATGAGCAGTAACACAAAAAGGGGGAACCTTCCCCTTGGCAGAATAGGCCCCAACAACGGCCTGACAAATCCTAATGGAAGACTTGGCGGCACCAAACCTTTCCTGGGCCCGGAGGGCACCACGAAAAAAGCATCCGTCTTACGAAAAGAAAAAGTAGTCACCAAATAGTACTTCACACAGCGAACCACATCCAAGGAATGCAAGACCCTCTCCTTGTCATTGCTCGGCTTGGACACAAGGAGGGCAGAACAATGTCCCGATTAAGATGAAAGGCAGAAACCACCTTAGGAATGAAATCTGGCTTGAAGCGGAAAACAACCTTGTCCTGATGCCTCTCAAAGTACGAGGCCTAAATGGACAAAGCCGCCAACTCAGAGACAGAAGTGATGGCAACCAAAAATGCAACCTTCTGCGTAAGCGTAGAAAGTGCAATATCCTGCAAAGGCTCAAAAGGAGGCCCTGCCCTTTCAAAGTACTAAGCTGGAACCCCAAGTCCAGACCATGTTGCAGAAAATCCAAAATCCTAGGGATAGAAAACACCCTACAAGGCAAGGCCCTGACCTCACACCAATCAATATAAGACCTCCATGTCCTATAGTAGATGGTAGAGGAAGACCTCTTCCTAGCGCTAACAAGAGTCTGAAACACAGCATCGGAAAGACCTTCCCCCTTTAAGATGGAGGTTTCAGCAGCCACGCCGTCAAAGCCAGCATTGGTAAATTGGGGTAAAGTAATTGACCCTGAGTGAGCAGATCCGGCAGAAGGGGCAGATCGAACTGATCCACAGCCAACCGAACGACGTCTGCGAACCAAACCTGCCTTGGCCATCTTGGAGCCACTAGGATTGCCAGTGCCCCTAGAGCCAGCTTGCGCACCACCTTGCCCACCATAGGGAATGAAGGGAACAGATACAGAAAACCCAGATCCCTCCAGCTCAGAGACATGGCATCCACTGCCAGAGCCAGAGGATCCCACGAGGGAGACACGAATGCCGGAAGCTTTTGATTGTGCCGAGAAGCAAAGAGGTCCACCTCCGGAGACCCCCACCTGTGGCAAATCGAGCGAAACACCTTGGGACTGAGAGACCATTCCCCCCGGCGGGATGAGAGCCTGCTCAGGGAGTCCGCCTCTCCACTCCCGGAATGTAAACTGCCGAAATGCACGGGACATGGCTCTCCGCCCAGGCCAGAATCAAAGACACTTCCCTGAGGGCACTCCTGCTGCGAGTCCCTCCCTGGTGATTGATGTAGGGACTGCCGTCCGATTGTCCGACCGAACCTGAACTGGCAAGCCCTTTAACTGATGAGTCAAGTGAGACAGAACCAACCTGATGGCTCTCAGCTCCAGAACATTGATGGAATCATGAGCCTCCTGAGGCCCCCACAGTCCCCGAAACTGAAGATCCTTCCAGAAACCCCCCCATCCTGACAGGCTGGCATCCGTGGTGACCGTTTCCCAACGAGGAGTCAGAAAGGATCTGCCCCTCAACAGATTGATTGGTTCCAGCCACCACTGAGGGAATGCCGAACCCGGGGGGACATCAGAAAAGACTGATCCAATGACCGCGGAGACCTGTCCCAGGCCGCCAACAGATGGAGCTGGAGCGTCCTTGTGTGAAACTGAGCAAAAGGAACCGCCTCGAAGGAAGCCACCATCAATCCCACCAGTCTCATCCCCAGCCGAATGGCCGGACGAGGGATGGACAGAAGAAGCCGAGTCAATTCCTGAATCAAAAGAACCTTGGACCGAGGAAGGAACACCCTGGTCTGAGAAGTATCCAGAGACTTTCCCAGAAACGACACCACCCTGGACGGAGAGAGGGAGGACTTGGGGTAGTTGATCACCCAACCGAATCTCTCCAGAGTGGATACAACAGTCCTGGTGTCTAGCTCCGCTTGGCTGAGAGAAGACGCCATAACGAGAAGATCGTCCAGATATGGCACGATGCGGATACCCTGGGCTCTGAGAAGAGCCATCACCCCTGCCAGTACCTTGGTGAAAACCCTTGGAGCCGAGGTAAGGCCGAACAGAAGGGCCACAAACTGAAAATGCTGATTTTCCACCACGAACCTGAGAAATCTCTGGTGCGCCGGGAAGATCGGAACATGCAGATAAGCATCCTTGATGTCTATGGACGTCAGGAAGTCCCCCTGATGAAGAGAGTAGATGGCTGAGTGCAGCGTTTCCATGCGGAACTTCCGGGGACGTACGAACCTGTTGAGAGGAGCTTCAGATCCAGGATGGGCCGAACAGAGCCGTCCTTCTTGGACACCGTGAACAGATTGGAATAGAAGCCCAGGCCCCGGTCCGAGGGAGGCACTGGGCAAATGACAGCCATAGCCAGAAGATTTTCTACTGCCGCCCGGAGCCCCTGCGCGGCCAGAGGGTCCGAAGGCACCTGAGGCCTGAAGAATCTGGGAGGGGGCCAGATCTCGAACTCCAGCTTGTAACCGGAAGACACCACTTCCCGAATCCATCTGTCTGAGACCTCCTGGTCCCAGACCTGGGAGAACTGTCACAGCCGTCCCCCCACTAATAAGGGTGAGGGTGCCCCCTCATTGCTGAGCTGGCAGCAGCTTTGGGCTTAGAGCCCCAGTTATGTCCTGGACAGGCACGTCCTCTGCCCCTGTTCCAGGAATCACCTCTGGAGGAGGAGAAGAAAGCCAATCCCCTGCCAGCTCTGGCCCCATGAAAGGAAGGGGTAAAGGAAGCCCCCCCCCCCCCCCCCGAATCCAATTTTTCTCCATCCAAAGAGCCGCAACCCCACAAAGGGAAGTGCCGTAAGCGACTTCTTGGACACAAAATCAGCCGCCCACTGGGGCAACCAAACCGAACGCCGAATAGCCACAAGCAAGGCTGACGTTCTGCTACACATCACCATTGTGTCATCCATGGCGGCTAGTACAAATGACAAAAACAATTCACACCACTTAAGGGCGGTGAACTCATCACTAACCGGATCAAGCCTGGAAGTAGTCAACAGGTCCCCAACAACCAACCTGGTAGCTACTACTAAAAGCGCCGAAGCACAAACAGGCCGCAAGGCTGACCCGACACTGGCAAAAGCGTGACAAGCCATCTGGTAAAATGCGTTTATCCTCACCATCTTTTAAGAGTAGAACAATCAGGAGAATGCAAGAATAAAAGGAAGAAGAAACCATTATGGTTTACTAGGGAAGTCAGCACTATCATAAAAGATAAGAAGTCTGCCTATAAGAAGTATAAAGTAAGTGGAAGTGTAGCTGACAGAGAGGCGTATAAAATTAAACAGAGGGAAGCAAAACTAATTATAAGGACTGCTAAAGGGCAAAAAGAGGAAGAAATGGCCAAATCTATGAAGAGGGGAGATAAAACCTTTTTCCGATATATTGGTGACAGAAAGAAGAAAAACAATGCAGTCTCAAAAATTAGAAGTAGGGAAAATAAATATATTGACGGAGATAAGGCTGTGGCTGACCATCTGAATAGCTACTTTTGTTCGGTATTTTCAGATAGTAGCAGGCATGGTCATAGCACAACATCCAGCTGGGAAAGTACAGCTCCGGAGTTTCTGGAGGCTGATGTCTTAGCCGAGCTGGCACATCTAAAGGCAATGGGTCCAGATGGAATCCACCCCAGAGTTCTAAGGGAACTTAGGTTTGTGATTGCAGCCCCTCTAACTGATTTACTTAACCATTCCCTTTCAACTGGTGAGGTTCCAGATGATTGGAGAATGGCCAATGTCGTACCAATCCATAAAAAGGGGAGTAGAGAAGAAGCCAGTAATTACAGGCCAGTTAGTTTAACATCTATAGTGGTCAAATTAATGGAAACACTCTTAAAAAAACAGAAAATTTCCCATCTAAAAAATAATGACCTATTGGACCCAAAATAGCACGGCTTTACTGAGGGCAGATCATGTCAGACCAATCTTATTGATTTCTTTGACAATGTCACTAAAGTGTTAGATGAAGGTGGTGCTGTGGATATCGCCTATCTGGATTTTAGCAAAGCCTTTGACACTGTACCACATAAGGAGCTCATAGATAAGTTATTGAAGGTAGGACTCAATCCCTGGATAGTTCAGTGGATTTCCAGTTGGCTGAGGGATCGGTATCAGAGCGTTGTTGTAAATGGCGTGCAATCTGAACAAAGGCGAGTTACAAGTGGTGTGCCGCAAGGCTCTGTCCTGGGCCCCATTCTTTTTAATATATTTGTAAGTGACATAGGAGAAGGCTTGGTAGGAAAAGTTTGTCTGTTTGCTGATGATACAAAGGTTAGTAATAGGGTGGATATTCCTGGAGGTGTCTGCAACATGGAAAATGATTTAGCTTTACTGGATAGATGGTCAAAACTGTGGAAACTAGAGTTTAATGTCTCTAAATGTAAAATCATGCACTTGGGTAGAAGGAATCCCTGCTCTGAGTACCGTATGGGCAGTACTGTGTTAGCCAGGACCTCGGAGGAGAGAGATTTAGGGGTACTGATTACTGATAGCTGCAAGATGAGTGGACAGTGTAGCCAGGCAGTGGGAAAAGCAAGCAGGATGCTCAGCTGCATAGCTCGAGGCATCACCAGTAGGAAGAGGGAGGTTGTGATGCCGCTGTATAGAGCCCTGGTAAGGCCACAGCTAGAATACTGTGTGCAGTTCTGGAGACCTTACCTGCAAAAAGACATTATTCAAATAGAACGTGTCCAAAGGCGGGCAACGAAAATGGTGGAAGGACTTAAACTTAAAACTTATCAGGAGAGACTTAAAGAACTTAATTTGTACAGTCTGGAGGAAAGAAGGGAGAGGGGGGACATGATTGAGACCTTTAAATATCTGAAAGGATTGAATAAGGTTCAGGAGGGAAGTGTTTTTAAGAAGAAACTTAACGATAGAACAAGGGGGCACAACCTGAAGCTAGTCGGGGGGAAGATCAGGAGCAATGTTAGAAAATATTATTTTACAGAAAGAGTAGTAGATGCTTGGAACAAACTTCCAACAGAGGTAGTTGAAACATCAACAGTCACTGAATTTAAACATGCCTGGGATAAGCACACATCTATCCTAAGATACAGAGAACATACAGTATACACATAAGGGCAGACTAGATGGACCGTATGGTCTCCTTCTGCCGTCAACCTTCTATGTTTCTATGTTTCTAGCGGTGTTTGACAACCCCAAAACAGGGGCATCCACCTCGGGAGGGGACGACCAATGCTTCACTGCATCCAACAGAAAAGGATATTTCTTATCCCAACCCGGAGGAACACCTGGAAGCCGAGTAGGCCTCTCCCATTCCTTAGTAATAATGCCATCAAAATGCTTTTGATTAGGGAATTCCAAGCGCGGCTTAGACTCCTCGAAGAACTCCCCCTTTTGCGGAGGAGCCACCTCAGGAACAGAAATTGCCAGAACCTAACATCTGAGCCAGGACCTTAGGGGTATCCAAGGAATCCCCCTGACCCCGCTCGGTATCAGCGCCAACAAACTGCTGATCGTCAGAACCATCCGACTCCTCAAATAGCTGCCCTTACTCTAGCGGGGAGTAATCGGACCAGTCCAGAGAATCACACTCATCAAAATCAAAAGCCGGCGTGGCTGGAGAAATGCTTTCAGGGCCTTCCTGGCAACAGCGCTAGAAAATAATTTTTCATGATTGGCCAATTTGGCACACACCTCAGATTAAGACTCCCCACCCATGACAACATCACATGGGGTACGGAACAGTCGGGGAGGGGTAGGTGAAGAGACCGGCGGCGCTGAACCAGACGCCTGGGCTCCGGACTGCCGCGTAATAGTCTGCTGCGCACATGGTAAACAAAGAAATACATCATCCCCCGTAAGTGATACCCCACACCCTGCCGGGATTGCCCCGAGGGGAGCCCAAGCCCAGTATCCGGGGACGCCTCCATAAGGTGATCTTATAGGTAGTCGCAATGACCGAGGGAATTACGCAATATAAGCAACCCGGGATGCCCCTTTTATGTCCCAATTGGGAGGATTTAAATATGAGCCCAATTGAACCCAGGGACCCTAGGACTGGGAGAACCCCCTTAATAATCAATGTAGGTCCACTTGGAAGACACAAGAATAGTGGCATTCAGCATCACAAGCCTTCATATAAATATATATATACAAATACACATCAAGCATAATGAAAAACACACATAAAATAAAAAGGCAACAAGCAAATGAGGCCCCCAAGGGCCACTCACAACGCGGCAATGGCGTCCTAGTCTTTCCCAACACGATGCTGAGAAGAGAAAGCAGAAAGGGGGGCGTGGCCGGCGCGGTTCAGCACGGGCCAGTGGCCGGGCTCCACAGCGGAGTCAGCCGCGGCGTCGCGCCCGGCCCCTCCCCCCTCAACCACCGCACCCGAAGGGAAGAAGCTCCCCCACGACCAGCAGCTCGCAATGGCCGGCGCCGCGGTACAACCGGCGCCGGTAAACAAGACCAACAGTGCACATTCACACACACACTCCCACTGATATAAAAAAAAATACGGTAAAGCCATTACTCACACGGGAGCCCCCCCCCCCAAAGAGAAGGGCATCCGGAAGAGCGGAAAACCATGCTAGGGTGGAAGGCCACGGGACAGGGCATCCCAAAACCGGGGTCACCAACCCGGTTAACCGCCTACCCCCTAGTATGGGGTCTCACGGTGGAGCTTAGCTCCTAAGCACCTAGGGTGCCATCTACCCTCGCCCGGACCAGCAGCCTAGGCTGGGAGGCAAGGTAAATCAAAAAGGGCAAAGATAAACACTAAAGGACAAGGTTTACCGTGGGCCTGGCACATATGCTATTACATGGGTTTAGTCTTAAATACTCAAAGCTTTAATGAATATCAAAAGGGCACCATACGCTTTTCAGACTGAGCATGAGGACATGTTGACGTGACGGATTCATTGGATTCAGCTAAGTACAAGTCGCGTACACGGGCGGGGTCTGTGTAGTCACTGCATTGGGGCCAGACCAATGAGGTTCCACTCGAGTTAGCAGGACTCGCCCCTGTGGGAACCCCTACATATTCTGGATGCGGGGCACATATCCCTGGACCCGTGGCTTAGGGCCTCAGACTTGGATCCAAGTGTCCCTTCTGCCGATTAGAACTGGCCAGTTCCAAAGTTAGCGCTGGGAGAGACTACTCAAATATTCCCCGGAAGGGGTATCCCTAATGTGGATTCTCAACAATCAGGCATGCTTGTGCTGTGAAGCTGTGAGTGGTTGTGACGTGTATGTGTGGCTGCAATAGCTGCATGGAGGGGCCCCCGTTTTTTACTGTCACTTATATGTTTTTTAACCTGTATGTTTTTTGATGGTATGTTCAGTGTGCCCTTTTGATATTCTAAACCCATATTGAGTATTTAAGACTAAACCCATGTAATAGCATATGTGCCAGGCCCACGGTAAACCTTGTCCTTTAGTGTTTATCTTTGTGCAAGTCTTTGGTTTGTGGGACGTCTGGGACGCAGATAGTGCACATGCTGACATTGAGGGGATCTCCCCTCCTTTTATTTGTAATTAAATCAAAAAGGGATCCGGGCAGAAATAGATCAAATAGAGGGCCGGGAGTCACCCCGGCTACCTGCAAGGAGAAGACATCCATCTTCTGACTTGCTCGCCGTCTGCAGAGATGAAAGACTGGGTAATGAGTGGGAGGTCCAAGGTATTTATGGACCGGGAGGGGCTCCCTTTTTTTCTTTACATCTCTGCAAAATCGCCCTCTACAGGTCGGTATAACCCACATGTAATGAATGTTTTGAAGCGGGGTGTGTGACATACTTGGAATAGCATGACAGGACAGCTGGGGCATGCGCCGGTCCTCACCATCCCGCAGGGTAGTAGTGTCAGGCGAATGCATGACAGATGTGTTGGACAACCTGAGAACGGGCGTGTCCACCTCAGGAGGACATGACCAACGCTTAATCACCTCAGCAGGAAAGGGATACTTCCGGTCCCAACTCTTGGGCACCCCAGGTAGCTTACTAGGCCGTTCCCACTCTCTGAGCACCAGATTATTAAGTGATTCTGCTCAGGGAACTCCAAACGTGGTTTAACAGTATGAAAAAGCTCACCCTGCTGCTGCGGAGCCACGGCAGGAGGAGAAATACAAAGCACTTCAGATGACACTGACAGGTTGCTGACTCACATCTCCAAAGGGAGACCCGGTACCACCATACACCTTAGGTTGTTCTTCAGATGATTCTGAATCAGAGAATTGTTGCCGGGCATAACTTTAGGTTTGGCTGGCTTGGATGTCTCCCCCCCAACACAAACAGAGGGATGGTGTGCCGCCAGCAAACACGGCAGCAACACAGTGTGCGCGCGCAGTCTGGCTTTGGGCCGAGCGGCATGGTGTGTTGGGGAGTGGGTGCAATTGTAAACATAAAGCGGACCAAAACTCAACTAGCATCCCCCGATTTTGCTCCCTCCATGAGGAGCCTCTTTTGCCAATTTTCACTGCCCCTACTTTACTCTAATCTCAGTTAATCGAGCCCGTTTTAGCTGTAAAGCTCCGCCTCCTCCATTCATTGTCACATTGTGTGTGGCAATGATGTCATTGCCTCACCTATGCAATGACTGATCACCTGCCATCTTACGAGGAAAAAAAAAAAAAAAAAAAAAAAAAACATTCCAGGGTCTGTCCATTTCTGATGAAGGGGCACTACACACCCGAAACGTTCGATTACTATATGGACAATGGACTTCTAGTTCACAAATGTGGGTGTCGATTCATATTATGGACTTAATACATCACTTTGAAAAGAAAGTGCTGACTTTTCTGCTAACCACTAGCAAATAGGGCATCCCAATTTGAGATGTTTGTCCTTGATCTGGCAATCGCCACATGCATGGGCCTTTACTGGTACCCTGCACTGCATGATGCGCCCAGACAATTCATCACTGAATGGCAAGGGATGATTGGAGGAGAACCTGTGCATGGGCAGTGGGATCAGATCCAGACTTTTCATACACAAGGGGCAGTGTTAAGGGAACAAGGCAAGCACCCTGTGACCAGAGGGATGCAGGTTTGTCTCACTTCAGGGACATGACTAAAGTGCTCCGAGCAAGGCACCTTACCCCACAACTGCTCATTTGCTAGGGCAGCCCACCACGCCGGGCATGTGTACACTCACAGATTGTGTTTGAGTCACTGCACTGTGACCATTGGTGTCCAGAAAGCACCAGAAAACGTACTTTCCCATTCCAGGCTCCCATCTCTGCCAGCAAAGGGCAGGCCCATTCACCCTAGTGGACAGCTGCTCTCCCCACACTTACTTGGAGCACCCAAAACCCATTGCCCCCCCCCCCCCCCCCCCCGCTTCCTGTGTCTAGGGACCAATGGGCAGCCTGGGTATTGTTCTGCTTTGTAGTTTGAACAGTCTGGTGTAGGGATGAATAGCCTGTGCCCCTGTTTGAAGAGAATCATTTACTGCCCTCAGCGCCGCAGATAAAGAACCAGGAGCATCCAGAGATGGTCAGAATCCCTCCACAGTTGGGCCACACATCAGCAACATTGAAGAGACACAGCAGCCAGATGTCTCTTACCTTGGAAGGTGAAGGTCTTGCCAGCGTTGGTGACCCCATATGTAAAGATGAGGCGGCTCTGGCCTTTCATAAAGTCTGTCACCTGCTTCTTCACAGTCCCCTCAAAAAACTGAGCTTGTGTTGTTTCAGGTCCATATACCTGTTTGGCAAAAAGTGCATTGGTCATGATACACTAGAAAAATAAAAAACGCACAACCTTAAATAACGTAGAGAAAGGTGCAATTTAAAAGCAGAACAAACCCCAGGCATGTCCAGCCCTGGAGCCTAAGACATTGGCATACCCCGCTGTGTGAATACTTTTCTGGCAGCTCTCTTGGCATGGTAAACGACAGGGGCATCCCCAGCATCTTTCAGCCAAGACAGGAGCTCGCCCGACCATTCACATATCCTGGGGACGGGAGTGCGGCCAAATTTAAAGAGCACTGGGCCAGCTTATAATTTCTGGAGCCCCCCTAAATGGCAAAGACCTTTTTAAACAGTAAAATATTAAAGAAAAGAATTGACAAAGAGAAGCAGATCTCTCTCCCTCTCTCTCATGCGTCCTCTACACTGACAGCACCATCAGTATTACAGTAAGACGCCAGCAGATTCCAGGGTTTACTCAGAGTTCTGGGAGGGGGGGGCGCCATGGAACTGCATGGGTAGCATGGTGGCAAAGCACGCCACTGGCACTGGGGATGCAGCCACTTGGGATTGCCAAGCTCTTGTCTAAACTGAGCCATTCTGACGGTCATTAAAGTGGACCAACACCCAGGATTTTGACTATCCTGGGTTTTGGTCCACTTCGGCGGGGCACCCCGATCGGGGGTGCCCCGCTGTGTGAAACCCCCCAGAAAGCCCCAAAATCTTACCTGTCCCCGCTCCCACGTGACTGGACGGTTCAATCCCCGTCAACGTCCAGGCGGGGATCAGGAACGTCCAAGCGGCTGCCGCCGCCTCCCTCGCGTCGCATTCGGCGCGCGCGCGCCCCCGCCGACCATTCGCAGACGGCCGGCGCGGGCACGCCTACAGGGGCGCGAGGGAGGCGGCCGCCGCCGAAGATCAGGTAAGCGATTTGGGGTGTCTGGGGGGGTTTCACCCCGCGGGACATCCCGATCTCGGATGTCCCGCGGGGTGGGAGGTGATCGGCCCGGGAATCTTATAGATTTCCGGGCCGATCACCTCTCGGTGTTGGTCCACTTTAATATGCACAGCATATAGTACTGATTGGACGAGAGCCCACACAAACCCAGAATAGTCAATATCCCAGGCTTTGTTCCATTCAATGTGTGATTCTGCCCTCCACGGTGCACGTAAAAACTCACCTTTCCCCCCTCCACTTGTCTGATCAGAGACGTTGGCCTTTCAGTTCACAACAGGGAGTGTACACTGCCGCATACCAGGTGGCGCGTGCGTGCCCCAGCCATTCAGATAGCCTGGGACGGGAGCTCGCACGAGGCCGGAGACACGTGGAATGCATCAGCATGCTTCCCATTGATGGTAAAGGGGGAGTGTGCGCACGCTCCCCCTAGTTGAGATTTACTGTGCTTTCTGTGGGGCTTCACACATTAAATTGGGATGCCCCCAGGTCACAGAACAAATCCTGGGAAAGTCAAACTACCGGGTTATGTTCCTGTACGGTCAGGGTAACTCCAGTATATAGCAACTCTTATCTAAAATTAAACATGAAAAGCCATCTACGTGCACACTGGTTTTCACCCTTAGTGCACTTTAAAATGCCAGTCCTTAAAACCGGAACAAAACCCAACTGGGTCCAGCAATGGATTCTAAAAGATTCCAGGGCTGGCCTTCCCCCCTACGGCATACCAAATTGGGATGTCCTGTGTGACCCCCCCCCCCAGGGCGCCAGTCAGAGTGAGCCCCCCCCCAGGGCACCAGTCAGAGTGAGGCCCCCCCCCCCAGGAACTGAGGTAATTCAACAGGCGGCTCTGATTGCGAATGGGCAGCAAGAGCAGCTGCATCCCCTGCTGTCGTTGGATAGGGAAGAGGAGAGAGTCTTAGGTGGCACAGAACAAAACCCAGGAAAGTAAAAAGAATGGGTTTTGTTCGCTTTAATCATATTGGAGCTGATTGGGCAGAGTCACTGCATTTGTTTTTCTACTCCAAACAATCGAATTTCCAAAAAGGTTAATTCACTAGTCGAAAGTCTTCTACCTGCATTCCCAGGAGGGGGGGGGTCCTAAATCAAGGTCAGTGACCCTCTTCATGGAGCCGCAGAACTCCCCTTCTTCCCCACTTCAGCTCTGTAAACACTGGCAACAGCATATTTGGGATGAGCACGCTCCCGCTGCTGGGGATGCAGCTGCATTCCCAATTGCCACTAACAGCCGTTTACATAGCATTACATATACACAGCAAACGACTGGTTGAACGGGGAGCCTGTGCATGCACTGTAGGGCTGGGGAAGGGTGCGTTTCACACAGTGGAGCACCGGTATCAGGATACCCCGGCGCAGAGAACAGTCAAAATCAATTTTGTTCCGCTTTAAGTTAAAAAGGGTAGAAGGGTACACAACAACAAACAAGACCTCTCTTACATGACTAAAGGAAAACTTCTGGGCCATGGCACCTCCGCCTTTTTCACTTAGTCGACTAGCCTGTGAATTAAGTGGCGGCTTTACCAGAACGCTGCGGGCATCTGGGATGCTAACACAGTCCTATTAAAAAACAAAGAAAAAGTGTTTAGTATATAATTTAGGAATAAAATAATCATACAGCTCCACTTTAAAGCAGCACTTAAGAGGCAGTCATTTGGGGACCCACCTGTGATTCATTTTGCTCCATCTCCGATTCAGCAAATGGCCGCACACGCAGATATACGTGCATATATTCTGACGCACTTTTCTAAAACAGGAAAAATTTTTAAAAATGATAATCAAAAAGAGGAGACTTGACATACTGGCCAATCAAAGAAAGCGTGGTCCAAGGGCCCCATGGTCATATTGTTGCACTTCGAGGGGCTGCAATGAAATGTAAGAATAAAAATCTCTGGGTCACTGCATCCAGACTGGCCCTCCACCCTCCCCTAGCCCTGAAGTGCTAAAAGGGGAAAAATAAATAAATTAAATAATAACACCTTGCCCGTAATCCACCACCGGATCATGTGACCCACGCACTGGCCACCGCCATCGTTTCTTCGGCAACTCCTGCTGCCATCAGCAGCGGTTGAAGAAAAGATGGTGGTCACCAGTGCTCAGATTGCCGGCAAGGGAGTTTATTTTTTTTATTTTTTTAAATGCACAGCCTAGATACACTCAAAGTGTACCAAATACCTCACCATATCCGTCAACTCTCAGGTAGAACTTACATCTAGCATATACACAAAAATCCCCGAAAGTATTTCTATGAGTCCTTTAGGGCGACCCTAGCTACCCTCCCTGTATGGTTCTGGACTGGGAGGAAGGGATGGGGCTTTTAAAATGGCCCCAGTTTGTGTTACCTCTCCAGGGGGAGGAGCCTTCTCAAGAGGCCGTCCTGAAGGAATCGTAAAAAATACAATTCTGTGATTACTCACCTGTAGAATTGATATTATGAGTATACAGTACATCCTGCTCCAAATATAATACTTACAAGTGGGTTATCCTCCACCAGATGGCGCTGTACTGCAGAGACATAGAAAACAGGCTCCTCCCGGCCCCTCAAATACCCGGGGACCTCCCACAAATCCCCAGCATTGAAAAGCGGTTAACGAGAAGCCGGGAGAATTTAACCACCCAAACTGGTAACTATATCAATGATAATCACCATACAGGGGATCCAAGATGACGCAAAAACCAAGGGTGGGGTGGAGCAGGACGTACTGTGTAGTCATAATACCAATTCTACAGGTGAGTAATCACAGAATTGTATTATTCTTAGTATACAGTACGTCCTGCTCCAAATAGAATACTTAAAAGTGGGACATCCAATAGCAATGTCCATAAAGTAGGGTGGGATCCCCAACAAAAAAGGTAACAGCAGACAGTCTAAACCACTGCCGCTTAGAAAAGGTATGAACAGAAGACCAAGTAACGGCCTTGCAAACTTGTTCAACAGAAGCCTTGTGCTGAAAAGCCCAAGAGGCACCAATAGCACGAGTAGAATGAGCAGTAAGGCGGAAGGGAGGATTCTTCCCCTTAGCAGAATAGGCCTGAATCACGGCCTGACGGATCCATTTGCTAATAGTAGACTTGGCAGGAGCCAACCCTTTCCTGGGACCAGAAGGGACCATAAAACGAGCACCAGTTTTCCTGAAAGACGCAGTGGCCACCAGGTAGGACACCTAACCACATCTAAGGAAGGCAAAACCCTCTCCTTAGCATTGCTAGGATTAGGGCACAAGGAAGGAAGAACAATGTCCTGATTCAAATGAAAGGCAGACACTACCTTAGGCAGAAAGTCTGGCTTAAAGCGAAACACCACCATGTCCTGGTGTCTCTCATAGTAGGGGGGCTGGATTGAAAGCGCCGCCAACTCAGACACACGCCTAACAGAAGTGATAGCCACCAAAAAGACAACCTTGAGAGTAAGAAGGACCAGAGCAGCGTCCTGCAGAGGTTCAAAGGGAGCACCCTGCAAGGCAGACAAAACCCAAGTTTAAATCCCAAACAGGCACCATGGGCTTATGAGGGGGGGACTCACATGAGTAACCCCCTGGAAAAAAAGTCTTGACCAAAGGCCGGGAGCTTGTGATTGTGACGGGATGCAAACAGATCCACATCTGGTAAGACCCCAACGGTGACACAGGGATTGGAAAACCCTGTTGCAGAGGGACCATTCTCCCCAACGAGAGGTCTCCCTGCTCAGAGAGTCTTCCAGGAGATTCTCTGCCCCCGGGATGTACACAGCTGATATGCAGGGAACATTAGCCTCCGCCCAGGTCAGAATCCGAGATACTTCCTGGAGGGCCCCCTTGTTCCGGGTCCCTCCCTGAAGATTGATGTAGGCAACTGCCGTCCGGTTGTCTGAGGGCACCTGAACAGGCAGACCCTGAAGGTGATGGGTCAACTGAGCCAGAACCAACCTGATCGCCCTCAGTTCCAAGATGTTGATAGGTGTGTGGGCCTCCTGAGGGCCCCACCTCCCCTGGAACCGCAGGGACTTCCAGAATCCCCCCCACCCTGACAGAAAGGCATCCGCGGTGACCGTCTCCCAGGAGGGGGCCAGAAAAGATCTGCCCCCCCCCAGCAGGTTCCTGGAGTCCAGCTACCACAAGAGGGACCGCCTGACCAGGGGGGAAAATGCACAGACCCGGTCCAGGGACGCTGGGTCCTTGTCCCATACTGACAGAAGGTGAAGTTGTAGAGGCCTCAAGTGGAACGGAGAATAAAGGCAGTGCCTCGAAGTACGCCACCATCAGGCCCACCAGCTGCATTCCCTGCCTGATGGAGGGATGGTGACAAGATAGCAGGAACCGGGCCTGCGCAATCAGAGCGTCCACCTTCTGTTGAGGAAGGAAAATCCTTGCTTGAACTGTATCCAGAATCATTCCCAGGAATGGAGTCACCGAGGAGGGGGGACAGAGGATTTGGGGTGATTGATCACCCAGCCGAAAGACTCCAGGGTCGACACCACCCGCTGAGTGTCCAACTTTGCCTGATGTAGAGACTGGGAGGTGATGAGAATGTCATCCAGGTAAGGCAGCACACGGATGCCCCGAGACCTGATCAGAGACATTACCCCAGCCAGCACCTTGGTGAACACCCTGGGAGCTGAAATTAGACCAAAGGGCAATGCCACAAACTGGTAGTGTTGATCTCCCAATGCGAACCTGAGGAATCTTTGGTGACCTGGAAACACAGGAATGTGAAGGTAAGCATCTTTGATGTCCACAGACTTCATGAAATACCCTGGGCGCAGGGAACTGATGGAAGAGCGCAGAGTTTCCATGTGAAAACACAGGCCCATCCTGGATTTGAAGATCCTCAACAAATTTGTCAAGAGCCAGACTGACCCATCCTTTTTGGGTACTGTGAAAAGAATGGAATAGAAGCCCTTGCCTTTTTTTTCTTAAAGGGACCTTGCAAATGACCCCCAGCTCCAGGAGGCTTTGCACAGCCTGAACTAGATCCTGAGCTGACACAGGGTCCTGAGGGATCCGGGACCTGATGAATCTTGGGGGTGGGGGGGGCGGGCTGCAAACTCCCATCTTGTAACCGGAGGACACTACCTCCTGAATCCACTGGTCTGAGACATGAAGCCTCCAGACGTGAGCAAAGTGCTGAAGCCGCCCCCCCCCCCCCACCCGGATAGGCGAGGGCGCCCCATCATGCCTGAGGGGGCTTGGGCTTAGAACCCCAGGAGAAGCCAGGACGACCACGTCCTCTGCTCCTACCCCAGGGAAGGAAACTCCCCTCCCTTGTCTAGCACCACGGTAGGGGGGGTGAAAAGGAGCCCTGACCCCGAAAGGGCCGAGACTGCCGCCTGCGCTGGGGCAACCTACCTCCTTTAGCAAAAAGGTCCAGACGGTCCCCAAACAGGCGTAGTCCTTTGAAGAGAAAACCAGTGAGGGCTTTTTTTTGTCAGCAGCCCACTGGCGCAGCTAAACCGAGCGGCGTATAGCCACCACCAGGGCAGAAGTTCTGGCACACATTCTAATGGTGTCATCCAAGGCAGAGAGGACAAAATATACAAAGACATCACAGCTAGATAGTGCATTAAACACATCAGGAGGCAATTCATCAGGGGCACCATCAAGGACAACTCTTATCAGGGACCTAAGAGCCACGGACGTGATGGCCGAGGCACAGATCGGGCGCAGCGCCGTCCCCACAATTGCAAAGGGATGCCAGTTGGTCAATGCGCCGGTCCTCAGCATCCCGCAGGGTAGTAGAGTCAGGGGAGTGCATGACAGAGGTGTTAGACAACCCTAGAATAGGGGCATCCACCTCGGGAGGGGATGACCAGCAATTAACCACATCAGCAGGAAAGGTACACCGGGAAGTCTACTGGGACGTTCCCATTCCTTAAGCACGAGAAATGCTCGGGAAATACCAAACGTGATCTAGCAGTATGAAAAAGCTCACCCCTTTGCCCAGGAGCCGCAGCAGAGGGAGAGATGGACAGAACCTCAAAAATCTGGGCCAGCAATCTGTCAGTATCATCCAGGGCCCAGGGGTCAGAGCCAGAATCGTCATGACCCCTGGGTCTCTCATCAGATGACCCCGAATCAGAGAACAGCTCCCCTTCGTCCGAGGGGGTATAGCCACATGAATGCAAAAACTCATCAGTTTCCATTGGGAAAAAAGTGACAGCAGGTGTCAAGTGCCGCTTTTTTGCAGTGGCCTTACGCGCCAGGGTATTAGCAATTAACTTCTCAACACTAGCCAGTCTAGCAGACATATCAGGCTGAGAGTCCCCACTTGTATACAAGTCATGGGGAGTGAGACTCAGGCTTGGGGGGAGTAGGTGAAGTGAAACGAGGTGCAGGCCCAGCCACAGGAAGACCAGATTGTAGCACTAGCACCTGCTGTGCGCAAGGAACACAGACCCGTGCATTGTCACTGCTAATAGGGGAGACCCCACAAGCTACACACAGCCGGGCTTGTCCCGAAGGAACCCCGGTCACATTATCCTGAGATGCTTCCATATGGTGATTACAAGGCACAATATGCCAGTAGGGATTAACGCTATAAAGCAACCCTGGATGCCCCAATAACCCGCTAGGGAAGTGGGAGTAATTACACTAGGCCTCACAAGTTAAAATTAAACAGAGGGCCGGGAGAAGCCAATGGATTCGCCCGTCTGAAAGACATAATGAACATGGGTCGTAAGAAAACATACAATAAAAAATGCTAATAAAAGTCGCCCACGAGGGCGCTTACGGACCGCGGTAGGTAGAAACCGTCACACAGGTCACACGATCAGACAAAATGGCGTCGGTATACCTCGAGGGGCGGGCCAGTGCAAGCCATGACGCGGAGCGCGTCAGAGCCAGCCCCCCCCCCCCCGAAGAGCGCGAAGCCAACCAGACAAGCAGCCAATGACAGCACGGGAGCGCCTGAGGTAAGTAATGACAATAATAAAGACAAAGAAAGTCAGCGCAGCGGCTGACACAACATATGTAAAGTAACAAAATAACACATAATGTACACACACCCTTCCCCCCCCCCCCCCCCAAAGGCTACAGGGAGAATGAGGTAGGACGGCGGCCCATCTATATAGGACCCACAGATATACAGGCATGGGGCAATAGTGCGGGAGGGGCATCCCATAGAGGCTCACCATAAGCCTATACCGCCTACCCTTTGGTGGGTGACTGCGGTGGAGCAGCGCTCCTTAAGCGCTCATGGTGCTGCCTACCGTCACCCGACCAGCGCAGCCAAGGCTGGAAGGCACATTACTAGTGGAAAAGGTGGGAATAGTCCTACAGGGCCGCAGGCTAATAGCCCCGCTCAACTGCGAGAAGAGAGCCATATTGTTGTCCTTCGTAGTGGGACTGCAGAGAAATTCTGGGGATTTGTGGGAGGTCCCCAGGTAATTTGAGGGGCCGGGAAGAGCCTGTTTTCCATGTCCCTGCAGTACAGCGCCATCTGGCGGAGGATAACCCACTTGTAAGTATTATATTTGGAGCAGGACATACTGTATACTAAGAATATACCGTTACCAGTAAGACTAACAGGGATTATCTCTCTACGTCCTTCAGGACGACCACTTGAGAGGATAAACAAGTAATCTTTGAATGAAGGGCAGGACACAGATTGAGAAATTCTTGTAAAAGATTGTTGATAGTCAGACAAAAGATCAAGCATGCCTTAAAGCGGCCCTTAAAGCGGCCCAAAACCCAGGATTTTTACTATTCTAGGTTTTGGTCTTCCCCCCCCAATCGGGAGTGCCCCGCTGTGTGAAACACCCAGGGAGCCCTAATACATGTGCCCTTCCCCGGTCCTACAGCGCATGCACAGCCCTCTCGTCCAATGCGTGAGCTCGGATCTGATCAAGCCCCTTCGTCCAGGAGATCGTCTAATGCGAGTAGATCCAAACACGCTGGCGTCCCCATCCCCGCTAACATTTAACAAGGAGCGTGTCCGCCACTTACAAATGCCTGGTGCGGGCACACATCGCACCAGGAACGAAGGCGAGTTTTCGGGCAACCTGGGGGGTTTCGCACAGCCCCGAGGGACTCCAGGGTTATGGTCCACTTTAAGATAGGCAAGATGGGAGGACGTGGCTGCCTTACAGATTTCCTTCAAGGAAGCCCCAGATCCTTCTGCCCAGGATGTAGATACTGCCCTTGTTGAGTGTGCTCTAATATAAGGAGCTGGAATGTCAATACATGTGTAAGCTAAGGAGAAGGCCTGCCTAATCCTAATGGCTATTGCAAGCTTTGGAGGGGGCTAAGCCTCTATTCTTACCACTGAAGGAGACAAAACCTGTCCATCTTCCTCCAGGTAAGTGTGTGTTCCGAGTACAAAATAAGGACATCTAGAAACGCCGTCCTGGTTGCCTCCAAAAGGATGGGAGAACAATCTCTTGTGACAGGTAGAGGCTATCTTGGGTAGGTAAAGTGAATCAGGCTTGAGGATGGCCCTATCCAGAGGAGCTATACAAAAGGGCTCTCAAATGGGGAGGGCCTGCAAATCACTAACCCCGAGTGCTGAGGTGATGGCAAGCAGAAAACACTTCTTTAGGGTTACAATTTTCTGACCCTTCAGCAAGTGGCTCAAAAGGAGCTTTTATTAGACCATTGAGAACGAGGGCGAGATCCTGTGTCTGGAGATAAAGACTAGTCTTTTTCTATTAATAGCTATGAAGAATCTATTAGTCAGGCTATACTTTTTTAGGGCTTTATCCGTTAAAATTTAGATTCTGTAGATTTGGGTAATAAATTGTGCAGATTAAAGAAATGGAAGAGGGCTTGTTCTACCACTTTCAGTTCCCTGAAATTCAAGGATCTTGTTTGAAGACCTTTTGACCAGTGCCCTCGAACATGTAGGACGTCTAGGTGGGCATCCCAACCCCAGGCACTGGCGGCAGTTATAATGACTGGGTGGGTCTGCCTCCAAGGCCTGCCCTCCTCCAAGATCGACAGGATCATCCAACAGAGAATACCATCTGGCTCCTCAGGATACTCAGTACCTTTGTGAACATCCTGGGAGCCGAGGAGATTCCAAACAGCAAGACCCTGCACTCCATGGGTATATGTAGGCAGGTATCTTGATGGTTGATATTCACCATAAATTCCCCCGTCTTGAGCAAGTTTCTTATCACGAATATTGATTGCATCCTGAATTTTTTGTAGACCAAGTAACTTAGTATGATACTCAGTCTGAAGGCCCTAACGCACCTGATAGCAATATTCTCATGTATTTCTGGTTCAAAAGCCCTTTGCCCTGATTGACATAGGGAACCGTTACTATTACTTCCTTGAGAGGCAACTCTTGGATGACTTGGGGGGAAAGTCACCCTCTTCCTGGGGTCGCATGGCAACCTCTTGACCACTCCAGAGGTTCCCTGAGACCCCACTCTCAACAGAAAAGGATTCTAAGTTACGGACTGCTACGCAACCAAAAAAAAAAAAAAAAAGTTAACCTGAGGCTCGGCATCAGGATCAAGGTTTGATGGAAGATGTCAGGGGATTACAGACCAGGCTTGTGTCCCCCTTTATGTTGACCCCAATGCTTCTTGGACTCAACCTGTCTGTTGAAAAAAAAAAACAGTTTGTCTAGCTGGCATTTTCCTTTTGATCTTTTAGGTAGGATGGGAGACTTCTTAGTTCTTTATGGTGGGCATGGTGAGCATCGCCTCCAGTACTGCACTAAACATGAGATTCCCTTCAAAAAGGGAATTTTGCAGTTTGGCCTTGGAGGCAAGGTCCACCTCCCACGGTTTTTAATCAAATAGCTCGCCTGGCTGAATTAACTAGGGCAGAAGCCTTGGCAGTGGCTCTAGCCGCCTCAGCAGAGGCGTCCTCCAAGTAGGAAATGGCTCTAAACATACACGGCAGGGTCTCCGAGAGGGCTTTTTTTCTATGTATCCCTTCAGGTTCTGGAGCCACAACCCTGGCAATACAATCGAACGCCAGGGTTGGTTTCAAGGTAAATGAATACACATCCCAAGCCCTTTTGAGGATTCAGTCTGTGCATCTATCCATAGGGTCTCTAAGAGTACCGGAACCTTCAAAACTCAAGTCCGAAGATCTGGAGACCTGTGCCTTCCAATTTAGAACATTTGGACCAGGAAGCACAGGTGACCTCATCAAATTTACACTTAATGGCGTTTGAGAGAAAAAGCTCTCAGGGAACTACCATTCCCTTTTAATTAAATTAGATAAGGAAGAGTGAATAGTTAACTATTTTTCCTTTCTACCCATGAATTTATAATAAACCATATCCTGGAGTAGTCTTTTCATCGCTAGGGATTTAAAAAGCGTCATAAATATCAAATAAGAGCTGCAGTGTCCTCCCACATGTTATTCTTTGGTCCTTTTGGAGGTTCCTTCTTCAGATCCCTCTCCTTTAAAACCCTAATTTAATGAATCCTTGTCTGAGGAGGCAATACCTTCACTCTCCACAGTTCCCTGGCTGTGGCTGGTAGTCCGGGGGGGGGGGGGGGGGGGGGGGGGGACACACGGCAGTTTGAGAGGGAGCCGGCTGAGGAGGTGCGGGAGTAGCAGGTGGCACAGCAGGGGCTGCGTGAGATTATGCTAGGGGAAAACTCTGTCGGAGGATACGTAGCTACTGGGGGGGGGGGGGGGGTAGAATCCTGGCCAATCTCCTTTTCCTTCTTTTCTTTCTCCTTGGGTTTGGAATTATAAATACCAGGATGAAAGAAGAAGATCATGCTAAGCTAACACCGAACTAGCAAAAAAAAAAGGATCAGGCTCACAACAATGCAGAAATACTTCTCACTGGCTTCTTGTGAGGCACTATGTGCTGCTGTTGCTGCCACTCCTCCACTGGCCTACCAGACAGCGCTTCCACCACCGCAGCCCGGGTTAGATGTGAGAGATCCTCAGCATTCTCCAGGCCCTCACTTCCATTTTTTGCCTCCCGGAGAAAACCTCTACCACGGAGGTGTTTGGAATACCTGTGCTCTGGCATTCTCCAATGCAGCCGGAAACACATCATTGGGTGTACTTCCAGTCGGAGTGCGACCCGGAGACCCGAAACCGGAAGTCTCCCACCGGCCAGAGTAATATGCCCTTGCTCCGGCCCAGAGGTCCGCAACGCTGTGACAAGAGACTGGACCCCCTCCGCCAGCATACACCACTGCAAAGAGCGTGGACAGCCTCCAGGATCCTCAGCACCCTCTTGCAGCAGCAAGCAGTGGGAGAGGGGTGTTCATCAGACCCCTTTGGCCGCTGGAGAACTATTCTGTGGAGGTAAAGCTGGGATTGGTGAACACAAAAATCCCTGTTAAAGTGGACCAACACCCAGGTTTTTCACTATCCTGGGTGTTGGTCCACTTCCTGCTAGACCCTACTTGAACCCTTCCTGCAGGTTTTCGAGAACTGCCAGAATAAAATTCTTACTTAAACTGTTATTTTCACAGTAAGAGGTAAAAGGCTTCCATACTTTATAGTAAATTCATCTAGTTGTCATTTTCCTAGTATCAAGGAGCATCATGACAACCCTCTCTGATAATCCTTTCTTTCTCAGGATCCTTGCTTCAAGATCCAGGCAGAAGGTCCCGGCATCAGTAGATTCGGCAGCAGAGGTAGTTCCTGTTGCTCTTCCACTGACATCCTTCTCAAGGTCGCAAACCAACTTCTTCTAGGCCACATTGGAGTGATAAGTACTGTTGCTGGATCTGAGGCAATTGTTTCTCAAAACTCGGGGAAGAAGCTGCAGTGGAAAGTCAATCTATTGGAGGACAGCACATACATGCATTGTGGGAGTGAGGCAAGATTTGCAGTGATCCTTGGGATTCACACACTAGGGTATCTTGGTTTGGGACCAAAATCCATGTGAAAATCCTGGGTCTGTCCAGGCATATTAACCCCCCCCCCCTCCCCCCCCCCCCCCCCCCCATTTGTCCCATGCAGCCCTTCCATTGATTTCCTTTATTATCAAACTTACCCATTGCCAATATACCGCAATCCACCAGTCTTCATTTACAAGGAAACAGCTCCCTCCTCCATGACAGAAGTAAACCCCTTTGCACACCCACTCCATTCATAGCAATAGATGATGCTCTAATGCCCCACATTTGATAGTAAATATCATTGAGCCACTTAGATTGGGCCCTAGAGAACGCCATAGTGCCCCAATCAGCCAGTGCCTCACCTCAGCATCATCAAGCATTAAAAACTGCTCAGAAAGATTGGTGCGAATGTCGTCGATGTCTTGAGGCTCATCTCTTTCTGGAAGGGAAATCCCCTCTCCCACATAGGAGGGTCTGGGGTGATTGTGCTGCTCTTCTGTGGGCTTCATCTTGTCTAAAGGAGAAAAAGAAAAAAATATATTTTACAAAAAACAAACAAGTAGAGCACGAAACCCTGCTAATACACAGACATGGAGCCAATTACATCAATATCCAGCAATCTGCACTCCTAATTTTAGTTAGCAGCACCAATGCTCCATACAAGGCAACACATTTAGTCCAACCACTGGACGTCATCAGGACACAGCTTGGTCTGAGTAATTGAGCCAGGACATAATTAGTGCTGGCATTTGTGCAGCAATATTCTTTTTATATGTTTGTGCATTTAACCCCACCATGCAGAGAGAAACAAGCAGGAATGGCGACCAGGGATCATTTGTCTTGATCAAAAGCACTTCAGTCATGTCCCAGCCAGGAACTGAAACCCTACGGACACAGGCCACTTCATTAAAGAGACACTATAGGCTAGTCCCCACTTCCAGATTCATAGTGCAAGGCACAAAAAGGCATTTATACACGTTGGGTCATACACAATGCTTAGTCCCTCTTTAAAGTGGACCAAAACACAGGATTTTGACAATCCCGGGTTTTGGCATTCGGTGTGTGAACCCCCCCACCAGTAAAACCCACCTTTCCCCGGTCCTATGGCCCATGCTCTCCTCCAATCAAATTCGCTTAGCCAGAACAGCTAAGGGCCGAGTCTAGCCAAAGGGAGCAAATCGCACAGGTGGCCACATCCCCACTACCCTCAAACACAGTATGCCCGCAACAGACCCTGCTAAAGCGATGGCGGACACAGCTCGCACATTTGCGTCATTGGGTTGGGAAGAGGGGAGGATTTTTCAGGGACTCTGGAGAGTTTTACACAGTGGGGCATCTTGATTTGGGATGCCCCAGAGGGGTTGGGGAGGGAATCAGGCAGCCCTGGAATCTTTAGCCATGGGTTTTGGTCCACTTTAAAAGAACTTCAGAGGCGCCGAACTGAAATATTATATATATATATATCTGCCTGCTTGGTGTAGGCCACTCACTTCTTGTCCCCCCCCCCTCCCACTTGGGTTTCACCTTTATCTAACCCTCTCCTACTCACTTCCTCCCCCCTAGTAATAAAACCACCTGGAAAAGTAAAATAAAACAAAATCACAAATAGATCCCCAATTGAGACAGCAAGTGCCTCTCCTGCTTGTCACCCCCTCCCTTGGAATGTGGTCTGTAGGTATCATATAGCAGAAATGAGATTGATATACTCTAAGACAGGCTGTGATACCAACACCAGCCCCGGGTGTTCTGGGGCCTATAAGCATGGCTGGCAACAATGGCCAGTCTCACTCGAATCTGACCATCAAGAGTGACACACACTGCTTTTAACATCCAAGGAGCAGAAGACCAAAAAGCATGTGTAGACTGAGGGACAATTTATTTGATTGGACCGCAAGCCCAGACAGACCCCAAAGTATTTTGAATTTTTTTTTTATATCACTTGCTATTTATCTTATTTGCTGTGTCTTATAGTTGTCATGGGACAAGAGCCTGCACATGTGCTGCAGGAACCAGAAGGGGGGTGAAAAGCAGCATTCTTGGGGGGGTGGGGGGGGTCACAACAGCAGGGAATTGCAATCCCTGGGTTTTGTTCTGATTTAATGCACAGTACGAACCCCAGGGCTGTCCGAGTTCCACTTCTTGGAGCATCCTGAATTGGGACGCTGAGTAAAACACATCGATCACCAGTTTCACTTACCTGCTCCCAGAGTCCTCGTCGCATCCCTGCTCATCTGTAGCAGTGCACGTGCATGGCCTTTCTGAATGATCAGCGCAGGCACGCCACAGCTAAAAGGTGCTCAGCGGAGCCAAGCAAAAGCTAGAGTGCTCATTGGCTAAGTGTGGCGCTCAAGGAATCAGCGCTCGCGCCCGAGTCTGAACTCTAGGAGCGAAAGAAGGCGAGTAAATGGGGCAACCTGGGGGATACACGCAGCAGGGCATCTAAATCCGGGATGCCACTGCACAGAGGAACAACACACAGGAAAGTGAAATTCCGATGTGTTGTTCCTCTTAAAACACAAATCGCATACCAAAATGTACTGCACTAGGAACAAATACAATTCTGTTAAACTCACCTGTAGAATTGTTTTTGAATATATCCAGTCCAGGTCGTCCCACAACAATTACATGTGGGTAGTCCGCCACCAGGTGGCGCAGTTCACTGCAAGATCCAAAATTTTAGCTCTTCCCGGCCCCCTATAAAATTAGGTGTCTCAATAGAATTCCCAGTGGTCAAAAAGCAGTAAGAAAAGAGCCGTCCGGAAGGCCAAGAAACCATGTTACATCACATAGCTTCAGCATGTACTCCAACAAAAAACTGAAGGACAACGTCCAAATATAAAAATGGTAATCACCATAACAGGCAACAGAGATAATGAAAAAGGGTGGGGTGGGACGACCTGGACTGGATATATTTAAAAACAATTCTACAGGTGAGTTTCACAGAATTGTATTTTTCACTATATCCAGTCCAGGTCGTCCCACAAAAATTACATGTGGGACATCCAAAAACAGTGTCCATAAGGGCGGGATCCCCAGTGCGGAACAGCATGTAGTCCATCTCACTACCGCCTGAAGCACCTTTCGGCCAAAGACAGCATCAGCCGAGGCCCTAACATCCACCTTGCAAAACTTGGTAAAAAGGTATGAACTGAAGACCAAGTGGTGGCCTTACAAACTTGCTCAACCGATGCCTGGTGCTGAAAAGCCCAAGAGGCACCAATAGCTCTGGTAGAATGAGCTGCGAACCGAAAAGGGGGTTCCTTCCCCTTGGCAGAGTAAGCTTCCTGAAAGATTCAGTCGCAGACGGGTAATACTTAACGGCCTTGACCACATCCAAAGCACGGAGGGTCCGTTCCTTGGAATTAGCCGGAGCTGGACACAAGGAAGGTAAATCTTATAGATTCCCGGGCCGATCACCCCTGGGTGACAGTCCACTTTAAACAACTCCCCTTCCTCCATGGAGTCCCGACCTCCAAAAAGATCATCAGCAATATCCGAGTAGCCTGGCTCGATGTACCGCCTCTTACTCGTGGCCTTTCTAGAAGCTGTGCGAGATAACTGTCTCTCAATACTGGCCACCCAATGTGCCAAATAGGCTTGGGACCCCCTGCTAACTTCCCCCCTCGCTGAGGGCTGAAGGCAGTCGCGGGGGTGTTGGCTAGGCCGCAGGCAAAAGCGGGCTAGGGGTCGATACGCCCAACCTATCATGCTCCAAAAATACGCTCCTGTCGCAAGTGACACAAACCGTGCCGAGTCCTGATAGGGAAGACGAGCGCCCTCCTAACAGAAAATGGCGCTGAGGCGGGCGCAGAGAGGAAGGGCGGCCCACAGAGGGGCCCCCACCAACGCAGAGCATGGCGCGCCCCGCACAGACAGGCCGAGGCCTCAGAACAAAAGGCCCCGCCGAGAAGCACTGCTCCCGTCCCCCCCCCCCCCCTCACAGCGCGTCAAAGATGGAGGGGAGGGGAGAAGGAGACGAGGGAACAAGGGAGGTAGATATGTCAGTAAGAGAAAAGACAGTCAAAAAGCAGCATAACCCCCCCCCCCCCCCAATAAACTCACCATCGCCTATGGCCGGCTACCCTTTTAGGGAGGGTCTGCGGTCCAGAGCCTAGCTCTGTCAACGCCTGACCCCCGACGTTCACCCTACCTTCACCGTCCAGTCAGCCAAGGCTGGGAGGCATAATGGGTCCACGGGAACAGTGGGAATAGGGGGTGCAGCGGCCGACAGGCTTAGAATGCCCCGCTCAGATGCAGTATCCAGGAGAAAGAATCCAAGACGATCCTAGCAGCAGCACTGCAAGATGAACAAGATGGGGATTCTATTGAGACACCTCATTTTATAGGGGGCCTGGAGGAGCTACAATTTTGGATCTTGCAGTGAACTGCGCCACCTGGTGGCGGACTACCCACATTTAATTGTTGTGGGACGACCTGGACTGGATATAGTGGAAAAAAAACTTAAGGACAACGGTTAAATATAAAAAATGGTAATCACCATAACAGGCAAACAGAGATAATGAAAACAAGGGTGGGGTGGGACGACCTGGACTGGATATATTCAAAAACAATTTTACAGGTGAGTTTCACAGAATTGTATTTTTCACTATATCCAGTCCAGGTCGTCCCAGAAGTGATGACATGTGGGACATCCAAAAGCAGTGTCCATTAGGGCGGGACCCCCAGTGCGGAACAGCATGTAGTTCATTTCACTACCGCCTGAAGCGCCTTTCGGCCAAAGACAGCATCAGCTGAGGCTCTAAAATCAATCTTGTATAACTTGGTAAAGGTATGAACAGAAGACCAAGTGGTGGCCTTACAAACTTGTTCAACAGAAGCCTGGTGCTGAAAAGCCCAGGAAGCACCAATAGCTCTAGTAGAATGAGCTGTAATACGAAAAGGAGTTTCCTTCCCCTTGGCAGAATATGCTTGCACCACCGCCTGTCTGATCCACTTACTGAGCGTGGACTTGGCAGGTGGCAAACCTTTCCTGGATCGCACGACCCCTTAAATAGGGAGTCAAGTGAAGAAGCACCAAGCGGATCGCTCTCAATTCCAGGATATTTATGGGCAAGTGGGCCTCCTCCCAGGATCTTCTGCGTCAGCCAAAAGCCTCCAGTCAGACTGGCATCCGTGGTGACAATCTCCCACCGTGGAGTCAAAAATGACTTGCCTATCAGCAGATTTCTGGCGTCCAGCCACCACAAGAGGTATTGCCTGGCCAGGGGAGACAGTGAAAATTCCTGTTACAGCGACTCCTGTGTCCGATCATAACCGGTCAAAAGATTCAATTGAAGAGGTCTCAAGTGGAACTGAGCAAAGGGCACTGCCTCGAAGCATGACACAATAAGGCCCACCAGCTTCATCCCCAGATGGAAGCCGACAAGACAGCAAGGCCTGCACCTGCGTCTGAAGGCCCACCACCTTCTGCGGTTGCAGGAATACCTTGGCCCAACAAGTGTCCAACGTCATGCCCAGAAAAGACCTCACCATGGAGAGAGTGATTGAAGACTTGAGGTAATTGACTACCCAACCGAAATCCTCTAGAGTGGACAAGACCGTCCGTGTGTCGTTCTCGGCCTGATGGAGACTGAGCCGCAATCAATAAATCGTCCAGTTAAGGAATCACGCAAATGCCCTGGAGTCTCAGGATGGCCATGACACCTGCCAGCACCTTGGTGAACACACGGGGGGGGGGGGGGGGGGGCTGAGGATATCCCCATTTGCAGCACCTCAAACTGGTAATGCTGAACCTCCATAGCAAATCTCAGGAACCTCTGATGCCCCTGGAATATCGGAATATGCAGATAAGCATCCTTGATGTCCACAAAGATCAAGTCGTCGCCGGGTCGAAGCGAGCTCACTGCTGACCGTAATGTCTCCATGCGGAAATGTTTGACCCTGACAAACCTGTTGAGACCCTTCAGGTCCAGGATGGGTCTCAGCGTTCCGTCCTTCTTAGGCACCATGAACAAATTGGAGTAAAAGCCCTGACCCCGTTCCTGCCGAGGCACAGGACAAATCACACCTGACAGCAGAAGGTGTTGGACGGCCCTTCGCAGGCCTTGTGCTGTCACTAGGTTCTGTGAAATCCGTGACTGAAGAAATCTTGAGGGCGGTCATACTGCCAGCTCTATTTTGTAACCGGAGGAAACCACCCCCTGAATCCACCGATCCAAGACACGCTGTCTCCAGACGTGAGCACCCGGATAGGTGAGGGCGCCCCCCATGCCTGCGGGGCCTTGGATCCCCAGGAGGGACTGGGTCGGCCGCGGGACCTACCTCGTCCCCAGGAATCTCTGCGAGTACCTGAGAAGGAAGAGCCTTTTCCTCCAAGAAAGGAGCGATAGGCAGATGAACCCTGAAAGGGCCGCGTAGGTCTTCGTTGCCGAGGAAGCCTTCCGTCCTTGACCAGGAGGTCCAGACGCTCCCCAAACAGTCTGTGGCCCACGAAGGGGATACTAGTAAGCGACTTTTTGGCCGCGGCATCAGCCGACCACTGCCGCAACCAGAACGAGCGGCGAAGTGCGACCAGCAGGGCTGAGACCATGGCACCGAGCCGGACACTATCAACGAAGGCAATAAATTCCATGCAGGCCTTGAGGTCCTTGTACTTCTCAGCCTGCTTGCGAGACTTGGCAATATCCACAAGGCGTGACCGTAGTATTGGACAGGCTCGATATGGGGGCATCCACCTCGGAAGGACAGGACCATAGCCGGACCAGCTGCTCAGGAAAGGGATACTGCCTGTCCAGGCCCTTGGGCACCGACGGTAACTTGTTAGGCCTTTCACATTCTTTGAAAACCATGTCAGAAAAATGGGCCTGCTCAGGAAAGACTCGCCTCTGTCTCAGGCCGAAACAAATCACCCCGCTTCCTTTTAGCCACTCTAGGAGGGACAATGTGTAGCATCTCAAAGACCGCAGTCAGCAACCGCTCTGTATCTTCAGGGAGCCATGTATCCTCATCCGAGGAAGAAACGGGCCCGTGGTCAAGGCCAACAGATTAATCCACCGTGGATATGGAGTTCTCGTGCAACTCGCCCTCCTCCACGGAGCCGTGGCCTCCAAAGAGATCAGCATCAGCATCTTGATCGTTATCAGAATAGACCGGCTCAATATGCCGTCTCCTACTAGTGGCCTTCTTAGGGCTAGTACCGCACATGGGACAGAGCTTCACCCGCCCCGATGGGGCCCCTAAGCTCACTATCTCCAGAAGCCTCCATTATGGTGATTTGAGAATGATAACAGATACAAGGCACTAACGACCTAACCTGGCCAGCCCGCAAAATGAGTCCCTTTTATCTGATCCCTCTTTACAGGGAGAGGGCGTGAAGAGAGGGGGGGGGGGGGGGCAGAGGCCGAGAGGAACCACAACCCGTAGTATCAAGGGGCCCACCTAGAAGACACAATGAGAACAGCAGCCCACAACACATGCCCAGCAGCATAATAAAGAGCGATCATCAAGAGGGACTCACGACACCGCTCTATAGACCAGGTCAGGACGACGGCAGCGTGCAGGAGGGAGAAAGATGGCGCGGAGCAGCAGCAGCACACACGTTCCTCGAGGGGCGGGACGAACAACAGCAACGCAAAAAACGTCATCGTGTGGCCCCGCGACGGCGCGAAAAAACGTGCCCGCCCCCAAGATGGAGGAGGGTCCAGAAAAGGCAAGCGGCCCAGGGAGGAGCCCAGCAGAAGCTCGGCCCGGACAGCAGTGCGTGGCGCACACCAGCGGCGGAGTCCGCAGCCCCAGCCATTCTCCGCCTGAGCAGCGCCTGCCCCCCCCCCCACCTCACAGCGCGGCAACATGATGGAGAGGGGAGAGAGCAGGAGCGTCGAGGGAGCGAGGAGGTAAGTATGTGAGGTGAGAACAGTCAGACAAGAAGCACACCAGCTCGCAAGGGACTCCACAGAGTCCTGTCTAGTAAAAAGGAAGTACGCCAAGCACAATACACCAAATAAAGCTTGTCGGGCAGGAAGGGCATAAGCCCCCGTGGGCATAGTGGTTCCCCCGCCTCCTATATAGGATCACCATCAGCCTATGGCCGGCTACCCATTAAACAGGGTCTGCGGCCCAGGGCCTAGCTCTGCCAAACGCCTGACCCCAGCGTTCATCCTACCTTCACCGTCTCGGTCAGCCAAAGCTGGGAGGCAGTAGTGGGTCCACGGTGGCAATAAGGATGCAGCGGCCGACAGGCTAGGAGGCCCCGCTCAGCTGCAGTATCCAGGAGAGAGTATCCATACGATCCTTATGCAGCAAGACTGCAGGAAGAACACTGGGGAATCAAAGAGAGAGACCTGATTTTATAGGGGGCCGGGAGGAGCTACAGCTTTTGATCCTGCAGTCAAGCCCCACCTGGCGGTGGATTACCCACATGTCATCACATCTGGGACGACCTGGACTGGATATAGCGAAGAAAAGAAATAAATATAATTTAAAAATGTATCAAAAAGCCTCACATGTAAAAATGCTCACACATGCACACCTCAGTAGTAAAAAGGTCCCACATACATACAAAACAAATACAACAAATTACGGCTCCAGCTCTCGCTAAAGGGTTGGCTTAAACCTGCACCAAAAGGCCCTTAAATAAACACAATTAAATCAAAATCATCCACATTAAATTTATTGATTAGAAATCACATTCATTACATCATAAAAAAACAATTCATTTGCATAGGGGGAGACCACCTCTGGGCAAAAGGAAACCCAGAAAACTTTCTTAAAAATAATCCTAACCACAAACTCATAATTCACATCTAAAAAAAATCCACTATCATAAGAAAAAGTGCTTTAGTGCATGATAAAATTCTAAGGCAATGTTGTGCAAAATATAAAGTTATTTCCCCTAAATGTGATGCCCAAAGGGATGGTGTTCCACTAAAAAAGCCCCCCCCCCCCCACAAGACAGGAGATGAAATTCCACGCGTTCCATGGGTCAGTACCCAGCCACTTCCTCACACATGCATACAAACACCGTTCAAAACGTCACCAGTTAAAGTGGACCAAAACTCAGGATTTTGTCTATTCTGGGGTCTGTGACTCCCCCCTGAAGGTCGCCGAAACAAACTAACCTCATCCAATCTGCTCGAATCCGCTGATGGCGGCATCCCCCACTACCCTCCAACAGGGAGCGTGCCTGTGCTGCCCATTCACAAATGCCTAGAGCAGGCACAGTCCCTGCTAGAGGAATAGTGGGGATGCGGCTCGCGCATGCGCCGTTGGACCGGCAAAGAAGGTAAGTGTATGGGCAACCTGAAGGGTTTCACACAGCAGGGCATCCCGGGGGGGGGGGGGCATTGATCAGCCCAGGAATCTTAGATTGCCCTTTGTGTGAATCCCTGGCAGTAATGCATACCTCACCGGCAGTCCCTCACACAAACTATAAGGGAGGCAGGAGATGCTGCCACCAGCTGCGCCTGCATCTCCTGCCTCTGTTTAGTCTGCACGGGGCGCGTCTGCTGCAACTGAATGACTGGGGCACACGAGGGATGCAGCCGTCCATCGCAAGAGAGGCTAAGATCCCCTTCAGCTTTTATTTATACATGCGGGCAAAAAAGCCACTAGGATGAGCGCTGTGCCAGCACCATGCAGGTATGTACTACAAGCGACCAGTGAGATTTCACAAGGGTGAAAAACACAAACAGGGACGCTTCAAGGGCATGGACCAAAACCAAGATAGTGAAAATCCTGAATTTTGGTCCACTTTAAAGCAGAACAAAAACTAGTATTTTGCCTGTCTTGGGTATTGTTCTGTGCAACGGACGCATCCCGCTTTGGGATGCCCCATGTGAAACCCCCACAGACATAACTCTTGCCGCTCTAGCAGCACAATGCGGGCTCTCATCCATCGACCCAGGAATCTTATATTGATTCCCTCCCCCCCCCAGGGCATCCAAAATTGGGATGCCCCGCTGTGTGAAACCCCCCAGGTTGCCCATACATTTACCTTGTTTCCCGGTCTTACGGTGCATCCCCACTATCCCTCTAGCAGGGGGATTTGTGAATGGCTGGCCTGGGCATGCTCGCTGTCAGAGTATAGCACGAGATGTATGTATGTTATTATTGGGGATATTTTGTGGGAATTATTTTTAGATTCTTTATTAAATGATGCTTTTAAATATGTGTTTTTTTGTCGGGATCATATTCATGGATCATTGTATTTGGTGGCTGGTTATCTCGTTACATTGCCTGTTACATTGTGTCTAGTATCTATGGAGACCCGTGCTGGCTGCACGATGAGCTCCGTCCCCTCCATCCCTCCTACAGCAGCGGCACGCACGCTATTAGCAGTGTTTATGTGTGCGGCTGGCTGGGGGGGGGGGGGCGGGGCCATGACGTCGCTGGACGATAGTATTGCTCTGATTGGAGCGCAGGGCTCAGCTGTGTGTGTGTGTGTGTGTGCAGGCGGCTTCCGGCCGGAGCCGTGCTGTGCGCCCGGACGCGTGTCCTGCAATCAGGGATGAGTCTCTATTTATAAGGGCAATGATGGGGTAACTATCTACACCTTGATAAAGTGGCCTATGAGCGGGGGGCCACGAAACGCGTTGGGGGATCGCTACTTGACCTGGGCATTCCTGGGGAACACTTCAGAGTTATACACTCAGGTGATGTGTGTTTTCTAATTGGTTTTGTTGTGTTGATATTTTAGTCTGCTTTCTTTCTTTTTCCTTGCCACATTTTGTACCATTAATGTTATACTTGCACAGATTAGCACTTATGCACTTTATGGACTGTTTTGTTATATGAACACTGAAATATCCTATTAATAGGATTGGGTTGGGTAAAATGGGGATGCCCTTGGGAATGTACGGTCTAGTCTTATATGTTTTTTAATTGTCTGTTATGTAATTTTTGTGGGTAATTATTAATAAATTATTTATGAATTCATGATGTATATTTAAATAATTTATTAATTACTGTGGAGGTGGTGCGATGGTTTGGAGCTATACTAGGTGAATTGCTGGATTCACCACTATGAAATCAGAATTCTAATCTTAGACAGAGATAGTCTCCCACCACTGCACGGCCACAGGTATTAAATTAAAATCTAATGTGATCTTACCGTATATACTCGAGTATAGGCCGACCAGAATATAAGCCGAGGGACCTAATTTTACCACAAAAAAATGGAACAAGTTGTTGACTTGAGTATAAGCCGAGGCGGCTTTTTTCAATTGGAATTGGAGTTGACACACAGAAAGACACACACACACACAGAAAGACACACACACACACACAGAAAGACACACAGAAAGACACACACACACACAGAAAGACACACACACACACACAGAAAGACACACAGAAAGACACACACACACACACACAGAAAGACACACACACACACACACACAGAAAGACACACACACACACACACACAGAAAGACACACACACACACACACACAGAAAGACACACACACACACACACACACACACACACACACAGAAAGACACACACACACACACACACAGAAAGACACACACACACACACACACAGAAAGACACACACACACACACACACACACACACAGAAAGACACACACACAGAAAGACACACACACACACACACACACACACACAGAAAGACACACACACACACACACACACACACAGAAAGACACACACACACACACACACACACAGAAAGACACACACACACACACAGAAAGACACACACACACACACACACAGAAAGACACACACACACACACACACACACACACAGAAAGACACACACACACACAGAAAGACACACACACACACACAGAAAGACACACACACACACACAGAAAGACACACACACACACACAGAAAGACACACACACAGAAAGACACACACACAGAAAGACACACACACACACACACACACACACAGAAAGACACACACACACACACACACACACAGAAAGACACACACACACACACACACACACACACAGAAAGACACACACACACACACACACACAGAAAGACACACACACACACACACACACAGAAAGACACACACACACAGAAAGACACACACAGAAAGACACACACAGAAAGACACACACACACACACAGAAAGACACACACACAGAAAGACACACACACACACACACAGAAAGACACACACACACACACACACACACACACACACACAGAAAGACACACACACACACACACACACACACAGAAAGACACACACACACACACACACACACACACAGAAAGACACACACACACACACACAGAAAGACACACACACACACACACACACACACACAGAAAGACACACACACACACACACACACACACACAGAAAGACACACACACACACACACACACACACACAGAAAGACACACACACACACACACACACACAGAAAGACACACACACACACACACACACACACAGAAAGACACACACACACACACAGAAAGACACACACACACACACAGAAAGACACACACACACACACACACAGAAAGACACACACACACACACACACACACACAGAAAGACACACACACACACAGAAAGACACACACACACACAGAAAGACACACACACACACACAGAAAGACACACACACACACACAGAAAGACACACACACACACACACACAGAAAGACACACACACAGAAAGACACACACACAGAAAGACACACACACAGAAAGACACACACACACAGAAAGACACACACACACAGAAAGACACACACACACACAGAAAGACACACACACACACACACACACACACACACAGAAAGACACACACACACAGAAAGACACACACAGAAAGACACACACACACACACAGAAAGACAGACACACACACACACAGAAAGACACACACACACACACACAGAAAGACACACACACACACACAGAAAGACACACACACACACACACACACACAGAAAGACACACACACACACAGAAAGACACACACACACACACACACACAGAAAGACACACACACACACACACACACACACACACAGAAAGACACACACACACACACACACACAGAAAGACACACACACACACACACACACACACACACAGAAAGACACACACACACACACACACACACACAGAAAGACACACACACACACACAGAAAGACACACACACACACACAGAAAGACACACACACACACACAGAAAGACACACACACACACACAGAAAGACACACACACACACACAGAAAGACACACACACACACACACACAGAAAGACACACACACACACACACACAGAAAGACACACACACACACACACACAGAAAGACACACACACACACACACACACACACACAGAAAGACACACACACACACAGAAAGACACACACACACACAGAAAGACACACACACACACACACACACACACACAGAAAGACACACACACACACACACAGAAAGACACACACACACACACACAGAAAGACACACACACACAGAAAGACACACACACACACACACACACACAGAAAGACACACACACACACAGAAAGACACACACACACACACACACACACACACAGAAAGACACACACACACACACACAGAAAGACACACACACACACACACACACACACAGAAAGACACACACACACACACAGAAAGACACACACACACACACAGAAAGACACACACACACACACAGAAAGACACACACACACACACAGAAAGACACACACACACACACAGAAAGACACACACACACACACAGAAAGACACACACACACACACAGAAAGACACACACACACACACACACAGAAAGACACACACACACACACACACAGAAAGACACACACACACACACACACAGAAAGACACACACACACACACACAGAAAGACACACACACACACACACAGAAAGACACACACACACACACACACAGAAAGACACACACACACACACACACACAGAAAGACACACACACACACACACAGAAAGACACACACACACACACACAGAAAGACACACACACACACACACACACAGAAAGACACACACACACACACACAGAAAGACACACAGACACACACACACACACACACACAGACACACACACACACACAGAAAGACACACACACACACAGAAAGACACACACACACACACACACACACACACACACAGAAAGACACACACACACACACAGAAAGACACACACACACACACAGAAAGACACACACACACACAGAAAGACACACACACACACAGAAAGACACACACACACACAGAAAGACACACACACACACACAGAAAGACACACACACACACACAGAAAGACACACACACACACACACAGAAAGACACACACACACAGAAAGACACACACACACACACACAGAAAGACACACACACAGAAAGACACACACACAGAAAGACACACACACACACACAGAAAGACACACACACACACACAGAAAGACACACACACACACACAGAAAGACACACACACACACACAGAAAGACACACACACACACACAGAAAGACACACACACACACAGAAAGACACACACACACACAGAAAGACACACACACACACAGAAAGACACACACACACACAGAAAGACACACACACACACAGAAAGACACACACACACACAGAAAGACACACACACACACAGAAAGACACACACACACACAGAAAGACACACACACACACACAGAAAGACACACACACACACACAGAAAGACACACACACACACAGAAAGACACACACACACACACACACAGAAAGACACACACACACACACAGAAAGACACACACACACACACACAGAAAGACACACACACACACACAGAAAGACACACACACACACACAGAAAGACACACACACACAGAAAGACACACACACACAGAAAGACACACACACACACACAGAAAGACACACACACACAGAAAGACACACACACACAGAAAGACACACACACACAGAAAGACACACACACACACAGAAAGACACACACACACACAGAAAGACACACACACACACAGAAAGACACACACACACACAGAAAGACACACACACACAGAAAGACACACACACACAGAAAGACACACACACACAGAAAGACACACACACACAGAAAGACACACACACACAAACACACACAGAAAGAGACACACAAAAAGACACAGAAAGAGACACAGAAAGAGACACAGAAAGAGACACAGAAAGAGACACAGAAAGAGACACAGAAAGAGACACAGAAAGAGACACAGAAAGAGACACAGAAAGAGACACACACACACACCATGCCTCCCAACTGTCCCGGTTTTCCCGGGATTGTCCCGATTATTGCACAAAATCCCGCGGTCCCGGACCGTTAGTAAATGTCCCGGGACACCTTATGCCGCGGCGGTGTGCCCAGGGCCGCAACAACTCCGGCGCCTTTTGAACAAACACTGTCCAGCGCGAAGATACTTCCTGGCGTGCGGGTGAGTGTTTGGGGGAGCAGGCGCGTGGGGGGAGGAGGGCGGCTGTCTGGGTTGCGGATAAAAAAAAAAAAAAAAAAAAACGTACGCAGGCTGGCATGCAGGGGTGAAGGCAGACGAAGGATGGAGCTGGAGGGCGTGACAGGGGGTGTGGTCGTGGGCATGGCAGGGGGTGTGGCTTGTCCCGCTTTCATATTTTCAGAAGTTGGGAGGTATGACACACACTGTGGGTACCTGCTGCCGCTCTCAGACGCGCAGGTGTCGGGGGTCAGGGTTTGGCCGAGGTTACCCTGCAGAGGGGCAGCGGGGTCCCCCTCCCCTCCTCCTCCTGCCGGTCGCTCGGCACACAACACCCTCCATTCAGCTCCGCCTGGCAGCCGCCGCCGTTCTCATACACACACCAGCACTTCCTGGCTGTTGCGTGCTGGTCGTCGGTGGGCGTGCCCCATATGGCCGGCGTCGCCCATTGACGACCAGCGCGCAGCAGCCTGGAAGTGCCGGTCAGTGCGTGAATGTGTGTGCGCGTTTGTGTGTATGAGAGCGGCGGCAGCAGCGTGTACAGCAGGGACCCGCAGCGGCCGCCCCTCACCCTCCAGCATCTGTTGGGTTCAGGGTTGCGGCCTTCCCTGGCAGTCCGCCCCTGGACTCGAGTATAAGCCGAGGCGGCTTTTTTCAGCCCAAAAAGTGAGCTGAGAAACTCGGCTTATACTCGAGTATATACGGTATATGGTGGTGCAGAATTTACCCATATATTTTAGCATAGCACGAGATGTGGCCGTCAGTGCTCGGAGCCGCTGGCCTTAGACAAAGGCTTAGACGGCATGACATCAGAGGCGTTTACTTCCTTCTCAAATAGTTCTCAGACTAGAATAGGGAGCGCACACTGCCGCATCCCCCGCCTCTATCTAAATGGCTGGGACAGAAGGGCGCACACCACCAGGGATGCAGCAGCGCGAACACTCTCAAAACAATGAGCCATTTGCAGAATGACAGTCACAGCAGGCGATCTCATTGGACAAGAGCCCACGCATGCACCATGAGAGCGAAAAGGGGAGTTTTTGTGCATCCTCTGGGTTTTCACATAGCAGAGCAACATGATTCGGGATGCCACACGGAAAAGCCAGCAGCCAGCCCTGGACTCTTAGATTTAAAGTGGACCAACACCCTCCCGGATCAGCCCGGGCTGATCCGATCCCTCCCCGCGGGGCATCCTGATTTTGGATGCCCCGCAGGGAGGGATCAGATCAGTGTGAAACCCCCCAGGAACCTTACCTTACTCCCGTTACGGCGCATGCTCGGGCACACGAATGGCGGGCGCGCTCCCTGTTAGAGGGAAGCACAAGATGCGGCCGCCAGCGTGCTCAGAGCCGCTGTGGTTGTAGGTCACTTGGACGCGCATACCACAGCGGCTCCAAGCGCGCTGATCCGATCGGGGTGCCCCGGGGAAGTGGACCAAGACCCAGGATAGTCAAAATCCTGGGTGTTGGTCCACTTTAAGGCCCGTCACTGCTGGGTTATATTCTGCTTTAAAGCAGACCAAAACCCACATCCCTAGAGACTAAAAGACTCCAGGGCCTGGTGAAAGTCCTCCCCCAAGTCATTCAGATTTGGGATGCCCTCTGTGTGAAACCTCCTGTGCAGACCTCCAGCATATCACATGGTAGGTTGACAGTGGGCACGACAATCCTGTCACCCAGGTATAAATATGCACCACAATCTATTCTGATTGGACGAGAGCCAGTGTACACGTCATAGGAGTGAAGGAAGAGGCCAGCTCTTCTTTGGGGGTCTCACACATATGGCCCAGCTAGCTGCAAAGCAGTGCAGCCCAACAGGAATTCTCCCCGGTGCCCATATAACCAGTCTGTCACTGCTGCCCATGTCAGCCTGCGCTGGATCAGGACAGCGGGAGTAAGGTGAGTATTTTTCAAGACGCTGGGGGTCGGCTCAGCCAATCACAGCACACGTTGCCCTATACCGGTTAACACTCTCCGGGCACAAGCACTCACCTGCAGCCCACAACCACTCACCCGTCACAAACAGCTAACCCGCCACCGCCGTCTTCTTTTAAATTCCACCAATCCGGAGCCGCCAGCAGAAGTGCATGGTGGGAAGGGGCGCGGCCTAAGCGTTGTCATGGCAAAGGCCGCCGCTCCCATTTGTTGCTGATGTGCGAGTCAGCGCTGTGTCCTCCGTACAGGAGCCATTTTGCCGTAGCCAGGCTATTGTGGGTGACAAGCTAAATGAATAGGGCGCCAATGTGCCTGACCAGGAGCTCTCCTACTCAACAGAATCATAATGGGTAACCCGTAGCTTTAGTTAGGGTAAATGGGTGAGTGATTGAAAGCAGACCTAAACACAGGACTCCCACTTTGTAGCGCCGACCTGTAACTCACCTGGATCTAACACACGCACAGGCTCTCATCCAATCAGAGTTCATTACTGTGCATATTTAAAAGGGTGACCAATAGCCTTCCCCGGATCCCAAATTGGGATGCTCCACTAAGTGAAAACCCCCAGGTTGCCGGTATTAAAGCGGACCTTCGCCCTAAATAAGAGTCTATCTTATATGTTTCCAACATCCTGTACATACAGATTGCCCACATTAATCCGGACCTTCACCCTGGAGCCTATCTTATATGTTTCCCACACCCTGTACATACAGATTGCTCACATTAAAAATCATCCTACCTGCATCTACTGCATCTTCTGAGCCTTTAAACATCCAAGATGGCAGCTCATGGAACATTAGGCAGCCTGCAAACAGGAAGTGTCTTCTGACTGTGCTACTCTGCAATCTGGTATTGCTCTCCTTTTTTTGACACCAGCTCTGCTCTGTCTGAGCAAAGCACAGCTATGACTTCCCCCCTGTACTTTATCCCCCTCTCCTCAGTAAGTGTGATGCTTCTGAGTCAAGATGGCGGCGCCCATATCCTAAGGTCCTGAACAGAGTTGCAGCCCAGGGGAGGAAAGAACAATAAGTAAGTGACTAAAAATGTGAAATATATTAAGTTTAGATGCTGGGGAATCGTTTTTTAAGGGTTCGGGCTTTTCATTAAATCATGATGAAGGTCCGGTTTAAAAGCCCCAGGCTGACCAATAGCCTTCCCCAATCTCAAATTGGGATGCCCCACCAAGTGAAACCCCTAGGTTGCCGGTGTTCACTCACCTTCCCCAGACCTTACGGCACATGCGCGGGCTTCTTTCGTCCAATCAGAGCCATTTGCTGTGATTATGTAATTCGGCAAACAGTTCTGATTGTCTATGATGGAGACCGAGAGCGGCAGCATGCCCTGCGTCCCGCTCATTGCTGTGCATATTAAAGCAGGGGGAAAACCCTTTCGGCTCGGCCCTGGAATCTAAAAGACTCCAGGGCCAGCCGCTAGTGTAAACTCATCTTTACTGTCAGCTCCCACAACGCGGTGATCGCCAAGTGCTGCATCCCCTTGTAGCTGTCTGCGTCTCGCCTATTTGAATGGGAGCGTGTAAGCCGGGGGTGCAGCCAGCCAGATGAATGATCAAAACCCGATTTGGTCAGTCCTAAGTCTAAGGCTCCAGGACCAGTCTATTCCCTATCTCTCGGGATGCCCTGCTGAGTAAAAGCCATAACATCTATCTTTCCAGTGATCCAGGGCCCAGCGATTAAACCGGACCTTCACCATGATTTAAAGTGGACCAACACCCTCCCATGATCAGCCCGGGAATCTATAAGATTCCCGGACCGATCAGACCCTGACTGCGGGGCATCCTGATCGGGGGTGCCCCGCTGTGTGAAACCCCCCAGATCCCCGAAATCCCTACGTTATCCTCGATCCAGCGGCGCCCGCCGCCGCCTCCCGCGCATCCCTCTAGCAGGACGCGCACCCGCGCCGGCCGTTTGTGAATGGCCCTGTAAGAGTGACGCACGGGAGGCGGCGGCGGCGCGCTCTCTTGTCCGTCGCTGCCTCCAGCTTGTCCGTCGGTGGGGATTGGCAGCGGCGGTCACGTGGGAGCGGGGAGAGGTGAGTTTTTGGGGCTTTCTGGGGGGTTTCACACAGCGGTGCCCCGCCGAAGTGGACCAAAACCCAGGATAGTCAAAATCCTTGGTGTTGGTCCACTTTAATGAAAAGCCCAAAACCTTAAAAACGATTCCCCAGCATCTAAAATTCATATATTTTAAGATTTTTTTGTCACTTACTCATTCATTCCCCCACTGGGCTGCAACTCTGTTCAGGACTCTAGGATACGGGCGCTGCCATCACTTACTGAGGAGAGCGGGATAAAGTACAGGTGGTAGGTTATAGCTGTGCTTTGCACAGACAGAGCAGAGCTGGGGTCAGGAAAAGGATAGCAATCCCAGAATGCAGAGCAGCACAGTCAGAAGGCACTTCCTGTCTGCAGGCTGCCTGATGCTCCATGAGCTGCCATCTTGGATGTTTAAAGGCTCATAACATGCAGTAGATACAGGTAGGATGATTTTTAATGTGGGCAATCTGTATGTACAGGGTGTGGGAAATATAAGATAGACTCTTATTCAGGGTGAAGGTCCGCTTTAAGTTTTACAGCCTCTATCAGTCAATGAGGGGGCGTGACCTAATATAACAAATGCCGCCATCTTGGATGTATAAAGTGGACCAACACCCAGAATTTTGACTACCCTGGGTTTTGGTCCACTTCGGTGGGGCACCCCGATCGGGGGTGCCACGCTGTGTGAAACCCCCCCCCCCCCCCCGATCGCCCGAAAAACTCACCTCACCCCGCTCCCACGTGACCGCTGGAGCCAATCACCAGGGACGGACAACGAGAGGCAGCGACGGACAAGCAGAGCGCGCCCGCCACCGCCTCCCGCGCGTCCCTCTTACAGGGAGCGCACTCGCGCCGGCCATTCACAAACGGCCGGCACGGGAGCGCGCCCTGCTAGAGGGACGCGCGGGAGGCGGCGGCGGACGCGCATGTGCTGCTGGAACAGGGAAAAGGTAAGCTTCTGTGGGCTTCCTGGGGGGTTTCACCCCGCGGGACATCCCGACTTCGGATGCCCTGCGGGGAGGGATCTGATCGGCCTCATCGACTCATAATATGCAGTAGATGCAGGTAGGATGATTTTTAATGTGAGCAATCTGTATGTACAGGATGCGGCAAACATACAAGATAGACTCTTATTCAGGGTGAAGGTCCGCTTTAAGTATACAGGTTTTCACAGAGCACCTGGGCAGGAGGAACAAAATCAGTGATAGTAAAAATCCTGGGTTTCCGCATTAAAATAATATACAAGTAACGTCCCAGTGAGGAATCACTTATTGGGGTGTCTTGCACTTCCTTATATGCGCCACTAGTTGGCAGCAGAGCGCCTCCTATTACATAAAGCTAAGCTGGGACAGAGGCGTGTACGGGCGAGCTATGAGCGGAGGGGTTGCCCTGATACAGGGGGCGAGCCGGGGACTCGGCCTCCATTTCTGTAAGTCTCTGCTGCGGGCCGGGAGGCGAGTGGTGGCCACATGCCGGGAGCCACAAGCTGCCGCCGCTCTGCAGGCGCTGGAGCAGCAGCACCCCGACACACTGACTATAATGAAGCTGGACGTCAGCAGCGCGGCCGCCATCGAGCAGTGCGGCCTCCAGCTGCAGCAGCGAGTAACTGCACTCGATTTATTGATCAATTGCTCGGCAATGCTGCACCCTAGCGGCCGCGGGGAGACCAGCCTGAAGGATGTGTCCGCAGAGGTAAGTGCACCCTGCTGGTTCTATATAACAGAGGTTCTCTAACTTTGTATGAGAAGTGCCCCCTAGAGACAAGAAGCTTCTACAAAAAACCTACAAAGAGGGGATCAATAGCACTTTTAAATTGGATCAAAACCCACCCAGCCAATTTGTGATGTCTCGCAATCCGGGCCGATTTATTCCCCCCCCCCGTGGGGCATCCAAAATCGGGATGCCCCGCTGTGTGAAACCCCCCAGGACACCAGCTGCACCAATGGAGCATGCGCGGGCTGCGGCTGCATCTCACACTTCTCTCTAGCAGCATGCATGCCCGCCCCAAGCACTTGTGAATGGCTGGCGCAGGCGCGCTCCCTGTTAGAGGGAAGCGCGAGATGCGTCCTCCAGCGTGCTCGGAGCAGAGCTTGGACGCCCATAGCTTAGTGTCTCAGAGTGCGCTGATTGGAGGAGCGGCCGCACATGTGCCGTAGGATTGCAGTGAGGTGAGTTGGCTGCGGCGATCGGGGGGGGGGTTTCACACAGTGGGGCACCCCCAATCGGGGTGCCCCGGGGTGGGGGACTAAAACCCAGGATAGTCAAAATCCTGGGTTTTAGTCCACTTTAAAGACCAAAACCCCCTGGCGACCGGCCTGATCGATTCCCTCCACCCGGGGCATCCAAAATCAAGGATATACCCCGCTGTGTGAAACACCCCTAGCTCACCCCATACATTAACCTTCTTTCCCGGTCCAACGGTGCATGTGTGAGCCGCGGCCACATCCTCGCTATCCCTCTAGCAGGGCACGTGCCCGCGGCAGACATTTGTGTATGGCCGGCGCAGGGCACACTCTCTGTTAAAGGGAAGGGGGGATGCGGCCGCCAGCGAGCTTGGAGCTGCTGGCCTTAGATGAAGGCTTAGACGATGTGATGTCAGCTGCTCCAAGCGCACTGATTGGACGAGCAGCCGCGCATGCATTGTAGGACCGGGAAGAGGGGGGTTCCAGGGTTTCACGCAGCGGGGCACCCACGATCGTGGTGCCCCGGGCGAAAGGACCAAAACCCAGGGTTTAGACACTTTAAAGTGTCTCAACCCCTGCATCTAAAAGACTCCAGGTTTGCTCCAGGCCTCTGAAATCATCTTGCCCCGCTGTGTGAAACCCGTGAGTTCGGCGGTAAACCTAGCTTTCCCTATGGCTGTCATGGTGATGTCTTTACTGGCAGCCGCATCCCTGTCTTCCCTGTAGCTGTGGCGCACCGCTGTATTTAGCCATTCAGATAGGCTTTCCAGTCTACAGGGAAGCCGGGGATGCTGCCCGTGAGCTGTGTTACATCAGCTGGCATTCTTGATATCAGCCAATTGGTGATCTCAAAACTGCCAGGTGGGCGTGGCCTCTACTGAGTAAAAGCGTTTTTTTTTTATTTTGTTAAATTGGGCCACCGCCAAGCCGGCCCACATCACTTGGGTGGGAATGGTGAGTTTGGGGGGGGGGGGGGGCAGGAAGAGGGTTAGGTGCTGCTTTATAACTGGGTGACCCAGTGGCCGGACTGCCTGTGTCTAGGTGCTAATTCGTTTGAGCTGCCAGAGGTTGCGGTAGCGAGCAGCAATGCAATGCCCGCTTCTTCATTTGTAATAGCTGGGTCCCGCCATTCATGCTATGGGATTTGTTGGGTGAACGCTAATGACAGAAGAGATAAATATCGCTCTCTTCCTCAGCAATAAGCATGGCTGGGGCACTGTTGTGGGGAAATTCTATCTAACTCTATTGATTATTTGTCTTCTCTCCCACAGGGTCTTTCCCTGGCGCTATCTACAAATACGATTGGTCCACTGCTGGTGGCTAAACACTTCTCCCCTCTTCTCCTGAAAGGAAGTGGAGCGTTCGGGGCGCAGTCACCTGACCAGTGCAAGCACAGCTCCATCCTCGTCAACATGAGCGCTAAGGTGGCCTCCATAGGAGACAATGGTAACTGCTGATAAGCCAAGCCTGTGAGGGGTGATTGTCGGCATTCAAATACTAGTGATACTATGGGCCCCATTTGAACCCACTGCCTGGGCCCTACAGTAACCTATATGTCATGGCTGGGCCCAATTGTGTATTAACCCCCATCATTTATAAAGTAATGGCTGGGTCCCTGGTTTATACTGGGGCCCAGCCATCACATAAAGGTTATGTTGGGGCCTAGACTCCATACAGCTTGTGTTATGTCTGGGCCCCCATAACCTAATAATGTGATGGCTGGGCCCCTAGTTTGTGTTTCAGTTCCCTGATTACAATAAGGGCTGATTCTGCACCGTGATAATTTTTTTCCTTACATTTTTGTGAGAAAAAACATTTTAAAAAATGATCCCCTTGAAACCCTATAGTGTGAATAAGGGGGAGGGGGACCCTAGCTGTTCTGTGCCTAACTCAAACTAAGGCCCAGCTATCACATACACATATCACATAGGTGTGGGGCATCCTAGCGGCCAGCCCTGGAATCTTTTAGAGGGTTTCGCTCTTCTTTAAAGTGGACCAACACCCAGGATTTTGACTATCCTGGGTTTTGGTCCACTTCGGTGGGGCACCCCGATCGGGGGTGCCCCGCTGTCTGAAACCCCCCAGAAAGCCCCAAAAAACTCACCTCTCCCCGCTCCCACGTGACCGTGCCAGCCAATCACAGCGCTCAGAGCCGCTGTGGTATGCGCGTCCAAGGCCGCCTGGACGCGCATACCAGCTCAGCTGGTTCTGAGCGCTGGAGGCCGCGTCTCGCGCTTCCCTCTAACAGGGAGCGCGCCTGCACCGGCCGGCCGGCGCGGGCCTCCTGGGGGGTTCCTCCCCGCGGGACATCCCGATTTCGGATGCCCCGCGGGGAGGGATCTGATCGGTCCGGGAATCTTATAGATTTCCGGGCCGATCCCCCTTGGGTGTTGGTCCACTTTAAGATCTATTGTGTCTGGGCCCCCCACAACCTAATAATGTACTGGTTTCATATTTAGTCTGAATAGTGGGGCAAGCCTAATTGCCTTGCACTCAGTTCAAACTAGAGGCCCAGCTTTTGCATATAGGTTATGTTGGGGCCTCAACAGTTATGTCTGGGCCCCTTAAAGTGGATTTTGACTATCCTGGGTTTTGGTCCTTACCCCTAAAGAACCCCAATCGGGGATGCCCCGCTGTGTGAAACCCCCCAGGTCGCCTGAACAAACTCACCCCTTCCCGGTCCTACGACGCATGCCCGGCCGCTCGTCCAATCAGTGCGCTCGGATCCGCTCTAGCCCCTTCGTCCAGGAACTTGTTTAATGCGAGTGGATCCGAGCGCACTGGCGGCCACATCCCCCGCTACCCTCTAAAAGGGAGCATGCTGCTCACGCATGGGCCGAAGGTGAGACGATAGCTTAGATGAAGGGGGCGGGAGCAGATCCGAGCGCACTGATTGGACGAGAGGACAGGCAGGTGCCATAGGACCAGGGAAGGGTAAGTCAGATCTGGCGACCTTGGGGGTTTCACACAGCGGGGTACAGGGGGGAGAGGGCAAGGACCAAAACCCTGGATAGTTAAAATCCTGGGCTTTGGTCCACTTTAATGTGAAAACATACTGCCATTAAAAAGAGTGGGAGGAGTTCCCCCATGGCACAATGAAAACCCCTGCTGCCACCCGTTCCCATGGCTTATCTCCTCTCCTGCATGCGACCAAAAGCTGCTGTACACACTGCAGGGATTCCTAATGCAAGGGAATTCGGGGGGGCAGAAATGTGTGCAGCAGCTTTCAGTCCACCCAAGGGAGAGAAGAGAGGACCCAGTGCTGGATGTGGGTAAGCCAAGTGAAGAGGCGATGGGAGCGGGGTCTTTTTGTGGTGCTGAATTAATGCCTTTTATGTGTTTAGGTCTTCCTTAAAGTGGGTCTAAATCCTAATTCCTCTGCTCCACAGAACATTTTTACTCACCTTCATAACGAGCCAATGGCGAGAACGGAGTCCCGTGATTGGCCGCCGGGCGGTCACATGGGCAGTTCCTGCCGGTGGCCGGCACAGAAGACGCGACTGCGCCCACGTGACCGCCCGCCGGCCAATCGTGGGACTCCGTACTCGCCGCTGGCTCGTTATAATGGTGAGTAAAACAAGCTATTTATGCGGTTTGCTGCGAGGGGGGGGGCTCCAGCATTCTGGATGCCCCCCTTACTTCTTACAATGACCACACAGCCAGACCAGCACCCGTAAAAACGGGTGTTGGTCCGGTTTAAAGTGGACCAAAACCCAGGATTTTGACTATACTGGGTTTTGTTTCCTTCCCCAGGGGCACCCCGATTGGGGTGTGTCCTGCTGAGTGAACCCCCCTAGATCGCAGCAGCCAACTCACCTTATCCCAGTCCCACGGCACGTCTAAGAGCAGCGGCACTGACGGCTGCATCCTCCACCTCCCTCTAACAGCACAAATGCCCCGAGTGCCCCCGGAGAAAGGACCAGAACCCAGGATAGTCAAAATTTTTGACTATCCTGGGTTTTGGTCCATTTTAACCTAACCCACCACACCATCAATGAGCACTGTAATAGAGAGAGACTCACTTTTTCCTAGCTTAGCTTTTTCTAATGGGCGACAGGAAACAGCTGCACAATAATAGTGTACAGCTATATTGTGCACCCTACCCCAGTATACAGAAATGTATGTGAAAAAGGTTAGTATTCCCTAAATAATGGGATCACCATTTGCAGGAGTAGAAGGGTTAGGGTCCTTTACTGGCAGTTGCCAGGATGATTTAGGTGTCGCTAAAGCGGACCCCGGGGCACTCAATGGACAAGAGCCTGTGCTTGTGCATTGGCACAGGGAAAGGTAAGTGATTACTGGTGTCCTGGAAGGTTTCACTTAGTGGAGCATCCTGATTCGAGATGCCCAGGGGGAAATCTTTAGGATTCCAGGATGGCCGCGGGTGGGTTTTCTTCCCCTAGAGCAAGTTAGAACTAGAGGGCTTTGGTCTGCTTAAAAGTAACAATTGCAACCAATAAGAATCAATTTGGTCCTGCTCTAACTTCATTAAAGTGGACTCAAATAGTTTGCTATGAGTCGTTCTTCCTGGCAGGGGGATGCCCATCCCTGTGCTGCGAGGCTAAGATAAGAGGAATGCAAGACAATTTTGACTGGAGGTCCTCTTTAACTTTGCCTCTTCTAATTTTTATTTTAATAGCTGCCATTTAGGCCTAAAACACAATTCAAAGTGACAGTGTGTTGGAGGATGAGTTAAAGTGCACCAAAACCTAGACCCATCCCTCGCCCCTTGGAACCACCATTTTCTTACTTTGCTCTGTTCTCCAGCGGTGTGTGCGCAGGCCTTTCTCCAACAAGCACTGACTGCCATGCAGTTGGACATAAACCCAGGATTTTGACCCCCAGGTTTTGGTCCAGGTCCCAGGGGCATCCCAATTTGGGATTCCCCCACTCTGTCTGAAACCCCCAGTTCATTGTCAACACTCACCTTTCCCGAATTCCCACAGCACATGCACACCACAGACCTCAGAGAGCAGGAAGTAGCGCATCCTGTTTGTACCTCATTGCACAATGCGTGTGCTCCTGCATGAATGGCACAGTGCACGAGATGCTGGGGATGCTATCAATGAAACCAGGGCATTTCACACCCGATTTGGGATGCCCCACTGTGTAAAATCAACTGGGGATGTGAAACCCCGGGGAATTTCACACAGCGGGGCATCCCAAATCTGGATGGGCCGCTGTGTGAAACGTCCTGGGTTCAGAAATTGGCCAGTTAATAAGAATAAGGTCAGCGCACACCCTCTAAACATACACAGAAAATGCATCTTGGTACAGATATTTTGGAATAGTGTTCAGTCCCTTCACCCGTGTGTCCAACCCACACACATCACAACTATGCAAAATTCTCACAAGGAGGAGACAAACAACTATGGAAATTAAATGCAAAAAGTGCCTGTAATGAAGGCGAGTATTCTGTGGACCTGTGCAGTTAGGTGCGAGGGGGCTCCAGCGTTCTCCCCCCCCCCCGAGCTTCTTGCTATCTGCAGAGAGAAGGGCCAACACCCGTTAAAGTAATAATGGCTGTTGGTCCAGTTTAATGAAATAATTGGCAGGCATCTCCCGTTGGCCGGTCCCCTGGCATGTGTGCCCCCTCTGGCAGCCATTTAGATACACCTAGCTAGGGTGCATGCACCTGAGGGAGGAGCGCTGGCATATTCCATTAGAGGACCACACAAGTGCAATAGGATCAAATCCCAAGGGGAATATATAGCAAAACCAAATGACCCAGCACAAGGCTTTCACTGGCGCAGTGGGTTTTGGTCCTCTTTAATAGAACCAGGTTGGATGAAATAAACGGTATGACTAGGGTAAAGTTATCTTTTTGTGTTTAGGTTTAGGCGGATGGTACAGCTACAGGATGTCCAAGGCTGCCCTCAATATGGCCACCAGGAACCTCTCCATTGAACTGGGCAGAGGAAAGAACAAGGTGATCTGCGTGTGTCTGCACCCGGGCACGGTGGACACCGACCTGTCGCGGCCCTACCACAAGAACGTACCCAAAGACAAGCTGTTCTCTCCAGAACTTTCCGTCAGCCACCTCATGAAGCTCATCGATGGCCTCACTTTAGATAAGACAGGACATTTTTACTCTTGGAATGGAGGTGAAATTCCCTGGTGAGCGGGTGGGTAATAGTAAGGGTCCATCCAAATGTTTCCTTCCCTTGTAAGAAATAGGTCAGGTATAAAGCTGCTGAAATGGGGCCCTCTAGTGGTAACACACTGCAACTGAATGTGAGAAAAGTACTTGCCAGTCTCCATGGCAACCACATGGAAACCACATATTTAGTTCTATGCTGGATGATTTAGGACCTAACACTGTGAAAATACTAATAGATTACCTCCGCTAATACCACACAAAAGTGATAAGTAATTCAGCCCAGCTAGTGATTAGCAGTATTGCACTAATGATGGCAACATATTACCAGGCTTTTAAATTAAATAAGGATAGTGAGCAGTGAGGTCAGATCCCCCATCATCGCCTCCTCCCCTCTGTTGCAGTGAATGGAGTTCAGCATGTCCTACTTGATGTAATTGAGGAACAGGGCAATGTCACCCGTGTACAGTGGTATGAAAATCCTGGGATGTGGACCTAAACAAAGCAGCAGGGAGGGGGGCATTGCTATTTCTTTCTGTTAGGCCTGGACAGTCCCTTTTGATAAAATATCTTTCAGTTCCTCATCTGCTGACTGACACCCCATACTGACCCCCTGTGCCCCCCCACTGCTGACTGACACCCCATACTGACCCCCTGTGCCCCCCACTGCTGACTGACACCCCATACTGACCAGTGCCCCTCCACTGCTGACTGACACCCCATACTGACCCCTGTGCCCCTCACTGCTGACTGACACCCCATACTGACCCCTGTGCCCCTCACTGCTGACTGACACCCCATACTGACCCCTGTGCCCCCCACTGCTGACTGACACCCCATACTGACCCCTGTGCCCCTCACTGCTGACTGACACCCCATACTGACCAGTGCCCCTCCACTGCTGACTGACACCCCATACTGACCCCTGTGCCCCTCACTGCTGACTGACACCCCATACTGACCCCTGTGCCCCTCACTGCTGACTGACACCCCATACTGACCAGTACCCCCCCCACTGCTGACTGACACCCCATACTGACCAGTGCCCCCCCCACTGCTGACTGACACCCCATACTGACCAGTGCCTCTCGACTGCTGACTGACACCCCATACTGACTCCTGTGCCCCTCACTGCTGACTGACACCCCATACTGACTCCTGTGCCCCTCACTGCTGACTGACACCCCATACTGACCAGTGCCCCCCCCACTGCTGACTGACACCCCATACTGACCAGTGCCCCCCCCCACTGCTGACTGACACCCCATACTGACCAGTGCCCCCCCCCACTGCTGACTGACACCCCATACTGACCAGTGCCCCCCCCCCACTGCTGACTGACACCCCATACTGACCAGTGCCCCCCCCCCACTGCTGACTGACACCCCATACTGACCAGTGCCCCCCCCACTGCTGACTGACACCCCATACTGACCAGTGCCCCCCCCCCACTGCTGACTGACACCCCATACTGACCAGTGCCCCCCCCCACTGCTGACTGACACCCCATACTGACCAGTGCCCCCCCCACTGCTGACTGACACCCCATACTGACCAGTGCCCCCCCCCCACTGCTGACTGACACCCCATACTGACCAGTGCCCCTTGACTGCTGACTGACACCCCATACTGACTCCTGTGCCCCCCCACTGCTGACTGACACCCCATACTGACCAGTGCCCCTTGACTGCTGACTGACACCCCATACTGACTCCTGTGCCCCTTGACTGCTGACTGACACCCCACACTGACCAGTGCCCCCCCACTGCTGACTGACACCCCATACTGACCAGTGCCCCCCCACTGCTGACTGACACCCCATACTGCCCCCTGTGCCCCCCCACTGCTGACTGACACCCCATACTGACCAGTGCCCCCCCACTGCTGACTGACACCCCATACTGCCCCCTGTGCCCCCCCACTGCTGACTGACACCCCATACTGACCAGTGCCTCTCGACTGCTGACTGACACCCCATACTGACTCCTGTGCCCCTCACTGCTGACTGACACCCCATACTGACCAGTGCCCCCCCCCCACTGCTGACTGACACCCCATACTGACCAGTGCCCCCCCACTGCTGACTGACACCCCATACTGACCAGTGCCCCCCCACTGCTGACTGACACCCCATACTGACCAGTGCCCCCCCACTGCTGACTGACACCCCATACTGCCCCCTGTGCCCCCCCACTGCTGACTGACACCCCATACTGCCCCCTGTGCCCCCCCACTGCTGACTGACACCCCATACTGACCCCCTGTGCCCCCCCACTGCTGACTGACACACCATACTGACCCCTGTGCCCCCCCCCCCCCCCCACTGCTGACTGACACCCCATACGGATAGGCTAGCTAACAACGTATCTGCATCTTGACCGCACCCTCTACCAGTAATCAAATTCTTCTATGTATGCTCCACTACTTCCATTGCCAGCTATTATAATCTTGGATGCTGCACTGCACTTTCCAACACTTTATCATATTGTCCTATGCTTCACTGCATTCCCTGCCAGCTATCATATTCTCCACCTATCATATTGTCCTATGCTCCACTGCATTCCCTGCCAGCTATCATATTCTCCACCTATCATATTGTCCTATGCTTCACTGCATTCCCTGCCAGCTATCATATTCTCCACCTATCATATTGTCCTATGCTCCACTGCATTCCCTGCCAGCTATCATATTCTCCACCTATCATATTGTCCTATGCTTCACTGCATTCCCTGCCAGCTATCATATTCTCCACCGATCATATTGTCCTATGCTTCACTGCATTCCCTGCCAGCTATCATATTCTCCACCTATCATATTGTCCTATGCTTCACTGCATTCCCTGCCAGCTATCATATTCTCCACCTATCATATTGTCCTATGCTCCACTGCATTCCCTGCCAGCTATCATATTCTCCACCTATCATATTGTCCTATGCTCCACTGCATTCCCTGTCAGCTATCATATTCTCCACCTATCGTATTGTCCTATGCTTCACTGCATTCCCTGCCAGCTATCATATTCTCCACCTATCATATTGTCCTATGCTCCACTGCATTCCCTGCCAGCTATCAAATTCTCCACCTATCATATTGTCCTATGCTCCACTGCATTCCCTGTCAGCTATCATATTCTCCACCTATCGTATTGTCCTATGCTTCACTGCATTCCCTGCCAGCTATCATATTCTCCACCTATCATATTGTCCTATGCTCCACTGCATTCCCTGCCAGCTATCAAATTCTCCACCTATCATATTGTCCTATGCTCCACTGCATTCCCTGCCAGCTATCATATTCTCCACCTATCATATTGTCCTATGCTCCACTGCATTCCCTGCCAGCTATCATATTCTCCACCTATCATATTGTCCTATGCTGCACTGCATTCCCTGCCAGCTATCATATTCTCCACCTATCATATTGTCCTATGCTCCACTGCATTCCCTGCCAGCTATCATATTCTCCACCTATCATATTGTCCTATGCTTCACTGCATTCCCTGCCAGCTATCATATTCTCCACTGATCATATTGTCCTATGCTTCACTGCATTCCCTGCCAGCTATCATATTCTCCACCGATCATATTGTCCTATGCTTCACTGCATTCCCTGCCAGCTATCATATTCTCCACCTATCATATTGTCCTATGCTCCACTTCATTCCCTGTCAGCTATCATATTCTCCACCTATCATATTGTCCTATGCTTCACTGCATTCCCTGTCAGCTGTCATATTCTCCACCTATCATATTGTCCTATGCTCCACTGCATTCCCTGCCAGCTATCATATTCTCCACCTATCATATTGTCCTATGCTCCACTGCATTCCCTGCCAGCTATCATATTCTCCACCTATCATATTGTCCTATGCTTCACTGCATTCCCTGCCAGCTATCATATTCTCCACCTATCATATTGTCCTATGCTCCACTGCATTCCCTGCCAGCTATCATATTCTCCACCTATCATATTGTCCTATGCTCCACTTCATTCCCTGCCAGCTATCATATTCTCCACCTATCATATTGTCCTATGCTCCACTGCATTCCCTGCCAGCTATCATATTCTCCACCTATCATATTGTCCTATGCTCCACTTCATTCCCTGCCAGCTATCATATTCTCCACCTATCATATTGTCCTATGCTCCACTTCATTCCCTGCCAGCTATCATATTCTCCACCTATCATATTGTCCTATGCTCCACTTCATTCCCTGCCAGCTATCATATTCTCCACCTATCATATTGTCCTATGCTTCACTGCATTCCCTGCCAGCTATCATATTCTCCACCTATCATATTGTCCTATGCTCCACTTCATTCCCTGCCAGCTATCATATTCTCCACCTATCATATTGTCCTATGCTCCACTTCATTCCCTGCCAGCTATCATATTCTCCACCTATCATATTGTCCTATGCTCCACTTCATTCCCTGCCAGCTATCATATTCTCCACCTATCATATTGTCCTATGCTTCACTGCATTCCCTGCCAGCTATCATATTCTCCACCTATCATATTGTCCTATGCTCCACTTCATTCCCTGCCAGCTATCATATTCTCCACCTATCATATTGTCCTATGCTCCACTTCATTCCCTGCCAGCTATCATATTCTCCACCTATCATATTGTCCTATGCTTCACTGCATTCCCTGCCAGCTATCATATTCTCCACCTATCATATTCTCCAAAGCTCCATATGCTCCAATGCCTTCACTGGCAGCTATCATCAACCCCGATTCTCCTCTGAACTCACTGCCAGCTATCTACACCGATGCTCCGCTGAACACACTGCCAGCTATCTACACCGATGGCAAAGAAGAGGGTGGTTTCTATTGTTAGATGTTTTTAAGAGGGACAAAGCCCATCTGTAACAATGAATCCAGTTTAGGCATGTAGAGACATGTGTACACAGATATAAATATAATCAATTTATACCTGGAAGTGTATACCACCTCTAATAAACTATTCAATTAATATCAGCTGGTTACCTTGGTGTTTTTTAGACGTTTGTTTCAGTGGCCAGCTTTAAGAAAACAGATGTAGAGCCTTATCATTAAAAATAGAATGAATGTAAGAGACTCACCGCCGTGGCCCGGGGGTTAATAACCTACCCAGGACCTCCAAGTGTTCCAGATGAAAGAGTAATGGCAACTTCGTTGCACTTTTAGTTCCTCTTCAAAGTTCTAGATGATCAATAAATGTGCTTGTAATCTTTGCTTATAAAATCAATATTTTTTATTGGTATATACACTCACGCTTAGAGTCCACAAGATGGTTAAAATCACAAAGCAATTGTTGCTTAAATGAAGCTGTAGCAGCAATTGAAATAGTCCTTAATCAGCAATGTCAATGGTGCGCTTCCAGAATTGGCTTAAACTTTGCTACTTTGCTACTGTGCGCACTACTTACTTCTAATTACATAACGGACTAACTTTCCTTGGACTTTTTACAACAACAGCTACATTTTGCCTTGCTACTTAATGGAACGTAAGCATGGGACATATTAAGCAATGCTGAATGCTGGAAGCACCGGGATATAGAAGGTCGGGTTGGGGCCCCGTCATTGTTGCTCTTACACTATATTTAGCAGATTTGTACTGACTTAGCAGCAGAGAAAGAAAGCTTCATTTGTCTTTGCCGTTTCAGTCTTTAGTTGTCTGGCTGCATCCAACTGAGTTAATGGAAAAAAGGTTACTATATGAGTCCTGATGGGGGCACCATTTAATGTTGGCAATGAGGCCCTATCATATTTAGTTATGCCACTGCTCCAGTGCATTCACTGCTAGCTTACATGTTCTCCGATGCTCCAATGCATTCTCTGCAAGCAAAATTCATAGTGGACCCCCTGCCTCCCGCGCGCCCCTCCAGACGTGCGTGCGCCCGCGCCGGCCCTCTGTGAATGGCCGGCGGGGGCGCGCGCGCGCCGAGAGTGACGCGCGGGAGGCGGCGGCGGCGGAAGCAGCTTGGACGTTCCTGTCCCCCGCCTGGACGTTGGCGGGGATTGGCTGCGGCGTTCACGTGGGAGCGGGGAGAGGTGAGTTTTTTGGGGTTTCTGGGGGGTTTCACACAGCGGGGCACCCCCGATCGGGGTGCCCCGCCGAAGTGGACCAAAACCCAGGATAGCCAAAATCCTGGGTGTTGGTCCACTTTAAAGTGGAAATGTTGTTATCCATAGATGACTTGTGGAAGGTTATCAATACAGAGAGACTAAAATAATCAGGACTGTGACAAGATAACAGACAGACCCAGGCCATACAAAGCTTATTAGTAGAAGACAATCAGCTTATTCACATACACAGTGAGAATCCAGCAAAGGGCATTTGGGATGTACTGAAAAGACTGCATGAGAGATTCAGTTTAAACAGTTTAATTTGTTTCTGTGGAGGAAACTTTACAAAATGAGGCTTAGCAGAGAGCAGGACATGCAGGTGCACAACTCGGTTCAGTTGGTAAGAATATAACAGACAGTCATGCCACTGCCATGTTGTTGAGCAGCTTACCTGATACATATACTGTGCTGAATAATGTGCTGGAGACACGGTCTCAGACAGATCTTGCATTTGTAAAGACCAGGCTTAGCGAAGTAAGGGGCTTATGCATGACTCAACAGAAACCGGCACGAGAACCACAGAAAGAAAACCAGGGTGTGCTATAGATGCAGCAAAAAAGGACACACACTGTAAAGAGAGACTGTACTTTATGGAAAGCAGCGCTAATAAGACTCCCTCTTAAACAGAAAGTCAGAGCCACAATCTCTGACCCATGTGAAGGTAATAGGCACCCAAACAATTCAAGGTTGGTGCATTGACTTGGGAGCAACCACACATGACAAGTAATAGAAGCTTTTTCACAGAACTTGATCTGAATAACAAAGAGATGATTTACCTTGCAGATAGAAGTAAAAAACATGCAGAGGGATATGGAGATGGGACCCTTGTATGCCCCTTGTGGGACACAAGTTAGCAATTCCAGTGAAGGATGTGCTTTATGTTCCTGATTTAGAAGACAGTCTCTTATCTGTGAAGCATCTGACAGCCAAGGTGACAAGTGTTCTATCCAGGACAGCAAGCAGACCATAGCGTGTGCCAAGCTGGATGACCATCTGTATCACCTCAACACAGTTAAAGTAAAGGTGAGACTATGCACCCATAAACACAATGACTGTATACACATGTGGCACAGCTGCTTAGGTCACAGACACTCAAAATGCATACAGGAACTACAAAAGAGGAATCCGACAAAGGATCTGGCAGTATCCACTTGTTCAGTTACTGTTAAAGTGCTACTGCAGGCAAAGGTAATTGTTACACCATTGCGTCAGGCTACGTTTGGCGCTGTCCTAAACTGTTTTCCATTTTTGTATTGAAGAAGAAATGGTCGAGATAGCGAGGTTTAAATTTTCACCTCATGATTTCTCTTTTAAAAAAACTGGGTGTGGCCCTTGGATCTGTGATTCTGCATAATAATCAGCAATGTGAGGAAGTGGAGGAGGAGGGAGGGAGAGACCAGCAATCCTGTCTTGTTCTGTTGAGCTGATTGGGGGGACAAGGTGATAAAGAGAATGTCATTGGCTGAACCTGTAAACCCTGATATGTCGTCCATTTCTGCTTTGCCTGCAGTAAGTATCACTGTAAATGTTGCATCAAAGTCAAAGCTACACGAGCAACACTTCCTAAAGTCAGTCAGAATAGAGCTTCAAGACCACTTGACCTAGTTTACAGTGATGTATTTCGTCCCCTAAACCCACCTACACCTGGAGGCAACAGGTACATAGTGACTTTCCTAGATGAGTATTCAAGATACACAGTCATTTACCTAATGCAACACAAAAGTGAAGTTCTTCACAAATTACAGGACTATGTAGTAAAGATAAGTAGCACGTTTAAGATGAAATCTCTTATACTTCAGAATGATAATGGAGGTGAACTTACAGGACACAAAGTACAGAAGTACTTAAAGCAAAATTTAATAGAGCATCAAAAGACAGTCCCATACACACCAGAGCAAAATGAGGTAGCTGAAAGGAAAAACAGAACTCTGACTGAAATGATCAGATGTATGCTGACAGACTCTGAACTACCACAAATATACTTGGACAAGGCAGCAATGACAGCCACTTATTTGCAGAACAGGCTCTTTTCTAGAACATTGGAGAAAACATATGAAATGTGGCACAATAATAAGCCATGTATAAAACACTTAAGAGTTTTTGGATGCAAAGCATTCATCTACATTCCATAGGAAAAACGCACCAAGCTCCAAAACAGAGCACTTGAGGGAGTCTTTGTTGGATACAATGATAATCCTTTGCATTTGTTATGACAAGTTCTGACAGTAGATGGCACTGTTACCAATGCTTAAGTGTAGTCCCTATATGGATTTTCACTGTCACTTCTTTTCTAGTCTGTGTTAGTCTCTATAACATTCTTTTACTGCATTCATGCTCCAGTAAAGCCGGTTTCTCTTATACCATGTCTAAAATTGACTCCTCTGCACCCAGCACTCACACTGTCTACAGGTAGCATTGGGGCCAGATCTGCAGGCTCCACAAGATGGAACTAAGATGTTAGCACCTAGTTTCCACAAATGCTCTATAAACTATAAGTGGTGGGGTTAAACAATGTGCTGGCATCTTACTTCAGCCCTGCAGGCCCCTGGTGCTCCCAGTAGACAGTGCACCAACACTACATAAATACTGGGGTAGGGACAGTCCAGCACTTTTATAACAGATGCTGCAAGGGGAAACAGCTTGCATGGGATCCCCTTCTCCTAAGGGATTGGTAGCTGTTGCCTTCCCTGCCTCTATATTATGTATGCACCTGCTACTAGCTATCATATTCACCAAAGCTCCAGTGCACTCTCTACCAGTATAAACACCACACAGGTAATCATTAAAGTGGACCAAAACCCACACCCCAATGGCCCTGGAATCGCCGCTAGATTCTCTCCCCCTGGGGAATCCAAAATCGGGAACCCCAATCTCCACTGTTGCTTCTGCCTCTAAACAAACCCTCATTCGCACAAAGGATGCTGACTTACAGGGTGAATGTGAATGAACCAGGGATTAGACTGGACGGAAGTCGAGCTGGCCGTGGTCATACATGGTAGTCCGCTGAAGGGCTTAATACCCCCCGCCGGTGCCGTTTGAGCTGGCCAACAAGGACGACGCGGGACCGAGAAGAAGGTAAGCCGATCATCGTGACATTGTTTTTTATCATCACTGTGGATAGTAATTCGTTTCAATGAATGTCACCACCTGTATGACAAGTATGTGACCAATAAACCTTCACTGATTGATAGGGTGGGGTGGATTTTGACTGCTGGTTGGCTTTAACAATAACCTGATTAGAAGAGCCTTCCATCTGACCTAACTCACCCATCTTATCATCCCTTTGAACACTGGGCACTTGCTTAGTACATACTGTATCCTTTGTGACACAGCCTATCGTCTCAACCCCCCCTCCCTTTAGATTAAATGCTCGCAAGGGATGGACCCTCTCTCCCAAAGTATTCCACCATCTTTGTGCTAATTGTCTGTTACATTGTTTCCTAATATTGTGTTTTATATGTAGTGTTGTCATTGTTGTATTATAAGTATTTACTTGTCTTACCCCTGTACTTCTACCTTGCACAGTGCCACAGAATACAATGGCACTTTATAAATAAACAATAATAATAATAATCCAAACAGCAAAAGGAATCCTGTTATAAAGCATTTGGCTGCTTTTATCCCACAAGGTTGTAGAAAACAATGTCCTCATTAATAAATCAGAGCTCATTCCCATTGCCAGTTTCGTTTTCCTCGCATTCCACGATGCCCAGTTTCGATTTCCCGCCTCCTGACAGTCTGATAAACACCATCCCCGAAGCTGGTGGTGTATTGAGCTGTATCCATCGTCCGGAGCAAGACATCAGCATGAGGTAATGCTGCCTAACCTTTCCTTCCTATTTCAAATTTCCCCGCTTCCTCACACGCAGATTATAACAGGATTCTTTTTGCTATTTGGATTAATATTATTATTATTATTGTTACTTACCAAGTAACCCCCCCAGATCTCCCGAAGAAACTCACCTCTTCCCGGTCCTACTGCGCATGCACAAGCGCTCGTCCAATCAGCAAGGTCGAAGCACCTGACGTCACGCCATTTAAGATAGCATCATACAGGCTGATTCATTACTAACGCCAGGTAGCGACAGATGAGCGTCTGTAGCAGGCATTTCAGAGCGCCCGCTAGTAGTCGCTGTGTTCAGCCGTGGTTCGCTAGTTCGAGCTAATGTTAGCGACTGGTCAGTGCGACTGACTCACACCATATTCATCAAAAAAACAGCCTCACACACCGCCGGCGCTCAAAAATGCTTCGCTGTAGCCTAGAGCGCCGGAGGCTGTGTGATTAAAGGCTGTTTATCCACCAGTAACAAAGCGAAAACATATGGAATTACATTGTTATAACATTGTGACATGAACACTTTAATACCAGAAATGTAAGGACAATTCTGCATAAAAATATTATTAATCAAAAAAGTTTTCAAAAATGTCATTTTCTAGGCCAGGATACATGTCTGAAAGATTTGAGATTTTATAAAAAAAAAAAATTGGGATCAGGAAAGGGAATTAAGGATCGTCCATAGAAATGTATGGGAGAGTGCCAGGTAGCGAGAGGTAAGACGTGGCACTCTGCAAGGCTAAACGCCGGCTCTGTACGCTGAGCCTGAGATAATGATGAATCGGACGCTACATGGCGTTGTTCCAGTCGCTCACCGCCGCCTTCATAAATGTGTAATTGCGTGCCGTCTTCGGCGTTCACCTGCCGCTACCTGACACTACCTGCTGCTTACAAAGCACTACCTGGCGCTATCCCTTCATGAATAAGGCCCTAAGTCCAGCAGCTCCGAGCTCGCTGACAGCCGCATCCCCTGCTTCCCTCTAAAAGGGAGCGTGCCCACGCCAGCCATTCACAAAGGGCTGGCGCGGGCACGTGCCCTACTAGAGGGATAGCGGGGGTGCGGCCGCGATCCATGCATGTACCGTTGCAGCAGGAACAAAGGTGGGTGAACGGGGCGACCTGAGGAGTTTCACTTAGCGGGGCATCCCGATTTTGGATGCCCCAGAAGGAGGGAATCGATGGGCTTGGGAATCTTATGGATTTCCAGGCCGATCGAGGTGGGTTTTGAGCACCTTTAAATGTTGACTAAATATCACTAGGAAGGGCTTAGTTCTGATTTAAATATTCAGACAAACGAGAACTTTTACATGCCATATTTTATCAACTGTAATTTGCAAATATAAGTTTTCAGGTCTGGCTCCTGTCACCAAGGTAATCATCACAGCTCAGTAGCCTGGCTTTAAGCTCCTGATGCAAGAAGACCCCTCCCAGTATACAGTAGACATTAAACCGGACCTTCACCATGATTTATTGAAAAACCCAAACCCTCAAAAAACAATTCCCCAGCATCTAAAATTAATGTATTTTAACTTTTGAGTCACTTATTATTTTTTCCCCCACTGGGCTCCAACTCCGTTCAGGACTCTAGGATACGGGCGCCGCCATCTTGACTCAGAAGCATCACACTTACTGAGGAGAGAAGAGTGGGATAAAGTACAGGGGGCGGGTTATAGCTGTGCTTTGCTCAGAGAAAGCAGAGCTGGGGTCAGGAAAAGGTCAGCAGTCCCAGAATGCAGAGCAGCACAGTCAGAAGGAACTTCCGGTTTGCAGGCTGCCTGATGTCCCATGAGCCGCCATCTTGGATGTTTAAAGGCTCATAACATACAATAGATGCAGGTAGGATGATTTTTAATGTGAGCAATCTGTATGTACAGGGTGTGGGGAACATAAAAGATAGACTCTTATTCAGAGTGAAGGACCGCTTTAAGAGCAGTTCCCCTCAGACTTGACAAGCAAAAGGTAGATACCCATAGACCCCAAAAGGAAGAATACAAACAGATCCCATTTCTATATGGATCACAACTGCCCCTCGCCCCCAAATGAATATGCAGAGTGCATGTAGATTTCCCTAAATCCTAAATATGCACATGCCCCCACCCCACAAAACACATTATTCAGAAGTATGAGCTGACTTTCCCTGATTAAGCAGCAGAGTGTGAGTATAGCCCACAATTGTTAAAGATTACAATTTGAGATGCTGTGCGGTATGAAATTCACCTGGTTTGCTACATACTGACCACAGTCTGGATCCCACAATTCCCATACATGTCCGGCAGACCAGAATGTCTGGCAGGGGATAGGCAGGGTAGGATAAGCCAGATTGTTATGGGATGCTGCGGCATAGTGCTGGCAGAGCGCAAGTATACACCCCAGGCCCCAAAATTGGTAAGCAGAGTACCAGCAGAACCCAAATTTATAATTAGTGCAATCTCCCCATAAAGATAAAGACATAACGAAAATCACAACACCACCACTTTCTTACATGCCATATAGGAATATGGCATATAAGAAAGTGGTGTTATAAGATATTTTGGATTGATTGGGGGGAGGTGTCAGCATCCAAGATGTGCTACATGGTGGCAACAGGGTGAAAAATCTTCTTAGTGCAGTGGCACCTCTGGGATATTACCTGGAGAGAGTAGCACACCCCAAAAAACCATTAAAACTTTGAACTCTGTATTCGTAGTAAGTTTACATTTTATTTTACAGCAATACCTGGAAGAGTTCCTTGAAGGACAGGTTACTGGAGTTGCCATGTCATTTTACATGGAACCTTTTTGACGAAGATTTAGATGTTGAAAGTGTCGAAGAAAAGCTACACGATCAGTTAGGTTATTTGTCTATTGCATGCAAGCACAGGCTCTACAGCTTCATGGCCTATCTGAAACATCTCCAAGGAGACAATGACGAAGCCATTCTACAACTTCAAAAAGCCGAGGCCCATCTTCAAAAGTATGGCCCATCAGATGCAGACCTTAAAAAATTAGCAATATACAGCAACTATGCCTGGGTCTACCTACACGACAATCAGTACTCGAAAAGCCTTGCTTATGCTGAAAAGGCCAAAACCATTATAAAGGAATATGAGTCTCCACCAATGAAAAACAGTCTTCTGTTGGAAATCTACAGTGAGCGGGGTTGGGTTTATGTATCGTATCCAGGCAAATACTTTATAAAAGCTGTTGAGTACTTTGAAAAAGCGATGGAGCTGGATCCAAATAACCCAGAATTGAATTCAGGCTTTGCTATAGCTGTGTATCGTGAGGAACAGTTCAACCCTCCTCAAGACTTGATTGACAAATCTTTTCCTCTTTTGGAGCGTGCCATTGAATTAAATCCAAATGATGTTGTGTTGTTGGCAATTATTGCCTTAAAACATCATCAGCTAAAAAATTACGACAAAGCAGAGATGCTAATAAATCAGGTTCTACAAAAAGATCCAGAATCCCCATACATCCTAAGATACATAGCAATGTATTACAATAGACGAGGCTTTATGAATGAAGCTATTGCAGTTGTGAAAAAAGCGTTGAATTTAACTCCTACATCTTCTTCGCTGCATTTTCTGCTTGGTAATTTTTACTTAAAATGGTCAAATCAGAAGAAAAAGGAGATGGGTAGGGCAAGAGATCAGTCATGGTACTATTACAAACCGCAAATAGCAGAAACCATTTCCAATGCTATATTTCATTTTGAAAAAGCTGTGGAGCTGAAGAAGACATTTGTGATGGCTTACATAGTACTCGGTGAGGCCTATATAAAAGCAAACAAATTCCAAAAGGCAGAGGAAGCCTTTCACAAATCTCTATCCATGAGACACATCAGTTGCCCTGAGAGACAAGAACTCCATCTCAAATGGGGCTTGTATGAACTGAACGTGAAAGGATGTGAATATGAAGCAGTAAGACATTTTAAGGAAGCGATAATGATGAGAAACCCAACAATTTCCAGAGCCTATGCTGTAACAGATCTAAGAGAACTTGCGAAAAAAAAGATCCGACAAAATTCTTCTGATGCAACTGGATATGGCTTACTGGGCTTCATTCATCAGCAAGAAGGTCAAGACCAAGCAGCACAAGAGAACTATCAGAAAGCTCTTCAACTTGATCCAAGCAACCAGGAGTACATTGAGGCCCTTTCTACTTGTTGCAACCCACACATGTGAAAGGAAACAGAGATTTGAATCAGTGTAGTTTAAAGTGGTACATTAGTTAAACTTACTAACTTGTAGGGTTATGTATGTGACAAAATAGGTACCTTGCATATTGTACTTTTCATTCATTACACCTTATAGTGTTAGCTGTATTTGAGCATTTTCTCAATAGGCATGAGCGAACTGGTTCACTGGTTCTAGTCACTAGTCACTAGTTCTGGTTCGGCAAGTGTGGCCGAACTTTGAACAAAAGTTTGAACCAGAAATTGGTCCCCATTGAAATCAATCAAAACCCAAACTTTGGAACTGAAAAATGAACGTCCGGAATTAAAAATACTGGTGGATGAGGATAGAGCCCAGGCATGCGGGGGGAGGCAATGCAGAGTGCAGAGACAGGAAGCAGCTTTTAGAATTACCTGAGCTTCAGCATGGGTTTTAGAAAAATGGCTGCCCCCGTGAATGAGGACACACACTGCAGCTTTCAATGTAAAGTGTTCTCACTCATTTTTCTGAAGCTCCTGCCGTGGACATTTTGACAGTGGAACGTCGACCACCGATAGACGGGTTCCCGAGGCTGAGGTAAGTTGTACAGCAGTTTTCTGCTGCTGCACACTTAAGGTGAAGCTGGTTGATGGGCCTTTCAGGACAGCTTTTCCGGACTGACTGAAGCCTGTGTTCGGGTTTGGGAACCCGAACCCGAAGTTCAGTACAAACTCGTGTTTGTCCTACACTTTTCCTTTTACCTATATTACTATTATTGTTACATTGGAGTTGCTCCAAGTTCTTAGCAGTATACAGTAAATATATCTGACTACCAGATGAGCTAGAGCTACTTTGCTGCATTACATGCATTGGCTGTAGGCTGCTTTGTACATATTACACAGTAGTTTTTCATGTTTGATGTGTTTCAGAAGGACCACTGTCAGGATTTTTGGACCCCCTTGACATCCAAAATAGGTTGACTCAGCACAGTGACTTTTTTTACTCAAGTTTTTTTTTTTTTTTAAGAGAAAACGTTTTTTTTTAATGATTTCCTCCTAGGTAGAATTTACCACCATATTTAGCTGTGCAATTGAAAAAAATGCACAGCTAAATCTGGTGCTGAATTGTACCAAGGCAAAAAATCAGGAGAAAAAGAGTCAACCCTAATGTCTAACTGTATTTGATGGTTGGGCCCATGGCTGTCCTTTGTGGTGTGTGAGTTGTTGATCGCACAGGGTTCAGTCCCAACCTCTTTTTTTTGGGGGGGGGGGGGGGCATCAGGAGCTCTCAATTGGACCAGCAGCCTCTCTTTTCCAAAAGACCACCATCTCTCCTTTCTTTTTACTTCATCATCTTCTTTTACCTTTTTCCTTCTTCGTGATTTTCGCTTCCTTTTTCTTTCTCTTTAATTTAATGAGCCCTCCATTTTTCTCTTTTTTCATGTCTTTTCCACGTTTCCTTTTTCCATTTTTCTCTCGTATTCCTCTCTTTTCAGCTTGTTTACATCTTTCTTGTTGTTACATTCCCTCCATCTGTCTTTTCCAGTTTCTGTATCTGTTTTTCTTCCCCTCCATTTTTCTTTCTTTCTCTCTTTAATTCATCTCTTTTGCTCTCTCTTTTTCTTTTCTTTCTTTCTTTCTCTCTTAGCCTAAGGTTGGCCCTGGCTAAGCCCCTACTTTGGGGCTACAAGGCAACCAGCCTCTTCTCAGTATTTAAACCAACCACCACATATAGGTTTATGAGGAAGAAGGGGACAGACGCCCTCATTTATCATTAGCTCCGGCAACCATGCTGGAGTCCAGTTTGTCCTGCCCTGACTGAAACCAGACCTATTTCAGCAAGTTATTCCAATCCATAGTGTGCAGCTATCCCATAAGTATCTGCTGAATTAGTATTGTTTTTTAGTATTGCACTTTTAAGTGCAGCTTTTATTGCAATAGAGGTTAGTCGTAAGAACAGGCCAAAATATGGGCTACTTGCGATTTGCTTCACATTAATAGTCCTATACACTACATGTATCCAACTAGCAGGTGAGCTAGCCTCATTATTACATCATTACATTATTATCCTGCATGCTAAGCAATGCTTGTCAAAGCAAACTAAGTATTAAACAGTATTGATCTGTAGCTGTCTTATTTCTTATGCGTTCTTTATCTATATTAGCCTAAGGTATACTGAAGCAGGGGTTTGCGACTAGAAATTAATCAGACCAAAACATTTACCCATCCCCACAGCCCACAATGACAGCCACTATGACATGCCCGCTGTGAGTGCATGGAGCAGAGCCAGAGCAGTAGCTAGACTCAAAGATTCAAAATGGCGCCCCCTACCTGTTCTCAGGCCTCCCATTGGCACCCCCCTGACCTACTGCACCCGGGGCAAATGCCCCTCCTGCTCCCCCCTAGCTACGCCCCTGAGGAAAGCCCATTGGTTTTCACAGCCACATGGCAGAATGCTGAGTAAAACTGGTCAATTTGGGGCATTTAGATCTGCACTGCTCCTTAAAGTGGAAGTCCAGTCTAAGGGTCCCGTCCCCTCCCCCCATCATTGAGACTAGATGGGGTAAACAAAATAAAATACCTTGTTCCTGAAATCCAGCGCTTTCCATAGGCATTTCTAGTCATGGATGCAGATATCCTGCTCTGTGCGTGCACCCACCCGTGAAGGGGGCCAAGAAAGTGCACAGAGAGGGCCACGGCCGCAGGGACCAGATAAGGTTTTTTCTTTAACCCCCCCATCCTGCTTCAGTGGCAGGACCATTAGACTGAACCCCTAGGATGGGGAGCTCGTCCTTGGAAGCCACCACAGCCTTCTGTTCCAGGTTTGCCCCAGCTTACTTGCTGTGTCTGCTTTGTGTGCACTGCAGATTCAAATGTTGACGATCTGAGTGTGTACATCAAGGGTAGCAGGAGATGCTGCAGCATAAAAGAAACAAATGCCGCTGTAATTTTCTTTGATAAAACCATGGCAGCAATTGCAGCTTTTACCAATAAAATAATTACCACCTCGCATACAGTGATTCAGTAAAATGTCATGCAGGTAGTTAAAGGAGCACCATCAAGAAATTGTGTAATATTAAAAATCCATATAAACACTTCGGCTAATGAGAGGAGTAGTTACTTATACACCCGAACTGAATAAAACTGCCACCAAGCTTGTGGTTTATTCTCTCATGGTAGGAATAAAATCCAGGGGTGACAGGTTTAGTCTATGAGGGGTGACAGAGCCTGTCACCCTGGAAGTCCTTTTCCTTCCCTTAAAAGAAGGTAAAACAAGCCTGGCTGGATATTTCTTGATGCCGGGTGTATAAGTGACCCCCTCCTCCCACCATCCAGCGTATTTGGATTTTTATCATTGGGCCATTTTTTCGCGATAATTCTCTTTTAAATGGCGCATGATTCAGGGACACATGAGTACATTCCTGTGCCATGGATTGTGCATATGCCATGGGGCTTAAAGCGGTCCTTCACCCTGAATAAGAGTCTATCTTATATGTTTCCCACACCCTGTAAATGCAGATTACCCACATTAAAAATCATCCTACCTGCATCTACTGCATGTTATGAGCCTTTAAGCATCCAAGATGGCGGCTTATGGAAGCCGCCATCTTATCAGGCAGCCTGCAAACAGGAAGTGCCTCCTGACTGTGCTGCTCTGCATTCTGGGACTGCTGACCTTTACCTGACCCCAGCCCTGCTCTGTCTGAGCAAAGCACAGCTATAACCCGCCCCCTGTACCTTATCCCACTATCCTCCTCTCCTCAGTAAGTGTGATACTTCTGAGTCAAGATGGCGGCACCCGTATCCTAAATTCCTGAACAGAGTTGCAGCCCAGTGGGTGAAAGAATAATAAGTAAGTGACTTAAAATGTAAAATATATTAATTTTAGATGCTGGGGAACCGTTTTTTAAGAGTTTGGGCTTTTCATTAAATCACGCTGAAGGTCCGGTTTAAAGCGGACCAACAGTCAAAAAATTATTAAATCAGACCAACACAACAAACAGTGCTCATATGTTTCCCTCTCCAGGGCAATTTAGATTGCTGCACATAAAAAATAATTTACCTTTTTCTAACGCATGCTGGGCTAAATTTAAAAAAACAAGATGGCCGCTCATGGGCTTGCAGGTCACCTGCAAACAGGAAGTCATGCTGGGCTTCCTGTTACTGTGTATAGTCAGTTAAGTCAGTTGGGAGAGGAAACTCCAAAATGGCCACTACCTCACCTTTCCTACTGTGGCAGGCTGTTGGTCCGGTTTAATGCACTGAGCTTAATCAACCTTATTGCATTACCATCATTAATTCATAATATAGAGGGAATCCGTCTTTTTCTTCTAACACATCTATATGTCAGCTGATTCTTTATCCTCCACAATACCAAGTATCCAGAATTGAGGCCCCACAGCAACAGTTAGCTAACATTATTTTACTTATTCCATAAGCTAGGATTGTTATGATATGCCCACGTCTAACAAAACTTAATCAAGCCTAAATATTACCTTTCTGCATCACAGTATGCAAACAACCCCATACACTGTGTGCCGGGGGAACTTTTCTCTCTGAGTGTCTGTTTTCTCTATCCTCTGTGCAGCTGTAGGAGGTCAGGAGTTCATTGCCAGTAAGTCTTTGTGTGATACTGGTAGAGGTGAGTATCACCAAATTAGGAGGATAGGACCCTCTCAAAGGAATAGCCTGAGAGAGAGAGAGAGAGTTTAATTAGTTAAACCGGACCTTCAGCATAATTTAATGAAAAGCCCAAACTCTTAAAAAACTATTCCCTGGCATCTAAAATTAATATATACCGTATTTGCCGGCGTATATGACGACCCCCCAACATTTCCACTCAAAATATAGAGTTTGTTATATACTCACCGTATAAGACTACTCCCTCTTCCGCACACCAAATAAAACGTAAAAGAACATCAGATTTTATTTCAACATGTTAATTCCCTTCCCCAGAGTCCCTGGGTGGCTTCTTACAGTCATGACTGGACTAACGTTCCATAAGTCCTCCGTCTAAGCCCATCCAACCCAGAATAACAAGACCAGACCACCATGTAGTTGGAATGATTACATTTAATTGGCCACGGCCAACAATGTATAAACAGGTTTACAACAAGCCTAGAAAAGTCCCCCTTTATGTTCCGGGTCTGAGCAGCCCCAAAAATTAAAGGGGAAGGGAAGGGGACCAAGTTTTCCAATCCGACCTCCAACCAAGCAGAAACCAACATAAGCTCGGCCGCATCCCTCCTAGGCCAGGGAGCTTAATCGGGCTAACTGCTGGTGGCCAAAAAATTCCCCTTCCCTACTTCCACCCCGAACACCACAATATCAACCAGAATCGTCCTGGCCGGTTTCCCCCCGTGGAAACAGCCGCACCCCCCCCCCATTGGCCATGCTAACTCCGACCCAGAACCCGAGAGGAGACCCGCCCAACGGCCGCGACAATACATCAGAACATATATATAAAACAACACATTACCTATAAGAAAGAACAGTACATTACATACGATCAAAAACATCAAACATTCTTTTGTTTTTTTTTTTTGACAAAATATATACAATGCCATAAATAATAAATACGGTACACTGCAGCACCCACCAACAGGTGGCAACAGCAACATTGCACCAACCTTATCTGTTTTTTTTTTTTTTTTTTTATAAATATAACAATAAATTACAACAATTCCAAACCCTAACAAACCACCTAACTCTATACCCTCCCCCGAGCACGTGACCGACAAAATCCAACCACAACCAAAAAACAGGGCGGGCGGGTGGGACTGCTCGTCCGTCCAGTCAGGGGTCAAAGAGGGAAGGGAGGGGGCGAACTTTCCCTTTATACTCCCCCCCCCCCACACCCGATGTCACTTCCTTTAGTGACCACTTCCCACCCATGGCTGGTCTGCCTCCGGACAGGAACGCAGGCCAGTCATGGGGGCAGCCCTCCTTAAAGGGATGGCGCTTTCTTACTTTCTGGCTTCTTACAGTCATGGGGGCATCCCTCAGTACAGGCATGGGGGCATCCCTCAGTACAGGCATGGGGGCATCCCTCAGTACAGGCATGGGGGCATCCCTCAGTAAAGGCATGGGGCATCCCTCAGTACAGGCATGGGGCATCCCTCAGTACAGGCATGGGGGCATCCCTCAGTACAGGTATGAGGGCATCCCTCAGTACAGGCATGGGGCATCCCTCAGTACAGGCATGGGGGCATCCCTCAGTACAGGTATGAGGGCATCCCTCAGTACAGGCATGGGGCATCCCTCAGTACAGGCATGGGGGCATCCCTCAGTACAGGCATGGGGCATCCCTCAGTACAGGCATGGGGCATCCCTCAGTACAGGCATGGGGCATCCCTCATTACAGGTATGGGGGCATCCCTCAGTACAGGCATGGGGCATCCCTCAGTACAGGCATGGGGCATCCCTCAGTACAGGCATGGGGCATCCCTCAGTACAGGCATGGGGCATCCCTCAGTACAGGCATGGGGGCATCCCTCAGTACAGGCATGGGGGCATCCCTCAGTACAGGCATGGGGGCATCCCTCAGTACAGGCATGGGGGCATCCCTCAGTACAGGTATGGGGGCATCCCTCAGTACAGGCATGGGGCATCCCTCAGTACAGGCATGGGGGCATCCCTCAGTACAGGCATGGGGGGCATCCCTCAGTACAGGCATGGGGCATCCCTCAGTACAGGCATGGGGGCATCCCTCAGTACAGGCATGGGGGCATCCCTCAGTACAGGCATGGGGGCATCCCTCAGTACAGGCATGGGGGCATCCCTCAGTACAGGCATGGGGGCATCCCTCAGTACAGGCATGGGGGCATCCCTCAGTACAGGCATGGGGGCATCCCTCAGTACAGGCATGGGGCATCCCTCAGTACAGGCATGGGGGCATCCCTCAGTACAGGCATGGGGGCATCCCTCAGTACAGGCATGGGGGCATCCCTCAGTACAGGTATGGGGGCATCCCTCAGTACAGGTATGGGGGCATCCCTCAGTACAGGTATGGGGGCATCCCTCAGTACAGGCATGGGGGCATCCCTAAGTACAGGTATGGGGGCATCCCTCAGTACAGGCATGGGGGCATCCCTCAGTACAGGTATGGGGGCATCCCTCAGTACAGGCATGGGGCATCCCTCAGTACAGGCTTGGGGGCATCCCTCAGTACAGGTATGGGGGCATCCCTCAGTACAGGTATGGGGGCATCCCTCAGTACAGGCATGGGGGCATCCCTCAGTACAGGCATGGGGGCATCCCTCACTACAGGTATGGGGGCATCCCTCAGTACAGGCATGGGGGCAACCCTCAGTACACGCATGGGGGCATCCCTCAGTACAGGCATGGGGGCATCCCTCAGTACAGGTATGGGGGCATCCTTCAGTACAGCCAGCGAGTGGCCCCACTCCCTCCTCCCCCCGCCCCGCCGCTCACACACTCACCGATGGTCAGAGGGCCGGTCTGCCCGTCCCTGCTGTTCCTGTCGCCGCCGCCACCGCCACCGCTCACATACACACAAACACGCACACACATTCATTCTTACCGGCACTTCCTGGCTGTTGCGCGCTGGTCGTCGGTGGGCGTGCCCCAGATGGCCGGCGTCCATTGTTTTCATTGGATGGCGGCCATCTGGGACACGGCCACCGACGACCAGCGCGCAACAGCCAGGAAGTGAAGTAAGCATGAATGTGTGTGTGTGGTAGTGTGTATGAGAGCGGCGGCACCTGGCGTATAAGACGACCCCCCCCACTGGAAGGCATGTCTTACAGGGGGGAAAAGTCGTCTTTTACGCCGGCAAATACGGTATTAAGTTTTTAGTCACTTACTTATTATTCTTTTCCCCACCGGGCTGCAACTCTGTTCAGAAATCTAGGATACGCCGCCATCTCATACTAAGGAGAGGAGAGCAGGATAAAGTACAGGGGGTGGGGTTATAGCTGTGCTTTGCACAGACAGATCAGAGCTGGGGTCAGGTAAAGGACAGCAATCCCAGAATGCAGAGCGACACAGTCAGAAGACACTTCCTGTTTGCAGGCTGCCTGATGCTCTATGAGCCGCCAACTTGGATGTTTAAAGACTAATAACATGTAGTAGATGCAGGTAGGATGATTTTTAATGTGAGCAATCTGTATGTACAGGGCGTGGGAAACATATAAGATCTGCTCTTATTCCGGGTTTACTCAGAAATGAAGTTTATGTGGCCACCTTCCATCCTCGGCCCTGTGCCCCAAAACAGTGAGAGTTTCTCTTTTTTACTAAAGACTTACTAAAGACTAAAGACCAATATTGCTAAAAAGGCTAACAGGAAACGGTATTATGGCGAATGGCAGCCATATGCTAATTAGTTCAGTTACAACTAAACTGTCACATTAGGGTTGATTCCACACCATGAGGATTTTTTCTCTCACGTTTTTCTATATATATAGAATTATTTTTTCCTTAGTGCAATTCAGCACCATTTTAGATGTGCAGTTTTATAAATATTTTTCACAGCTAAAAAATAATGCTGTATTGCACTAAGGAAAAAAATCATTAACAAAATATGTGCTCAGAAAAGTGCAGCTGAGCCCACATGCAGCCGCGTCCCCTCTACTATTCACAAATGCCTGGCGCAGACATGTGCCCTACTAAAGGGATAGTGGGGATGCGGCCCTGCTCGTGCATGCACCGTTGGACCAGTGGAGAGGGTGAGTATAGCGGGTCACCTGGGGGGTTTCACAGAGTGGGGCATTCCAACTCTGGATGCCCTGAGGGGAGGAAATCAAGCAGCCTGCAATGTTATAGATGTAGGGCCGATGTAGAGCATCCCAATTTGAGATGCCCAGGGGAGGGAGACCAGTGGCCGGCCTTAGATAAAAGGATGTGTGAAACCCTTCCCACCTTGCAATATGGTCCCCCCCACCCTCCCAAAGGCATTGGTCTGGCCAGAAATGGACTACAAGAGCCAGTGCACCATCAGGCGTTGCGTACGGCATATAACACATTTGGTGTGGACTACAAGTGCCAGCAGCCTGCGACGTGAGGCACAGACAAGTGGCTGGAGTACATCCATCTCCGGCGTCAGCTCCGCAGCGGCTGACACATGCCTCACAGTACAGGCCGAGGGCGGGAAGAGAAACTCCGCCCACAGCCAAACCAGCAGGAGGGAGCTGTCCAATAGGAGAGCAGGCTCTAATCCACACACGCCCCCGCTACATTACACTCACTACAGAGGGGCAAAAGCGCTGTTCAAACCCGGCACTATCTTTTCTGGCAAGACTACGTGGACAGTGGGCGGGACTGAGCGGGGGGGGGCGGCGTCAGAAGCGTACGGCCGCGCACCTTACAGGGAATGCTGGTCGCAGGCCGGTCAGAGCTAAGCAAAGGGCCGAATGTGGCCCTGGGGCCTTACAATAATGATGGCAGCTGGGTACTGACTACTATTTAGCATGAGTATAAATGTGACTGGATAATTATGAACATAACCAGACTCCCCAATTATAAAAAGGTGTTCACACTTATGCAAACACATTATATGGGTTTTGTTATTTCTATTTTCTTTCTCTAAAAGATTTCAGTTTTTTTTTTCAATGGATTTGTACTGATTATAGGTGACAGTAACTCTGGGTGCACATTGTGGTGTGAACTGCAGCTTGCATCTCACTGAGCTTTTTACATTTAACACACAAACAAAATGCACATGCGCGCACTCCCAAATGCATATGTGCGCACTCACTAAGTTAAACTGACTATTGTTTGGGGTCTTCAAAGTGGGACAGTTTAAACCAGTTTGTGGGTGATGGGGGTGTGGTTTAGCATGTGGAATAATTACAGGTCACATGCTCTAGGAATATTGGCCCATAAAAGATGTTGGTGAGGGAACCAATGCTCAGAAGTCCATGCATTCCACTGCCACCATTCAACCAAATGTTGCAGTTGTAAACTACCCAGACATCCAGCATTCTGCATTTGGTGGGGCAGTCTTCCCCATGTCAGTAAAGTGAGACATCTGGTCAGTGCACACGCACACTTCCAAACATACATTCCCACGCTCGCAAAGTGCATGCACACATCCCCAAACGCACATGCACGCACTCCCAAACGCATATGTGCGCACTGCCAAAGTGCACACCTCCAAACGAACATACGCACACTTCTACAGTGCGTGTGTGCACTCTCAAAGTGCATGCACGCACTCCAAAAAGGAAGGTGGGTGGGCAGGTAGTCAAGCGGGAATAGAAAGCTGTCAGCAACCCCCCCCACCCTCCGGAGCACCTTCAGCAGCAGGCAATGGAGGTGCATGTAGCCTCCCTCTCACCCCACCTACTGCAGTCAGGGCCATATTTGGTGTTCATGGTGCCCTAGGCACTTTAAGTGTTTGCGCCTCCTTTTTTAAGTTAGGTCACAGTCCATAGAAAAAAAAAGTGTGTAGGGGGAAAGGATGCAATGGCATACCTCCAAAGTGTGCCTGATTTGGAGGGACTGTCCTATGTCTCCCTGTCCTTTGTTGTTCTTAATTCTCCCTCTTTGAGGTGTAACATGCAGATCTGCAGCAATAAACAATTCATTTGCCTATTGAAAGTGTTTCCATTGTTGTAACTGTTACACTCTATGTCCTATCCATCAATCAATGAGGGGGCGTGGCCTAATTTACAAACTGTCCCTCTTTCTCACCCTGAAACATTGGGAGGCATGCAATGGGCTAGATGCAGAGTATGTGTATGGTGGAGGGAAAGGACACAAAGGGGGAAATGCAGGGAAGCAGGCAAGCATGTTCCAACTTTTGTTGCATTCTGACAGGAGTCACGTGAAAAAATCAGTGGAGGGGAGATGCTCTGGCCTGTGTTCAACCCATTGCCCTCCCCTTAACACAAATACACTCTGCGTCCTTCTGTGGCTGGGGAGTGCTTGTTGGGAGGCAATTTCTTTTGTAACGTTAGTGCCCTCCCCCCTTCCAGGTTGCCACCCTAGGCACGTGCCTAAGGTTGCCTAATGGTAAATATATCCCTGGTTGCAGCTACTCTTGCTGCTTCTCTCATTCCTGATACCAGCTGAGGAGGTAATGGAGGACCCCTTACTTACAATGGCAGCGTTTAGTGCTGTTGTCAGATGTGATGTTTCCCCAGAGAATGTTACAGAGGCGATGAGGAGGCATCAGAGAGCAGGGACAACAACCCTGGATGCTGCCATTGCAATGTAACAGCACAAACAGTGTTACAAGGTTTTTCACAATAATTCCGCATGAATAGAGCCAGGGTGCTACACACAGGGGAGGGGTGGGACTAAGGAGAATGGCCAGTAACACATCGGGAATTGAGAGCTCTGATAGCGCAACGTGTTTGAAGAGGCTGGCAGATGAACAACACACAGGGATTTCACTGTCCCATGTGTTGTTCCCCCAATTCAGGGTACCTCGTCGTGTGTATCCCCCCATGTCGCCCCATACACTCATCTTTCTTTCGCTCCCACGGCACAGACTCGGGTGAGAGCTAGTGCACCCAGTGTGCCCACTTTCACTCGGCTCTGCCGACGGCTAAGCCGCCTGGATGGCTAGGCAGCCAAGCGACAGCAAAGAGAGCCAAGTGCGCTGGAAGCCGCATCACCCGCTCACCTCCTAGCCATGCTGTGCCGATGCCGCCAATCCAGAAAGGCCAGGAGCAGGAACACACACAGGTAGAGGTGAGCCGGTTGCGGTCAAGGAGTGGAACTCTTTAAGTAATCTTCGTAGGGTACAGTTGCTTGCAAGTGTAAATAGATTTTTCATGCAAGGAGTTAAAACAGACCAAAACTCACATTTTAAACCGGACCAACACCCATTCTGGATACCCCCCCTCACTTCTTACAATGAGCACACAGCCAGACCAACACCCGTTAAGGTAAAAACGGGTGTTGGTCCGGTTTAAACTAGAATCCCTCGAATTGCCTTCACTGTCTTCACTGCTCCTGCTTCATTCTAATCCCAGATAATTCTGCCTGTTTTAGCTGTAAAGCTCTGCCTCCTCCATTCATTGCAACTGTTGTGTGTGGCAATTATGTCATTGCCACGCCTGTGCAAAGACTGATCACCTGCCATCTCACACCGATAATTTGAAAAGCGAAAAAATCCATTTCTAGTCATACACCCAAAGAAGGGATTATCAGCAGGGGTTTTGCCCAAATTTATTTTAAAAGTTCAGCGTGTTTTGGCCTGCTTTAATAAAATCTACAGCCTCCTCACCTTTTGTGAAGTGAATGTCGTTTAACTGTATTGTTTAAAAAACACTTTGTCTCATGTGGCTAAGGGCCACCCTCCCCCCAACTCTCTCTCAGCTTGTGCACAAGCACGGCATTACATTCCCCCTGCTCTACATGGCCACACCCACTCTACCTCTGTGTGTGAGAATGAAAGTAAGACGTTTAACTGTATATCTCAACAACAAACTGGAAAAAAAAAAGTTGGCATTGCCAGGTGTAGCCCTACACAATGCTTAGAATTGGCTGCTTAGTCCCTCCAAACTTTACCTTCACCCTGAATAAGACCCTGTTTTGTACGATTCCCCCACACCCTGTACATACAGATTGCCCACATTAAAAATCATCCTACCTGCATCTACTGCATGTTATGAGCCTTTTAACATTTTAACAGCCTTTTAACAATCAAGATGGCAGCCAGATGGAGTCTCTGGCTGCCTGCAAACAGGAAGTGTCCTTTGACTGTGCCACTCTGTGTTCTGGGATTGCTGTCCCTTCCCTAATTCCAGCTTTGCTCTGTCTGTACAAAGCACAACTATAACACACCGTTCTGTACTTTTCACCCCTCTCCTCAATATGTGATGCTTCTGAGGCAAGATGGCACCCGTATCCTAGCGTCCTGAACAGAGTTAAAGCACAACAGGGGAAAGAATAATAAGTAAGCGACTAAAAATGTAAAATATATTCATTTTAGATGCTGGGGAATAGTTTATTAAAGGTTTGAGCCTTGTCAGTAAATTATGTTAAAGTGGACCAACACCCATGGGTGATCGGCCCGGGAATCTATAAGATTCCCGGGCCGATCACCTCCCTCCCCGCGGGACATCCGAGATCGGGATGTCCCGCGGGGTGAAACCCCCCCAAACACCCCAAATCCCCTTACCTTGTCTTCGGCGGCAGCCGGCCGCTGCCGCCTCCCTCGTGCCCCTCTAGACGTGCGCGCGCCCGCGCCGGCCGTCTGTGAATGGCCGGCGCGGGTGCGCGCGTGTCAAGAGGGACGCGCGGGAGGCGGCGGAGGAGGAGCCGCTTGTCTGCGGCTTGTCCGTCGGCGCGGGGAGAGGTGAGTTTTTCGGGGGGTTCGGGGGGGTTTCACACAGCGGGGCACCCCGATCGGGGGTGCCCCACCGAACTGGACCAAGACCCAGGATAGTCAAAATCCTGGGTGTTGGTCCACTTTAAAGGTCCAGTTTAACATTTTGGGAAAAATAATGTACCTGACCTGTAACAATCCCTATTGCAGATACTGGTAAATCTTGGGCAAAAATTAGAACAAAAATGTATGTGTGTTCAAGTAAAAAAACTCACCGAGATGTACAGTATTTCTTGCCCTATAAGACACACCTAGGATTTGGAGAAGGAAAATAATATTCTGAACCAAGTGTTGTGAACCAAATAATAGGCAAGGTGCCTCCCATTCCCCATAGGCAGTGTGGCATTCCCACCTCCCATTCCCCATAGGCAGTGTGGCATAACCCCATCCCATTCCCCATAGGCAGTGTGGCATTCCCCCCTCCCATTCCCCATAGGCAGTGTGGCATAACCCCATCCCATTCCCCATAGGCAGTGTGGCATCCCTCTTGCCATTCCCAATAGGCAGTGTGGCATAACCCCATCCCATTCCCCATAGGCAGTGTGGCATCCCCCTTCCCATTCCCAATAGGCAGTGTGGCATTTCCCCTTTCCCGTTCCCCATAGGCAGCTGAAGATGAAAATAAAAGAAGTCAACTCACATGTTACGGGTGCTCCTGCGTTGCTGGCTGGGCTCCGGCTCCGTACAGCAGGTGGGTGTGGTCTGCGGCAAATCGATGCAGGCCTTGGTCAGCCGCTGTACAGAGCTGGGTGTTTGTGGGTGCCCCTCGCGGAAGAGGCTAAACTTGCATTACTAAATAATTAGCATGACCCCAACAGAAGGTGGAAACATTTCTGAGATGACTCTTCTTGGCCTGATTTTGTTACATGACAAAAACCGAATATTTTAACGGAGGTTTGTAGACATTTCATGTCCTGTGATTTCAAGTATTTTTCACTGGATAGGAAACAGGTCAACCTGTTATTGTAGTTGGACATGCACGGCAGGGGAATCTTCAGTTCTCTTGATTCAAAGTTTGCCATAAAACAGTCCACTTGCCAGCATCTCTTTAAACATAGCATTTGCTTAATTTCATTTAAAACACAATTGTAAGAATACACAATACACATGTATGACTAAGGGCTTTTACCGAAACGCATCACTGGTCTATAGCTTTACTTTTTAAAGGGCTGTGAGTAGATCATAATTGTTAGAATTGTTTTTTAAAGGAAATTAAGTAAATGCTATGTTTTAGGAGTTCAAGCACTGCAAGTGGACTGTTCTATGGTGTAATTGGGTCCCATTGGGTGTGTCATATGTTTGGTTAAATGTAGTTTGTCGGTTGCCTCACCCAGTATGCTTTACGATCAGCGCTTTTGTTCTGCTGTAACCTTGTGGTTTGTAGGGAGAGGCCCTCCTGCTTGCTCCTGGATGCTTTATGTATTTGGCTTGCTATTTATTTTTTCCATTTTTTTACCTTTTTGTGTTTTTTTCTCTAGTGAAGAACAATGGTTTACCTGCTAGATCTTAATAGTTCCATATGTATAATGATTTCAAGACAGATTCTAATAGACATAATATGAATTTCCTAATTTGGGGTTTATTCATCAAGGGATGGCGCCAGGTAGTGCCTTGTAATCGGCAGGCAGAGTCCGGTGAACGCCGGGCGCTGTACGCAATACCACATTTATGAAAGCGATTCTGGTGTGTGACTCTAACAGCGCCATGTAGCGCCCGATTCATCATCACAGATGGCTCAGCGTATACTGTCATCGCTTCCAGAACGCCTGGTATTACCTGTCGCTCTCCCATACATTTCAATGGACGTTCCTTTTCTTCTCTTTAAACGGGGGTTTCTTTTAATTTTTTTTTTCTCTCAAATAATTGTTCACCTCTCCTGGCGTCATTATTGAAAACCTTTTGGATTTTAAATATTTTTATGCAGAATTGTCATTACAGGTCTGGCATTAAAATGTTCATGTCACAATATTATAACAATGTCATTCCATGTGTTGGCACTCTGGGCTACAGCGACCCAATTTTGACTGCCGGCGCTGTGGGAGGCTGTTTTCTGTACTGGTGTTAGAGCAACCGACATACATCAATGCCGGCAATGTTACTACAGCGACTGAGGCACTCTGTAATAGCGACTCACAGACGATCAGAGCGACCACTAGTGGCCTGCCGCCGCCGAAGATAAGGTAAGGAGTTTGGGGTGTTTGGGGGGGTTTCACCCCGCGGGACATCCCGATCTCGGATGTCCCGCGGGGAGGGAGGTGATCGGCCCGGGAATCTTATAGATTCCCGGGCCGATCACCCGTGGGTGTTGGTCCACTTTAATGTTCTTTTTCTCTTACATTTTTGTTTTTAGTATTTTTGTATCTAACTTGTTATGTTATAATAATTTGCAGTTCCTACCTACATGCAGATATTCTGGATGTGGTCATTAAAACAAATCTGACATTCCTCTTGTCTTTGTGTCCAAGCTGGTTTCAGTTTCCTTTCTTCTATCTCTTGTGGTTAATTTCCTGCAGCAGCGCTCAGTACCATTTCTTTCTATGCTCCTCCTTTGACATCATTAGTCTGGCTGCAGCCTATATAAAATGATTGCCAGTGCCCTGGGGACACTTGCAGGTGATTGGCAAAATTTGGGTCCAATTTGCCCAGGTTACCATAAGCAAGAAAAAGATGGAAGCAGTTATTTTCAACTATAGCAAACTGCACACATTTGCCTTGATTTAGTAAACTTTTTTAAAAAATTCTCTTGATAGTAAAAATTGTTCCGTATTTTTCGCCCTATAAGACGCACAAATCCCCCCCCCCCCCAAAAAAAAAACGTGCATACTTACATAAACCTCGCACTGCGGGCACCAGCCGATAAAGGAGCGGCGGGCAGGGAGAGTGTAACTGAACCCCGGCTTCTGTCCCCGCTCCTAGCACCGCTGGTTTTTCAGGGGCCGGTGTGCGCACACAGCCGGGACACGGGCGCAAGCCACACCCAGCAGCTGCATCAATCGTTTGTGCCCACACTGGCCCGCAAAATACCGGTGGTGCTAGCAGCGGCCGGAGCGAGGACAGTGGGCGGGGTTTAGTTACCCTGCCCACCACTCCTTTATCAGCTGGTGGCCGCAGCGCGAGGCTGATGTAAGTATATCTTTTTTTTTATCCCCAGCGTGTGGTATAGAGGAGTGTGGGGGGGTAGTTAGCCACAGTTCATATGGGCAATGAGATGGGGGATGCCACACTGCCAATGGGAGGGGGATTGCCACACTGCATATAGGGAATGGGAAGGGGGGGATACCACTCTGCCTATGGGGAATGGGAGGGGGGGAATGCCGCACTACCTATGGGGAATGGGAGGGGGGAATGTCCCACTACCTATGGGGAATGGGATGGGGGAATGCCACACTACCTATGGGGAATGGGAGGGGGGAATGCCACACTACCTATGGGGAATGAGATGGGGGAATGTCACACTACCTATGGGGAATGGGAGCGGGGAATGCCGCACTACCTATGGGGAATGGGAGGGGGGAATGTCACACTGCCTATATGTGGAATGGGAGAGGGGAATGCCGCACTACCTATGGGGAATGGGAGGGGGGAATGTCACACTGCCTATATGTGGAATGGGAGAGGGGAATGCCGCACTACCTATGGGGAATGGGAGGGGGGAATGTCACACTGCCTATATGGGGAATGGGAGGGGGGAATGCCGCACTACCTATGGGGAATGGGAGGGGGGAATGTCACACTACCTATGGGGAATGGGAGCGGGGAATGAGAGCGGGGAATGCCGCACTACCTATGGGGAATGGGAGGGGGCAATGTCACACTGCCTATATGGGGAATGGAAGGAGGCAGGTGAGTTGTGCGCTGGTCCAGGGTTTTTCACACAACAGGGCATCCTGATCCCAGGATGCCCCTGGGAAGGCTAGTATCCAGCCATGGAATCTTTTACATTCCAGGGCTAGCCACCATGGTTTTGTTCTGCTTTAATCCCTGTCGAAAGTTCACAGACACGTTACGCTCCATTCAGCATCATGCAAGAATCGATTTTCACAATGGAAAATTTTTTATTTTTTCGCAATTCAGTAGAACTGTTTTTGGCAGCATTTTCCCCCTATATTATTAAAAAATAAGAAAAAGGGATACGTGGACACAACCTCCAATAAAACAACTAATCAAACAAGTGTGTAGAGCACTATGGTAAATCTTCTAGAAAAGACTGTAGACCTCCTTCCAGCATCTAACTTTGTTCACCATCAAATAGGATTGTGTTACAGGCAGAAAATGGTTGACCTAAAGAAAACACAAGAAAGAAGAACCATTCAAAGAAGTGTCAGCAGATCCCATCCCCTGAGCATACAATAAATATGGAAAGCACCAGCAGATCCCATCCCCTGACCCTAAAATAAATATGAAAAGCACCAGCAGATCCCATCCCCTGACCCTCCCATCCCCCTTTGGAGGGACTGTCCCTCTTTTGAGTCCATGTCCCCCTGTCACCCGTTGGTCTCATGTGTCCCTCTTTGAGGTGTAACTTGCAGATCTGCATCAATAAAATGATTAATTTGACTATTTAAAGTGTTTCTATTGTAACTGTTACACTCATATCCATCCTTCAATGGGGGACATGGCTTAATTTGCATATTGTCCCTCTTTCCCACCCTGAAAAGTTGGAAGGTATGCAGTTAGTGCTGGATATTTCTGCCATTCCTTTTATTCTTTTTATTCTGTCTTTGTTTCTGGTTTACAGAAACACCAAACTAACCTAACCCACCCCTTCACGCCATCCATGAGCCCTGCATTAGAGACACACCTTTTCCTAGCAGATCTCCATCCGATGGGGGACAGGAAACATGTGTGGCACAGTGCTACGGAAGATGATGGCGCTATATAAATAACCAATAATAATAATAACTTTATCATCATGTATGGAGTGTACCACACCACAAGGGGCTCATTGTGACTCTGTAACAGGATAGTCTCCTGGCTAGGGGTGCACCTGGGGGGGTCCCTGGAGAATGGCGGGATGCCTTGGTATTCCCTGGGTGGGGTGGATTGTATTAGCATGGGGATTTATTATTAAAGCGGACCTTCACTCTGAATAAGAGTCTATCTTATATGTTTCCCCCACACTGTACATACAGATTGCTCACATAAAAAATCATCCTACCTGCATCTACTGCATGTTATGAGCCTTTAAACATCCAAGATGGCGGCTTGTGGAAGCCACCATTTTATCAGGCAGCCTGCAAACAGGAAGTGCCTGCAAGCAGGAAGTGACTGTGCTGCTCTGCATTCTGGGACTGCTGACCTTTCCCTGACCCCAGCTCTGCTCTGTCTGAGCAAAGCACAGCTATAACCTGCCCCCCTGTACCTTATCCCACTCTCCTCTCCTCAGTAAGTGTGATGCTTCTGAGTCAAGATGGCGGCGCCCGTATCCTAAATTCCTGAACAGAGTTGCAGCTCAGTGGGGGAAAGAATAATAAGTTAGTGACTAAAAATGTTAAATATATTAATTTTAGATGCTGGGGAATCGTTTTTTAAGAGTTTGGGCTTTTCATTAAATCATGGTGAAGGTTCGGTTTAAGTGTATAGATTAGATGGAAATACTTAGGTAGGCCACTAGAGGTCCCCATAGGATAAGAAATAGAATAAGTAGTGTAGTGTAGAGTAGTTTCTTAGGTTTTGCCATTAAAGGGCAGTAAAGAGATCGGCTATATAAGAAGGAGCTGAGGAGGTTCTAGAGAGTTCCAGTTTACAAGGGTATAGAAATAGAGCCCTACTGAACTATCTGGTTAGTTCATGTTTTTTCTATATGCTGTACGCCTATTATCATCTGTGTATACTTTGTTCCTATTTTATTGTTCAGCATTCCAAGCACTATTTGGGCTCCTTTTTTCCACATGAAAAGCTATGTTCTCTTATTATGAATGTGTCATACAATTTATTTCTATCTCTAATGATAACTCAGTAGTTACAGGGAACACAGAACAAAGGCTACTTACAAATGTTACACAGGAACAATAATGCTTTGCTGGAGCCACCTAGCAGTGGACCTAATTAATGCTTTATTACGTATTCATATGATGATATAATATGGTACGTGACCTTCTCCTAATACTGGTCCTGGTTAGCATAGATGAACATGTTACTTTTGAAACAAGAATTTATTTAATGTATTTATCAATTTATGCAATTATAAGGTGTGCGACAGTTACTTGTTCTGGGCCCCATACAGCCGAATCCTTAGGACCCTCCTAACATACCCCAGATAAACCACAGGTTGCACTGGGAAGACTGTGACATCAAGTGGGCGGAGCCGGATGGGCCGCTCTTCCATCTTAGGCGGGTGTAGGGAGGCGGCCAGGCAGGAGCATGATGGTAGGCAAGCGGGTAGGGTGGTCCTTACCACTGACCACCAATGGAAAACAATATACACTGTAGAGCCACTGCAGCCACGGGTGACCCGAACCCCCCAACCCAGGCAAACACCCGAGGCAAAATACAGCGCAGGGCCCATCAAAATTAGTTATGCCACTGATTAGCTCCACCTACAAAGTAGCAGAAATCAAAATATTTTTATTCAGTTTCATAAATATAAACAAGTCACATAAAAAAAAAACTATGAAAAAACATTTACTCAAGTGTGGCAAGCTAACAATACAATACAAAGCAGACTCGGATATACAAAGATGGATACCAACCTATGCAAGCTAGCTAACTATATGTCTGGACGTAGTGCTATTTAGTTAGATTACCGCTCTGTGCTTAAAATGTGCTTATAATTATAAACTGCCGTATCCATTAAAGTAGAAATAACAACATATTATACCTACTTAAAGCTAAACAAAACTCAGGATGTCCAGCCCTGGAGTCTAAAAGATTCTAGAGCCGGCCACTGGCCTTCTCCTGTGTGAAACCCCCTAGATCACCAGTAAATTTGACCTTTTCCTGGTCCAACGTGCGCAGATTCTCATCTCAGAGCCATTTGCTGTGCCTATGTTATTTGGCAAACTGCTCTGATTGTTTACAATAAGGAGTAAGAGCGCTCTCATCTCCTGCATCCTCGGGCTGTGTGCGTGCTCTCGCCCCAGGCATTCAGTGCACACGCACAGCCCTAGAGTGCACTCATCACTGGGGATGCAGCCACTTGCTCTCCCCTCAGGGTGTTTGGGGAGTGGGTTCTTTGTTAACGGGCTTGAGGGACCTCCTGACGTGGACTTACTTCCAAAAACTCCAATGAGACCGACTTTATGAAAAGGACACTTACTTTATTAGCAGGACTTCAGGTACTCTTTAGACTTCACAGCAGGTCGTACAGTCTTTCCACAACAGTTTCCTTAGCAGCTTCTATAGCACAACATTACATCCAAATGTACTGCAACAGGTGGTGGTCACTCATTCTGATCCCATGGAAGAATACTGCGGCCTTAACCCCCTTAGCGGTGATCCCGAGCGTGACTCGGGGTTAATTTGCGCTGTAAGTAGCGGTAACCCCGAGTCACGCTCGGGATCGATTTGGGAGCAAGAGTGGGCGGCGCAGCCTCCTTACCTTCTCCCTGCGATCCAGCGATGTCCCCGCCGCGATCACAGGTGAGAGCCGTGGCTGCGGCGTCCGTCTCCACTTCCGGGTTCCGTCTCTGTGAGCCGCAGAGGCTCATGGGGGCGGAGCCGTGCGTCAGAGACAAATGCAATGGTAACGCTTTTGTTACCATTACATTTGTCTATTCAAAACGCCAGGGAGGTTAAGCTTCCTCCTCAGCATCTTGGGTGGAATGGTTCACCTTTCTCCTGTGGTCACTCTTAGGTATGAATGTGGCTCCTCTGCTCTCTCCTTCTCTCTCTTCGACTGCTACCAGTTGACCCTGCTGGTACCTTCCTCTCACTCCCGGTTACTACAATAGAGGACTACATCTTGTATGTTCTGTAGATCTAACTCTTCTGTGGTAACTCTCATTATATAGACTCCCTCTAGTGGCCTCTAGAACCTTCTCTAACTTTCTGAATACAGAAAATATAGATGAATTTACTAACAAGACCATCTATCATTTTGAAATGGTCTTGGAATACAAGAAAAAAATTGTCATCGCTTACTTTGACCTGGCAAACATGTACTGTGAAATCAAGGACTACAAAAGAGCAGAAGAAACGTTTCAAAAAGTTTTTCAGTTCCCCAATCTTACAGATGAGGAGAAGCAGAGCCTCCATGAAAATTATGGCCGATTTCAAGAGATTTCACATGAAATCTCAAACCGTGACTATAAAGCATTACAAAGAATGCTTCCAGATAACAGAACCAAGCCTGTCTTGTGATATCAGCGAGAAGGCTCTGAAAAGAATGGCTGAAAGGAAGATAAGAAGTTACTCCCCTGAGGCCGCTGGATTTGCCTTGCTCGGGTTTGTCTATAAGAATATAGGGCAACGAGAAGATGCGATTGAGTATTATGAGCAGGCCTTGGAATATGATCGAGACAACGAGGAATATCTGAGTGAGCTGTGTGAGCTGAAGTTACAGATATGAACATAGACAGAAAATAAAAATCACACCAGCCCAATGATTCCAGTCGGGGCTTATCTGCTGCCATACGTCTCCAATAAAAGCCTCTAATTGTCATTTTAAGCCTTACTAATAATGATGGGCCAACCCAAACCATAAAGTTCAGGTTTGTACAGAGCTTTGTGAGTTCAGGTTCCCAAACACGAACGTGGACTTTAACCAAAAGTCTGTGTTCAAGTTCGGAACCCGGGCCGAATACGGTAAAGAGTTAGTACAGAACTTTGTGAGTTTGGGTTCCCAAAGACAAACTTGAACTTTATCCTAAAGTCTGTGTTCAAGTTCTACTCACCTTAGCCAATAGCAGTTAAGCTGTACTCCTATGTGGTTAGGTTTTACGTTTGTTAGACCTGTAATGTCACAATTCATTTCCTATGCAACATGTGCCAAGATGTGCCATCTTGTGGTGATGTAGTGCAACTGCAGAACAGATATGAACCATTACATTAAAAGACCAACAAAGATAATGGCTGAATAACTTCCGCCGGCTACATATATATTGTTTGTTTATGAACTTGCACATACGTTGGTAATGGTTGGTGAGATTGCACAAATGATAGAAACAAACTATTCCCCAGCATCTAAAATTCATATATTTTAAGTTTTTAGTCTCTTACTTATTATTCTTTCCCCTGCTGGGCTTCAACTCTGTTCAGGACTCTAGGATACGGGCGCCAGCATCTTGCCTCAGAAGCATCACATATTGAGGAGAGCTTCGGGATATAGCTGTGCACAGACAGAGCAGAGTTGGGGTCAGTAGAAGGTCAGCAATCCCAGAATGCAGAGCGGCACAGTCAGAAGGCACTTCCTGTCAGCAAGCAGCTTAAGACTCATGTGCCGCCATTGTGGATGTTAAAAGGCTAAAAAAACGCAATAGGTGCAGGAAGGATGATTTTTGATGCGGGCAGTCTGTATGTATGGGGTGGGGAAACCATAGACTCTTATTCAGGGTGAAGGCCCCATTAAAATATTTATGTATTTATTTATTTATTCTGAGGATCCTGATCATAGGCAGGATATTTATTACATTCACATTTTTATTTACCGGTATTTATGGATTGACCCCCCCCCCCCAAAAAAAAAATCTCCAGCTCTGGTTGTGCTTGTTATATAATATATTTAATAGTTTTTAATATTGTGATGTGTTTTTGTGTTGATTTTGTGATACTCTATAAAGAGATTTGATATATCTGGTTGTGCCTCCTATGCTCCTCTCTTGCTGTTTTTATTACTTGCAGTTTTAGAGAGTACCACCCGTGTTTTGAACAAGTTGGGTTGTGTAAGCGTTGTACGATCCTTTTAAAACAGTGTTCCCCAACCCTATCCTCAAGAGCCACCAACAGGTCATGTTTTCCAGATCCCTACACAGAAGCACAGGTAGAGTAATAAGTGTAGCAGCAGAGCTATGGAGGCAGCTATGTGGAGATACACAAAACATGACTGGGTGTTGGTGGCTCTCGAGGAGAGGGTGGGGAGCACTGCTCTATACTATGGGGTTTATTCATCAAGGCATAGCGGCAAGTAGTGCCTCGTAGCGCCTGGTGAACGCTGGGCGCTGTACGCAAAACCACATATATGAAATTAAATCTGGTGAGCCACATGTAGCGTACGATTCATCATTACAGACTCAGTCTATAATGCCAGCGCTCTAGCTTCCAGAGCGCCAGGTATTACCTGTCTCTACCTGTCGCTCTCCCATACATTTCAGTGGACATTCCTTTTCTTCTGTTTGAACAGGTTTTTTTGTTTTTAATTTTTTTTTCTTTCAAATAATTGTGTGACCTCTCCTGGCCTAGGAAAAATCATTTTTGAAAACTTTTTGGGATTTTTTATATTTTTATGCAGAATTGTCATTACAGGTCTGGCACTAAAGTATTAATGTCACAATGTTACAACAATGTCATTCCATGTGTTTTCGCTTTGTTACTGGTGGATATGTGTTCAAAAACAGACTTTTATCACACAGCGTCTGTGTGATAGTGCCCAGCTTTAGAGCTACCTTTCGCTCCCTGCAACGCTGTACTGGTGTTAGATCGCCCAACATACATCTCATTCATCAATGCCGGCCAGGTTACTACAGTGACTGAGGTGCTCAGTTACAGCTCCCGATAGCCGATCACAGCATATATTAGTGGTCGCTCTTAATGCCTCTGTACAGACGCTCATCTGCTGATAGCTGGCGCTAGTAATGAATTAGCCTGTATGTCCTTGCTTGGACACTGTTACCATGACATCTAAAGATGCTGGTCAACCCACTAGTGTCATAGAAATTATAATAGAATAAGATACTGAGCTGAGGGACAGCGGCCAATATGAATGATTCTTTCTATTTCTCTGGAATTTAAAATTAAGGATGTATTTGTGATTTGCATATACTGTAGTAAAATTCATAGGCACATAATTATAATGTTTTACATCTTCTATATTCTAAGTGTGCCATACACTCCACTTCGGTCTACATGACATCTGGGTAATCTCCAGTAGAGGCGAACTTCTGCAGAGATGAATATGCAAAAAAAGAAAGCCCCTCCCGGTCCATATATACCTGGGACCTCCCACCAATTCCCCAGTTCCTTCTCTGCAGGGAAGGCGACAAGACAGAAGATGAAGACTTCTTTACTTACAGGTAAGCCGGGCTCGCGCTCCGCCTTCTATTAACCCTATTACTGCCAGGACACTTCTAAATTGCCCTATATTGAGCCTCCCAGCTTAGGCTGCGGGTCCTGGTGAAGGTAGGAGCACCCTAAGGGTGCAGCAGGAGCACTGCTCCACCGTGAGACCTCACTATGCGGTAGGCGGTTATCCAGGTTTCTTGGTGATCCTGGTGTGGGATGCCCCATCCTGTTAGGCTTATGGCCGGCTTCTGGCAGGATTCCCCCCCTTCCTGATCCCTTATTCCCCTATTCCCCTCCGGGGGGGGGGGGTTGCCTGGCCTGGCCTGACCGATATTTCGTTTTCCCCAGCTTGTGTCCCTGTGTGCTGAGTGTTTTTACTGTGTGTGTGTGTGTGTGAGTATCTTACTGCCTTACTGGCATACCAGGGACTAATGGCAGCCTGAGGGAGCTTCTCCCCCTCAGGCTGCGTTCAGGAAGGGGGCAAATAAGGGGGCGGGGCTACCGCGGCCACGCCAAGAGCCAGGCCCCGCCCCCTTATTTGGCGCGATTGCTGTGCTCATTTTCTAGGGGTCCACGTTGCTGGGAGGGGGCGTGGCCTCGGCAAACGCGCGTTCTGCGCTGGCCTGCCCTCCCCCTGCTCTCCCTCCTCAGGCACGAGGCTGTGTGGGGGCCATCTTCTCGAGCAGGCTGCATAGCAATCGGTGTGGTAAGGGCCCGATGGCCACTTCCTTAGCTTGTGTGTGTGGGGGCTCCTATTTAGCGGGGGCCCCCACTGGTCTGGAACATGTGTGTGTGTGTGCTTTAATTACACTGTCTGGCTGGGATGTGGTATATATATATATATATATATATATATATATATATATATATATACCTGTATATACATATTGTGTGGCTGCAAGATCAAATGCTGTGGTTTTTTACATGTTAGGTTGTGGCCATTTTTACACAGCTCTGCACTTATGTTGCTTGTTTTGTGTGTTACAGGTTGCCCTGTATATGTGCATATTAAGGGGTCCCTCCTGGTCCTGGGGTCCCTTAGTGTAAAATTGTTCACCTAAAATCCTCCCACCGGGACTTTTAAGGGGCTTCCCGGGTTGCTTAGGCATAATTCCCTGCGGTCTTGCGACTGACCCCAAAAATTCACCATATGGAGGCTCCGCAGGATACTGGGCTCGCGATCCCTCTGGGACAATCCGGGCCATGTGTGGAGTGCGGGGTATCCCTTACGGGGGAGAATGTGCTGATCTGTATACCATGCGCACAAAAGGCCATTACGCGGCAGTCTGGTACCCAGCCTTCTGGGTCGGCTCCTCCCGCTTCATCGCCTTCCCCTCCCCACCTTATCCGTACCCGAAGTGACATTGGTACCAGTGGGGAGTCGCTTTCTCATGTTTGTGCTAGGTTTGCCAGCATAGAGAAAATGATTGCTAGCATGGTGGGCAAGAAGCCCCAGGCTAAAAAGAGACATTTGTCGTCGGCCCAGCCATTGTGGGATATTGACGATGAGTCCGCTGATATGTCAGATTATTCCCCGTTAGAGGAGGGGGAATTGTATCAGGAATCAGAGGCTGACTATGTTCAGTCTGGGAATTCCAATGTCGAGCAGGCGCTGGGGGATGCCGTAGATACCGCCACTGTTTTGTCACATTTATTGGAGGTGTTGGATATTGAACCGCCTGAGGCGCCCCCTCTTAAGAAGGGGGAATTTTTTGGGGCCTGCAAGCCCCGTCTGGAATTCCCTACCCAGGGTCATTTTGATGCCCTGATCATTAGAGAATGAGAGAGGCCCAGTCGACTTCCTGGTGTGCCTCAGGGATGGGATAAGAAGTATCCTTTTCCGGTGGAGGCGGTTAAGCGCTGGTCTTCTCCTCCCGAGGTCGACGCGCCTGTTTTAGGTTTGACCAACTCTTCTGTGCTGAACACCCCTGACGCCACTTCCCTTAAGGATGGCGAGGATAAGCGCCTTGATCAGATGGCGTGCCACGCATTTGCCAACGTGGGCTCGGCCCTGCAGCCTGTTAGTGCATCTGCCCTGGTGTCGCTTGCTACCAGGTCTCTTATCAGGGACTGGCTGAATAACGCTCAGTTTGATCCAGCTGGGCTGAGTTCGCTATCCTTAAGAAATGCGAATTGTTCATGGATTTTGTCATGGCTGCGATGGAAGACTCTATTGTCGTGTGTAGTAGGACGTCAGCCTTACTGGTGGCTATGCGCAGATTGGTCTGGCTCCGCCAGTGGACAGAGGACGTTGGAGCCAAGAAGTCGCTCACAGCTCTTCCCTTCTTGGTGTTAGCAGTAAAAAACCTTCTGGACATGGGGGTTATATGCCCGGTGCCTCTGTTGGAGAGAGGCAGGGGTTTCTACTCCAACCTTTTCATGGTTCCCAAAAAGGAGGGTTCGGTGGGACCCATTCTAGATCTCAAGGTTCTCAATAGATTTCTCAGAGCCATCTGCGGCTATCAATTCCCTTCGCCAAGGGGATTTTATGACATCCATAGACATCAAGGATGCGTATCTGCATGTTTCGATTTTTCAGGCACATCAGAGATTCCTCCGATTTGCGGTGGAGGATCAACATTATCAGTTTGTAGCTCTTCCCTTCGGTCTGACCTCGGCACCGAGGGTCTTCACCAAGGTTTTGGCGGGCATAATGGCTCTGCTCAGATCTCAGGGCATTCGCATTGTGCCTTATCTGGACGATCTGTTGATATCCCAGGTGGTGTCGACCCTGGAGAGGTTCGGGTGGGTGATCAATCGCACCAAGTCTTCTCTCTCCCCGTTTCGTGTGATTTCATCTCTGGGCATGGATCTGGATACCATTCGGGCCAGAGTGTTTCTGCCCCAGATCAAGGTGCAGGGGATTCAGGGCCTGATCCGCCTTCTTCTGGCCAGTCCTTGTCCCTCTATCCGACAGGGGATGAAACTGGTGGGTTTGATGGTATCCTCCTTCGAGGCGGTGTGGTCTCAGGATCCTCTGTCTCTGGCAGTGGATGCCTTGTCACTGGCTTGGAAGGACCTGGGTTTTCTGTACCTGTTTCCACTTGTCTCCATGCTGGGCAAGGTAGTTCGCAAACTGGTTCTAGAAGGGGCACCAGTGATTCTGGTGGCTCCAAGTTGGCCAAGAAGGGTTTGGTACACAGACGTCGTAAGGATGGCCGTAGACCAGTACCGGCTTCCCTTGCTGCCTGACCTGCTATCTCAGGGTCAACTACTTTACCCCAATTTACAAGCGCTGGCTTTGACGGCTTGGCTGCTGAAACCTTCATCTTGAAAGAGGAAGGTTTGTCTGAGGCTGTTGTTCAGACCCTGATTAGGGTTAGGAAGAGGTCCTCTTCTGGCATTTACTATAGAACTTGGAGGTCCTATATTGATTGGTGTGAGGCTAGGGCCTTGCCTTGCAGGATTTTTTCTATACCCAGGATTTTGGAGTTTCTTCAGCATAATCTGGATCTTGGGTTCCAGCTTAGTACTTTGAAAGGACAGGTTTCTGCTCTGTCGGTTTTCTTCCAGAGGTCTTTTGCTTTACACCCGCTGGTTAAGACCTTTTTCCAAGGGGTGGCGCATGTGCAGCCCCCTCGGAAGGCTGTAGTTCCTGTTTGGGATTTGAATTTGGTTCTTTCGGCTCTGCAGGGTCCTCCTTTTGAGCCGCTACAGGATGTGGCTCTTTCGGTTCTTACTCAGAAGGTTGCTTTCTTGGTGGCTATTACCTCTGTTCGGCGTGTCTCTGAGTTGGCGGCCCTGTCGATTCAGGCCCCTTACTTTGAGAGACACCAGGATAAGGTGGTTTTTCGTTTTAAGCCGGATTTCCTTCCTAAGGTGGCATCTGCTTTCCACCTCAATCAGGATATTGTTCTCCCTTCCTTGTGTCCTTAACCTAACAATGACAAGGAGAGGGTTCTGCACAATTTGGATGTTGTTCGCTGTGTGAAGTACTATTTGGTGACTACTTCTTCCTTCCGCAAGACGGATGCTTTTTTCGTGGTGCCCTGTGGGCCCAGGAAAGGTTTGGCGCCCGGCAAGTCTACCATTAGCAAATGGATTTGTCAGGCCATTGTTGGGGCCTATTTTGCTAAGGGGAGGACTTCCCCTTTTAGGGTCACTGCGCATTCTACTCGTGCTGTTGGTGCGTCCTGGGCTTTTCAGCACCAGGCTTCTGTTGAACAAGTTTGTAAGGCTGCTACTTGGTCCTCCGTTCATACTTTTTCCAAGTTTTACAAGGTTGATGTGCGGGCTTCAGGGGATGCTGTTTTTGGCCGCAAGGTTCTGCAAGCTGCAGTGGTTTGAGTTGGTACATTCTTTACTGTTTCTGGTTCCCACCCATGACGGACACTGCTATTGGATGTCCCAGATGTCATGTAGACCGAAGTGGAGTGTATGGCACACTTAGAATAATACCGCTTTGTGAGTACTCATCTTTAAAATGGGTATTATGAGCGTGCCATACACTCCACTTCACCCCACCCCTTTTCAGGTATTCTGGGGCTTTTATATGGTGAACCATTGGTTTTGATTGTTAAGGCTATAATTGGTTCTTCCTGGTCCCTTTACTGCTTTTATACACTGGGGAATTGGTGGGAGGTCCCAGGTATATATGGACTGGGAGGGGCTTTCTTTTTTTTACATATTCATCTCTGCAGAAGTTCGCCCTCTACTGGAGATTACCCAGATGTCATGTAGACCGAAGTGGAGTGTATGGTACACTCATAATACCCGTTTTTTAAAGGTGAATACTCACAAAACTGTATTTTTCTATGACAGCGTTCCTTCTGAAACCGATTTGAAGTTTCGTCTGCTGCAGTTAAAATGTCATTTTACTTGGCAACTACTGGAAAAAGACGCTGATGATCTGCAAGAAAGATTGGACTACCAGCTGGTATACCTGGAGACCAAGAACAAGTACATGGTGTACAACCTACGGGCCTACATAATGCACCTGAAAAAGGACTACACAGAAGCCATTAATAAAAAGCAAGCAGAGAAGAAAATAAATGAAAGCAACTCAGATGCAACAGACAAAAGATTTCTGGTGACTTTTGGAAAACTACACCTGGGTGTAATACTACCTAAAGCAGTATGACGAAGCCCAGTAGTACATTGAGAGAATAGACCAGATTTATGAGAAACTCAAGCAGGCGTCAAACGGAACAGAGAATATAGCTGAGATCTATGGTGAAGAAGGGTGGTCACTGCTAAAATTTTGTGGACAATATTATGAAAAAGCCAAGGAATGCTTTGCTAAGGCTTCTGAGCTGGATCCAGAAGAACCTGAGTGGCATGCTGGCTATGCTACAGCAGTTTACCGTCTGGAAGGATTTCATAGTAAAATATGTCCAGCTTCTGAACGTAAGTCATTAAAGCTCTTGCAAAATGCTGTAGAATTAGGCCCAAAAGACGCCAGCCTAAAAGCACTCCTCGCGTTGAAGCTACAGGAATTTGAAAGAGGAAAAGAAGGCGAAGTTTATATTAAAGAAGCCTTAAACCAAGCTCCCGATCTTCCATATGTACTTCGCTATGTTGTGTTACAGAAGGAAAATGACTGACTTAAAGAAAACACAAGAAATAGGAACCTTTCAAAGGAGGGGCATGAATACAGAAAGTATAGATTAATTTACTAACAAGGACATCTATCATTTTGAAAAGGTCTTGGAATACAAGAAAAAAATTGTCATCGCTTACTTTGACCTGGCAAACATGTACTGTGAAATCAAGGACTACAAAAGAGCAGAAGAAACGTTTCAGTTCACCAATCTTACAGATCAGGAGAAGCAGAACCTCCACCAAAATTATGGACGATTTCAAGAGTATCGCATGAAATCACAAGCTGTGGCTATAAAGCATTGCAAAGAATGCTTCCAGATAACAGAACCAAGCCTGTCTCGTGATATCAGCGAGAAGGCTCTGAAAAGAATGGCTGAAAGGAAGATGCTCGGGTTTGTCTATAAGAATAATGGCAACGAGAAGATGCGATTGAGTATTATGAGCAGGCCTTGGAATATGATCGAGACAACGAGGAATATCTGAGTGAGCTGTGTGAGCTGAAGTTACAGATATGAACATAAACAGAAAATAAAAATCACACCAGCCCATTGATTCCAGTCGGGGCTTATCTACTGTCATACGTCTCCAATAAAAGCCTCTAATTGTCATTTTAAGCCTTACTAAAAATGATGGGCCAACCCAAACCACAAAGTTCAGGTTAGTACAGAACTTTGTGAGTTCAGGTTCCCAAACACGAACGTTTTTACAGCAGAGCGCGATGGGGCCCATGGTGCAAACATAGAATGTGGTCCTTTTCTTGGGTGCTTGGGTGCTGCCATATTGTTCGAAAGCCCAGAGCCATAACTCATAGCTCAGTGCACACTCCCGCCCACCTATTCATATGAATGGCCGATGGAAGCAAGGGGGATGCTGCTTTGTGCTTCTTCCTGTGGCCGTTGTACAAGTTTGGGAGGATCGGCTTTTTTCTTTGTAACCCCCCATCCTGCCTCAGTGTCAGGGTAGGGTGGCAGGGCATATAGTGACTGGAACTCAGTTGGATGCAGCGAAATAACTAAAGAATGAAACAGAAACTAAATGTAAGCTCGCAAGGGCAGGGTGCTCTTTCCTATTGTCATTTGTCCTCACATTTGTTTTGAACTTTGTAGCATCTAATTAATAATTATCTCTCTACTGTATGTTTTACCTTGTCTGTAATTATACCTTGTATAGCACTACAGAAGTAAATGGCGCTATATAAACAAACAATAATAATAATAAATGATGCCAAGAGAGCACAAATATGATAAATACGGTGGAGGGGCAACAATGATGGGAGCCCTAACATTCCGGGCCCCGGTGTGGTCGCACCACCTCAATTAAAAGATGACAACAGAAGTGGATCACCCACAGATCAAACTGAAAGTAACTGGCTAGGGGCTGTTTTTTTTGGGGGGGTGGATTTTTGGACAAATGTGGCCATTTTATGCTGAATTGTTTAATCCATTCATCATTTAAAGTGGCACACACACTGCATGGACAGCCCTGGATTCAAAATGCCTTCCTCTGGGGCAACTCCAATTGGGATGCCCCACCTACTGTGTGAAACCCCCAGGGCACCACAAAACTCGCCTTTTTCCTGGCTCCCTCAGCAATGTAAATGGACAGCATTTCAGTGTGTGTGTATAATGACAGACATGATGCTCTGTGTTTGTGAGCCATATATCTCTCTCAGTTTGGTTTGGGCTGCTGCTGGCACAGCTCCCCCCTCATGCCTATGTGTAAGCAGAACTGTCAGGTGTGTAGAGGTTTAGGGGAGCTATTTACTAATATTTATTTTTTTTAGAAGTCCACTTTAAAGAGCTTGGCCACCCACCTAGAAAAACAAAGGGTACTCACCTGTTGTCCTCTGCAGCTGATCACTTCTACTCTCGCGATCAGCAACTTATCTGGTTGCTCCGGCCACGTCAGAACTCTATTTACTGGCACATCAAGATTGTGCCACAGTCACAGGGGCGTAGCCATGCCCTTGCCATTCACGGCAATAGAGTGGGTGTACCAGGCCTCATCACACCATATTCATTGCAGTGAGTCAGCTGCTGGGGGCAAAAGGAGTAGCCTTTTTTTATAGTTGTGTAGTCTATCACTTCAAGTAGTTGAGATCAGGGGTTCCTAGTCATCTGTACCCCAACTTGATCTGCTGCCAGTGCTGTTTGTAGCTGAGGGTAAGCAGGGTGACTGACCTGGGCATCAAGGCCATTGGGGCCACATCTATCTATCTATCTATCTATCTATCTATCTATCTATCTGTCATCCTGTTTTCTTAAGATGGGTCGGGGCCATTGTAAATGGTCTCAGTTATGAGGATGGGGGCACTGGCTGCTGCTAAGGAAGTGTGAAGGAGCATAGCTCGTACCTGGATGGGACAGCAGTAGCACCATAAGATAGATGAGGAGGGGGCAGAACTTTTTCCTTCCTGCACTGAGCATTATTTTGCCCTATTTGCTGCCACCTTTACCTAACTCAAACCCGATTTTATTCATAAATACAAAATTGCTCCAAGACCTGATGACAACTATTTATATGCGATTTAATTTGTTGCTTTGTGCTTTTTTTAATTCTTTATTTAGGATTTTAGGACATGATATACCCAACAGATACATATATACAAAGAAAGGGGAAAGTGCCCACTCATTCCCCCATAGTAATTCCAGAGACTTATTGCACACACCCAAGAATTATGTATAAAAATATATATTTATTAAATCAATTTGACATAAAAATTACAACTATGACATATTAAAAAACATAAAGGACATCCTCATTTCTAATCTGCCACAAGAGGGGGCTGTTGTTCCAGGCTGTGATAGACATCACTTTTTTCCATATATTTTCCATATATTTCATACATTCCATATATATATTTCATACATCAAAGAAATTCCTACTCATGATATAGTGTGTTAAAAAATAATAATAAAGACTATATTTAAAGTGCAATGTGCAATAGCCAAAGTGCATCAATCACATAGAAAAACCATAATACAAACCATGTCAAATACTTCAAAACTAATATATATGCAGAGGAGAACAAAGCATTAGAAAAAATATATATATAGTGCTACTTATCTTGTGATGCCAGACAGCAAAACATGCACCCCCCCCCCCCGATATACCCAACAGACATTACAATACAACTGGGGGGACTACTACTTGACGGTGGCATTTGTTGGGGGACATCCTGGGGATCCACACTTAGGTGATGTGCTTTATTGTTATTTAGATTGCTGTTGTACTTTGCCATGTTGTGCTTTTTTTATCTTGACACATTATTGTATTGGTATGTAATAAGTTTATTACTTGCACTTTATATATTTTTTCACAAAACCTTGCACTTTTTGTAGCTTTGCACTTTATTGTATTATTTAACTTTTATTAACTTTTTGGGATTAGTCGTAACGGGGATTATGGATCTACTTGGGATACTTCATAAAATGTGTTGTCTATTGATATGTTTTTTAATTGTATGTCATTATGTGATTTTTAATGGGTATTATTTAATAAATAATATATGAATTCTTGATACATTGTTGAATGCATTAATTACAGTGGAGGGGGTGCTGTGATTTGGTACTATTTGGGTGATCGCTGGACTCACCACTAAATAATATTTGATTGATAGGGAATAATAGTTTCCAATCACAAGCACGGCCGCTGGTATTATAAAATATTGATCTTTTTATATGCATTGAGTGTGTGGTGCGGAATTTACATTTTAAGCCCTACAATACAACTGACTGCATCTTCACATCCAGGGTTAAAGTTTTCATATATTTCTCTGTGGTTTGTGTTTTTGATCACATGATGTTTTTACTGTATACTGTAAAATTTGTGCACGTTTTAGTAAATAAAGGGATCAACCCAAAGGCTTTTTTTAGTTTTTTTTAGATCAATATATTTCTAATAAATATAAGATGTTTGCTGTGTTCTCAACTCCATCAGGGTGTAATGAAGAGAAGTGGCCAAGGTATAGCAGTATCAGGCTTAACCAGCTGTAATCAAAGTCAGCTTTAAATTGTAATCCCAAGTATGTCACAGTGTCAACTTATCTCAGGCAATGTCACAGTACACAGGTATGGAAGCCAAGGGTAAGGGTTAATGGGACCAAAGCATGGGGAGCTTACAAGATGGTATCACAGACATTCAGTGGCAAGCAGGATAAGTGAAAGAATCAGCTTGTTTAATTGTTGCAGGGTCATGAAAAGAAAGTTTTAATTCTTCAATCCATGCCACGGTCAATTTCACAATTCACAGGCCAATTAAACTTACTTTGTAGATAAGCCTACAAAGGATGTTTCAGTGTAAGGGTTAAATAGTTTTGTGTTCCTCAGGCAAAAGGACACAGGTACACTTGCATATGAGAAAGTTTCAGCATAGGGTTAATCAGGCTTGTGTCCATCAGACACAGCTACCCTTGCTTGTCAGCATGTTTCAGCATAGGGGCCAGGCAGTATGTATTTCCCAATTAAATGAAGGCCAGAGGGGGATTCAGGCAGCCACCACCCAACTTTTAGCCGAGCACCCCCTCGAAGTGGCTACATCTATCGGGTATCCCAGACTGGTATGCGTAATTTCCCGATGTTGTGAGTAAAACACACAGGCAACCTTGACTTCATAGTTTTCGAGCCCCAACACAAGAGCTTGTCCCTCACACAACAGTCACTGCAGGGCAGGGGCCTCTTAGGCACAGCGGCTTCCTCCTTGCAGCCTGTTGGTCCCTTTGGATCCTCTCTACTCCTAAGGATCCATCACATCCAATGCCAGGATCCCCCTGGGTTCTTTCTCTCCTGCCAGGGCCCTCTCCTCTGTGTGGAAGTCTCCACACCTCAGTCTTCTCACTATCTTTCCCTCTGCAGCTCAGCGCGGCTCTGCTTCCAATCGACGCTTTATGCCATAACAATGCACAGCATAAAGCCATTGTTCAGCATAGGAATTGGGGGCAGTTACATACTCAGTGTCTTTTAGACTCCCGGACCGGCCACAAGTGGAGAATTCCCTTTGATTTTCAAGAGATTTATAAATAGATGAGTCTCTGCAAGTTCTCCAGTCAACTCTTGAGCATGTGGAAACCAGAAGGTCCTTTTATATAAATAACTCAACAGGGTCGATTCAGCACCAGATGAGAAAACTGTACAACTTTCATTGTCTACCTTGGAAGGGATTCAGCACCAAGCGAAACATTTCATGTGGTTGCTGAATCACTACCTAGGTAGACAGTAAAAGTGAATGAAAGGTTCTCTCCTAAAAAGTAGTGAATGGACCCTAATGGGAGCCAAAGCTGCTTACACAAAAACATCCACAAGAGGGAACTGTTGTCGTATTAGAGACCTTAGGTGTCTGTGGCTATTGTCTGTGATAAGAGGACAAGTAATAATCTTTCTAGATCAGGGGTTCCCAACAGGTGTTACTAGTACTACTGGTGGTACTCGAGATCCTCTCAGGTGGTACTCGACAAGGCTGCAGACTGATCTGTACCCCAACTGATCTGCTGTCATCTAGATTTTATTTAAATGTGATTTGCACCATAAATGCCACATTTTTTGTGTGGTTCATTCACTTTAAATTGCTTAGTTTTGTGTGTTTTCTAATGGTTTTAGGTGATTGACTACAATCATGTACCAACCAGGTGGTAATTTGAAAATTTGTTGATGAAAAAAAGGTTGGGTACCCCTGTTCAAGAGAGAGCGCTTTAAAATAAATAAAAATGAAACACTCCTCTATATCCTTCAGTGATATTTATTATCACTAGCTGAGGAAGCAATAGTAGGCAGGATGTTTTCTAGAGACATGACTTGCCCACTGAAATATCACCATATGTCCCTTAGGAAGGTGGCTAATGATATTACAGTAGCACCTGAACGGAATGAATTTATGTGGGAATATAAAGTCTAAAGGGTTAATAACCAGATAGGATCACCTCCTGATCTACGTAAGGGGTTACTTATTAGATCTATGAACTAAGAATGAAAGCGGAAGTAGAGGCTCAATGTTATATTATAAGCAGCTTTTCTGCTATAGTAACATGTACTGCCAGGGCAAGTTCTAGGCTTAATTAATCTGAGGGCGGGGAGGGAAAAATACCTCCAACCGGTAGTACCCGTAACAAATATGAGACTTGTCAACTATCCGTAAAAGAGGAGAACTCTTTAATGGAAACACTGTGGTCTTGGTGGCAGGGCTGAGCTGGGTCTAGTGGTGAGTTCCAGGGCTGGGCAGCACCTTGGGCTGGGTAGTCCCCCTGCAAGAATAAGAAAGAAGGTGGGAATTAGGCTGGTAGGAGAGTGTGAGCAGGGGGAGTAAAGCTTCTTACCTCTTCAGGGTAATCCGTGCGGAGACCTGCCCTTGGTATAGGTCACCCATGTCCAATGGCGGTGCAGTAGATGGCAGGTAGGGGGTCTCTTTTAGGCCCCATATACAGTGTGCCAGGCCGCAATTATACTGGATCGGTGGTCCTGGAGGTTCCCCACATCCATGGAAAGGGGGTTCCATCGTGGCAGGCTACCCCATCATAATAGGCTCCAGCACAACAAAGTAAGATGACACCAAGATCTTGTGAGATGGGAACTGAGCAGGGAAACAAAAAGCAGGGGAGGAGCAGCCAGGGGGGTGAGCAGAGGAACTGCAAAACCGAGAGGTGTGGCACCATGCATGACGAAGCTGAAAAAAGGTGCTGCATCGCGCGCCCTCGCTGAGACAGCGGGCGCTGCTAGAGACTTTCTGGAGGTGACTTCCTAACCATCTGGGGCTTGGGAATCAAGTTCCATTGGCCACCAACCCTGTTGTCTGGAAAGCAGAGATGGTCGGCTGCTTCTCCGATCTCCAACGTGAAGTCTGGGTCATTGGGTCTCAAGTGCCGCAGTGGATAGAAGTGCCTACTATAGGTCATTACTGCCCCTCTAGAGACCACTAAACTTCCTTCGACCAGCTGGGCAACCCTGTGAGTAAGGAAAAGTTGGGTGGCTCGTGAGCCCCTCAGAACTGTGTGTTATTTGGGCCTTATAACTGCCAAGTGTTGAAGTGACTGGGTTACAAAATCTATTTCAAGCAGTTCTGGGAAATAAGATGCTCTGGGAAATAAGTAGTTAGTGTGGGAGGCCCCAAGCAAGTCACATATATCTGCAGATACATGTGGAAGCCACACCGCCCCCACAAGGCACTCTGTGTTAGTGTGGTCCCTACTCTATATCTATGAGCCCCATAATAGGGACATGTACTGCAGCTAGTAAAATACAGAGCTACTTACCGGGAGTTGCCAACTCCCATTTGATACACTACACAGGGGAAGTGTCATATCCTGATAGTGTTGAGTAGACCCCAGCCCCCATTCGGTTAATAATAAAATTAAGGCGGAGCCCTGCTTAAAGAAACTTCCTAGTATTGGCATACTTTGTACAGGCCTACATAAAAAGAGTAGAGTGCCAGCAGCTGAAGGGAGGGGGCAGTTAACAGGAATGTATGAGAGGACAGTGATGTACGTAGTGGAGTTGTGGATGGGGGCCTATGCTAGGTAAATTGGGGAGGGATGGTAGGGAGCCTGGAAGGGGATACGTTGAGTGCCCTGCAGGGTACTTTGGAAGGGGTGTGTGGAGGGACCTGTTTTAGACTGAAGATAATTTTGTGCATATGTTTATTTTGGCCTTTCTTGCTTTTTTCACTTGTTATGGAGGCATACTGTAATCATTGCTTTATGTGCCTCCCTGCCACTGGATCACAGGAGGAAGAAATGCTAATTTCAATGAGCAAAAAGTATTCTTTAACATTTATGTTTAGTCCTCTGGGGCATGTTTTCACTGAGATTTTCCTCTCGTCCATTAGCAATGCTAATAGGCTAGGAGGAATCCCAGAGATGCCATGCCCCAGGGTATGAATACACCTCCCTGTGGCGGGGAGCACTCTGTAAGGTACAGCCAACCAATTGCACACCGCACACCGATTCTTTTTGACCTCTCCTGCCGGTGGAGGATGAGCCGCCAGACAGCAGGGTATAAGGGTATTAAACTATTTTTTTTCCAAAGAAGCCTTTTACCAGTACAATGGGTAGGAGGGGTGGTAAGCCATCTGACTGACATGACAATGGGTATCTTGCTGATTTCTCTCCTTTTCTCCACCCAAGCCTTTCCACCCAAGGCCGAATGAATAAAACTTAACGGGTGCCAAGATCAGGTTCTGTGGGGCCTTACTGACCAGCAACAACAAATGGCCACCCACAGTGACTGTTCATACCTTCTTTATCTCCAGTAAATGGAGTGGACATGCTGGAGGCTCTATGACTGACATGGGGGTTTTGTGGGAGTTGATCTGGGGATGTAAAGGCTGCAGGGGAGAGAAAGTCAGAACTCATGTTTTATTTTTTTTTTCTGGACTGTCCCTATAGTTTTTAATGCTTTTTAGAAGTACACAGACTGTGTTCAAGCTCCTAATCAGTTTAGTTTCCTGATCTCCTCTCTGAGTTACAGAGAAGCTGGCACACACGCAGCTCCCAAACACAAGAGCTCCACAGCCGCCGTTGGGGACACCAAGTCAAAGCATCATTCAGCAATCAACATTGGGGTAATTCTGCTCACCCTCCTTTTTGTTACCGCACAACAATGCCCACAGCACACATAACAGTATGTAAAGGCATTGCCATTGTTCTGTCAATAATTCTTTGTTCTCTAGAAATAAGACAAGAGACCATTAGAAAGTCCAGTGCCAGACACACCCCTAGCAGGGGCCTCCATCAGGACAGGAGTGCCAGCAATGGTGCACTGGGGCCTAGTGCCCAGGTGCCTACCGTTCACTGCCCCTTAGCGTGTTCCCTGGTGGGATTCACTAGTGTGGTTTACTTTGTGTTGTGTACACTGCACAGATGGGAAGAAAAGAAGAGCACAAACTGCTATGTATGCTTAAAGTGGACCAAAACCCAGGATTTTGACTATCCTGGGTTTTGCTAATCAAAATCAGACCCCCAGGACGGTCCTTGTGAGGCACTCAGCACTTTAATTGGATGGGAGTATACATTAATTTGTGGTTGTTATATTTATTGCACTTAGCACTTTTTTCAGTATTGATTAATTCTTACACATACTGACACTTTATTTGCACATTAGGTAACTTTTGGCATCTGTGTTGCACAATCTTTCAGTCACTTATACATATTCTAGGGACAGTACATACTTCATTGGTCTGTGACCATATACATTCATGTAATATAGGGGTGACTCATTCTTAAGTGCCCCATCATATGACAGTATAGTTATTACACCTGTTAGAGTAGAGCCAGTTTAATTAATTAATCTGACCTTCCCGCCGATCCTTTCTCCTTTTATTGTTGTCTTTATGTAATTTTAAATGTCTTTGTTGCACATGTATGTATTAGTCTGTACCATTACAATTGATTAGTAATTTTTACTTACAATAAAATAATTATTACTTTTGGTAATTTTGGGAGTGCGGCCTATTTTTGCCTCACAAGGACCGTCCTGGGGGTCCGATTTTGATTAGTACTACTGTTTATCCCTATTTTTCTAGGTAGGGGGCAACTGGCCTTAGCACCCCTTTTCTCAGTCATTTACATATATATGTGTATACATATTTAGTGGTGCGGAGTATCTTGTTGTTTCAACTCTATCCTGGGTTTTGGTCCCCTCCCCCGGGGCACCCTGTTCACTGCGTGAAACCCCCGAGATGGCCGCAGCCAACTCGCCAATGCGCGGTCACTCGTTCAATCATCACGCTCAGAGCTGCTGACGTCGCATTGTCTAAGCCTTCGTCTAAGGCCAGCGGCTCCGAGCGCTCTGACAGTCGCATCTCCCGCTTACCTCTAACAGGGAGCATGCCCACGCCGGCCATTCACAAATGCCTGGTGCGGGCACGCGCCTTGCTAGAGGGATAGCGGGGATACGGTCGTGGCTCGCACATGCGCCGTTGGACCGGGTAACAAGGTAAGTGTATGGGGCGACCTGGGTTTCATACAGCGGGGTACCCTGAATTTATATGCCCGGGGGGGTGGGGAATTGATCTGTCCAATTTAAGCATATACTGGTCATAGAAGTACCATACATTTAAAGACTTCAGGGCAAGCCGACTCCCGGTCCCAGTTATCCATAGTTAAAGTGGACATGTGGGGTGGATTGTAGGCTCTCTAAACCGGAGTACCATGGGTGATCCTAAGAAAACACATGTCCTTGGAAAACCCAGAAACAAAAATTGGAGGTTTCATTGTTTAATCCAATGAAGAGTATGCAGCAGAAGAGGTTGTAAACTTACACCATGGGGGTCCCTGGGTCCACAGCAGCTACTCTGTGTCCTCTCCTGTCACATGACTTAGGGAGGGGCTTATCCGCTGCTGTGGTCATGGAGCTATAATGTAAGATTTCAGCCTATACTGTGCAAAGGATTATAGCGGACCAAAACACAACAGGCCGTGTTCAGAAACCTCCCCAAGACCCCATAACAGGCAGTGTGCAGAAACCTCCCCAAGACCCCATAACAGGCAGTGTGCAGAAACCTCCCCAAGACCCCATAAAAGGCAGTGTGCAGAAACCTCCCCAAGACCCCATAACAGGCAGTGTGCAGAAACCTCCCCAAGACCCCATAACAGGCAGTGTGCAGAAACCTCCCCAAGACCCCATAAAAGGCAGTGTGCAGAAACCTCCCCAAGACCCCATAACAGGCAGTGTGCAGAAACCTCCCCAAGACCCCATAACAGGCAGTGTGCAGAAATTTCCCCAAGACCCCATAAAAGGCAGTGTGCAGAAACCTCCCCAAGACCCCATAAAAGGCAGTGTGCAGAAACCTCCCCAAGACCCCATAACAGGCAGTGTGCAGAAACCTCCCCAAGACCCCATAACAGGCAGTGTGCAGAAATTTCCCCAAGACCCCATAAAAGGCAGTGTGCAGAAACCTCCCCAAGACCCCATAAAAGGCAGTGTGCAGAAACCTCCCCAAGACCCCATAACAGGCAGTGTGCAGAAACCTCCCCAAGACCCCATAACAGGCAGTGTGCAGAAACCTCCCCAAGACCCCATAACAGGCAGTGTGCAGAAACCTCCCCAAGACCCCATAACAGGCAGTGTGCAGAAACCTCCCCAAGACCCCATAAAAGGCAGTGTGCAGAAACCTCCCCAAGACCCCATAACAGGCAGTGTGCAGAAACCTCCCCAAGACCCCATAACAGGCAGTGTGCAGAAACCTCCCCAAGACCCCATAACAGGCAGTGTGCAGAAACCTCCCCAAGACCCCATAACAGGCAGTGTGCAGAATGCCATGGCCTTAGTTTTATCTGTTTTAAGAGAGAATACAAGCACGCAGTAAGAACATCATATTTATTAATAAAACAAATAAATGTTTTTACCAACATAAAAACTCTCTTTTTTCTAAAGCTCTTGGCTTCTTTGTATCAGCAATCATTAGAAAGTCTATGGCTCCTCAATGAAGCAGCACAAAGGCCAGAAGTGTAAAAACTCTTAGAAGCCTGTCAGAGTTTAGTAACTTTTCAGTTCAGTTGCTAAGGGTTAAGGCACTTGCACATAGCGATTTGCCCTATTGAACGAGCTTGTTAGTCAGTAGTCAGAGGTAAATTCTTCCAGGTTCTTTATGCCGCACATTGAGCTTTGGTTTCAGACATAGTTCAGTCAATGTTCATGGGTAGAGTTGAGCAATAGGATGAGACACAAAAATGGGATTCCGTAATGTGAAAAGCAATTGCACAGCCTTTGCTTCAGCCCCTAACCCCGTGTTGGACAGTAACAAAGGTTACAACTGAGAGGCTTGTGACAGCTAATAACTGCTGGATAGAGCAAAAAAGGTTTAGAGCCCTTTTAGTCAGTTAGTACTGCTAGAAGTGATAGAACTTGTATAGGACCAACTAGGTTTATAGTAAGTGTCTACAGTTGGCAAAAGGACACCAGTAGAGAACACCTGTAGCTATAAGGACTAGAACAGGAAACACATGGGCATGAGGGAAGGGAGGGAGCAGGGGCACCAAGGTCATTTGGGTCACCTTTATTCCAGCCAATTTTCTGCAGATAATTCAGGGCTAATTGTGGTGCACACCATAAGACAGGCCCCTCATGCCACCATTTTGGCCCCAGTGATGGGGAGGAAGCACTACCTGCTGCTCAGCATGAGGCACAGCCTGACACATACTTGTATGCGTCAGCACCAAAAGGTGGGTAAGGATGGGTAAGGAGCCTAGAAACTGCCCTACACATGGGTGAGCCCAAGGTGAATAACAGAAAGCAGTCCAAACTGGTTTGGATTGGTCTTCAGTAAGAAAGGCCATCCAGCAGAGAGGAAGATTTAGCCATCGGTGACTGTAGGGGGCGTGGGTCCTGCTTTCCCTATTTCCTGAACTGCAGTCCCCTGGGTTGCTGCTGAACTCTTTGTGGCCTGGCATCCACTCCCTGCACCTCCAGAAGTGTGGCATCCCGCTCCTCCTCTATGAACCTACACTTTGGCGTCCCCTCTCCTGATACCTCTTCCCTGTTACTGATATCAGTAGCTTCATAGGCAACCTAATTGCTCACTGCCGCTAATCTTTCCCTAAAGTCCTAAAGCGCAAGTTGCCTCCACCTCTATAGAATGTATGCCACACAGCACCAGTGGCAACAGAGCATCATACTTACCTACCCAGCTAGGTCGCCTCCTTCCACCAATGGTCCATCGGCTTCCTCTGTCCTGCTTGGTCCTGTCCGGCCCCACCTCCGCTCTGCCCTGTCTGGCCCCACCTCCATGCATGCCTCTCCCACACCCCCAGCCATGCGCTGCCCTGTTTGGCTCCGCCCCATTCACCCTCCCACATCCCCAACGGACACACATTGCCCTATCCGGCACACCCCATGCACACACCCCAGCAGATGCACGCTGCCACGCTTGTTCGTAACCTGGACAGTTAGTGTCCGCCGTATGTGGGTTGTGCTTAATGGGGAGCTGTAATGGGTCCCTGGTAGGAGGCCCCATAAAGGCTATGTACGCCCCTGACAACATCTGTGCCAGCTCACATCTCAACACTAGGTGTCCTGGGTTCTAAGAATGCCCACTCCTCCAGCACATAAAACTGGGCATGTGCGTGCTACATCATTTCCCGAAGCTCAGAATAGAGATCTCTATGATGCTATTCTCATCAGTACCCATCAGCACCCAAAAAGTATAACATATTCCTTTAAGGCACCCTATTGCTTCCATGGAATAGAATTCTGTACACCCTGTTCTGTCCCTGACACCAGCACTAACTGCCAGGATCCAAACCTGCATCTGCTCCCTGGTGTAAGCTGTCATAGAAGAGAGGCCATCTTGAGGGAGGAAGAGACTATACCTAGCCACATGCTGATTGGCTGTTAGCAGCTGGAACACAACATAAGTCGATCAGGCAGTTTGGGATAGTAGGCACCATGTTTTAATAGATTACTTGCGCTCAACCCTACTCATGAGCTAGTGATTGGTCTGGTGTTATCGTTGCAGATATAGCTTGATTGATTTCTATTCTCCTAAAATTTGGTTGGCAGTGCATTGCACTTAATCCAGTCTCCCATCCACGTCGGATTGTTCATCATGGTATTTCAAGCTTACAATACTGATTTAGTCCTGGAGAAAAAAAATCTAGTTCACGCGTCATATCGTTCTCATGAAGTGCAGGAATTCTGCATTTGTTGTGCAATAGAGATGTCCTCCATTATGAAAATCTACGGGCATGTCTCCAGCTTAATGTAGCAAACTGTACAAAGTCTCAGAATGCTGGTTGGTGCTTTTTCTATAGTAATATTTACTATAACACCCAATACAGAACAGGACATTGCACCAGGGATCCAGGCACTTTGCATAGACTCTAGACTTCTTTGTGGTTCTCCTCCTCTGTGGCTGAACAGGATAGGCCTCCATTACTGCAGACCTCCTGCTTGGTTTCCGAGATGGACATAGTGAGTGTACGCTTTCTGTTCCTTATCTTTCTTACAAGTTTTGCAACAATTAATAAAATTGCACAAAATATCATAGAAAATCCACTTAGGAGGAATGCTGCTGTATAGTTCCCAGTTGTGTCTACCAGCCAACCTGCAAAATAGGGAATATTTTTAATTAGATTCCACTTCCAATTGGAAAAAAATGACAACAATTATTGCATCAAATGCCTTATGTCCTGGTGTGATGAAAGCTAAACACACACATATACAGTATACGCATAGAAGTGCACATCCAGTCTATACTGACTCAAGCTCCGCTTACAGCCCTAACCTTGGGGCATCCTAAGTTGGTTAAAGGGATCCAACATCCATTTAACGAAAAAATGGGTGCAGATCACGGTGTATTTTCCCCTGTCAAGACAGGTTTTTTGGCAGCCGATTCTACCAGTTGCAGGAAACCTGGAAGAGGGCAGAGTCATGAGTCACATGGCTGCCGACAGCCGATTCCAACCAACTGCTGCACAGTGATGTGATCCTCCACCAGCCATCACATGGAGCCTCGTCTCACCGAGGAAGCAAGGAGGACGTCCCTAAAACCAGGCAGGAAGTTTATGCGACGGGGACATCAGCAATTAGGATGCCCCCTCCAAGCTGCGATTAGCTACAATCAACAACAATTTTTTTTTTAAAGGATAAAAGAAAATACAAAATTGTGCAACATCAACAGGTCCATGGTCATCCATATTTCATCACTAGCATGTCCCAGATGGCCCCAAGTGGTCAATGGCGTTTAGCAGCTCGACGCGTGTGGTGCCTTTCATGTCCACCTGGCAAACTCCATTAGCCGCCGTTGCAAGTAGTAATTTGCTCCTAGGGGGGAGTATGCAGAGCACCAGTCATGATTCGCAAGCGGCTGTCACATATCCCATGCTTGAGCTTCCGATTTGCCAGTTGGTGGTCATGTGGCAGCCACTGGCCAATTGCGAGGCTGCATTTCCCCAATGGAGTGAGTTGTCAGGTAAGGTTTGCGGGCTTCACAGCCGCTCTATTAAGAGGGGGGGTGCCCGCAGTGGACCAACACCCATGTTTTGTAAACTGGGTGTTGGTCTAGTTTAACTAAGTGAACATTAAACACACTTGGACCAATGTCCAGTTTTAAACTGCCTGGCACTGTACTTTGTTAGTCACAGATCCATCCACAATGTTTATAAGTTAAATGGTTGGAAAACCACATCGCTGTATGACTTATTTACAGCTGGAACCTGGGGGAGGGAAATAAGCTGAAATGAAATATACAGTAACGCTTGCATCAAATGTAATTCTGTTGGTTTAACACACTCGCCTCATGCTGAAGAGAAGATAGTTTTGTTGTTTACTCCTCTGCTGTGTGAGGCTAAATCTAGGCTCATGTGGCATTCCTCTACTACAAATTCTACTTTTCAGGTTACATTTTGATAATCTGGGCTTGCACTAATTAATTCAAAGTTAAAACTTAATTGAACATGGACCAAAACCTGAGGTTTTGATTATCCCAGGTTTTAGTCCTTGACCCCAGGACTCTCCAACCCCCGCTCGCTGTGTGAAACCCCCAGGTCGCCTAGTCTTAGCAGACCTTTCCCCAGTCCAATGATGCATGTGCGGACTCGCATCAAAGGCTCGGCTCCATCCAAGTCTAGCTGAGTGTAGCCAAGTGCGTCAGCACCCCATGTCTTCTGCCCTCTAACAGGTAGCATGTCCGCGCTGGCCAATCACAAATGTCTACCACAGACATGCGCCCTGCTAAAGGTATAGCAGACGGCGGCCACTGCCATTGGATCAGGGAAGAAGGTGAGTTTACTGGCCAACCTGAGTCGTTTCACACAGCGGGGCATCCAGTTTTGGGAGGGCTGGGAATCAGTCATGGGAAACTCTTAATCCAAAAAACTAAAACTATATTTATGAAAATAAAAAAAACTATAACCTAAAAAGGTACATTCAGCATTCTAAACACACCCAGCCCCTAAAGCCCCAATAAGGCATACAGTACTTACCTCTGCACAGGGATGAACTAGTGCCAAAAAGAACCCCAGTACCTTACTGTCCCCTGGTCACCCCCGTACATCCCTGCTAAAGCTAACATCCTGTGTGCTTCCCAGCCATGCAGTTAGTGCATTTCTCAGCTGAGGATTTAGGCCCTTATTTAACAAGGGATAGCGCCAGGTAGCGAATGGTGAGCGAACGGTAATGACGGTCACCGCCACAAGTACGCCGGCTCCCCACCACAATCACACATTTATCAAGCCGATCCTGCTTAGCGACTGACAGAAATCATTCATCATTATTCCAGCCTCACCCCACAGCGCCAGCGAGCGACCTTGAACAGCGACAGGTATGACCTCCCGCTACCTGGCGCTCTCCAATGCATTTCAATGGAACAATCTTTAAATATTCATAATTAATTGCTATTAATGTTTTTTTTTTTTTTTTTTTTTAAATGTCAAAAATTCTGTGACCACTTCTGCAATGTTAGATATTTTTTTTAAGGTTAAAAAAAAACAAAAAACAAATTTGTGCAGAATTGATATTACAGGTCTGATATTAATGTATTCATATTACAAAATGTTTTGAAAAACATGTTTTTTTTTTTTCCAAAAATATGGTTGTTTGGGGGTTAAAAAACTACTTTTAACCCATCGCCGCCAGCGCTCTGGGGTTTAAACAAGCATTTCACAGCGCGAGAATTTTTTGAGCGTGATTTGTTAATGAATATGCTGGGAGCCGTTCGCTATGGCCATTCGCTCCCATACAGCGCGGAACCTGTCAAACAGCGACTCCTAACCCCGTATTCAACATTACCGCACACCGACTGAGTCGCTGTCAACAGCCGAACAACGGCCAAGCATAGCGAATACTAGCGGGTGCTGTGAAAATAACGCTACTGTCGCTCATCTGTCGCTACCTGGCGCTATTAATGAATCGGCCTCCCCGTATTGCCATATCAGCAGGGGTGTCTTAAAGCAATGAAACTAAAGCTTTAGTATTGTAGCAGCAGATACTGTGCAGGGGTAGGTGTGGCCCCACCAGCCCCGCAAAGCCATAATGTTGAGGCAATATGAGATGTTTAAAATGGGGGATACAGTGTGCCAGATATGGAGAAGAGTTGGGTGGGTGGGGGGCTTAGAAGACAGACAGTGGGGGAAAAAGAATGTAAGCTCACAAGGGCAGGGCTCTCCTTCCTATTGTCTCCTGTGCTCACAACACTTGGTTTAAACCTCGTGGCATCTAATTTTCTATTGTTGCCTGTACTATATGTTTTACCTTGTCTGTAATCTTACCTTGTAAAGTGCTACAGGAGATTATGGCGCTATATAAATAAACAATAGTAATAATAATAGTAATGGGTGAATTCTAACACAGGCTCTTGTTTAGGTGAGCAATTCACACCCAAATCTGCTTCTCCTTTTAAACTCACCAAATGCTTACCTGACCCCCAATGAAAGTCAACTGCACATTTTACTACAGTGTATAACAGTGTCAAAAGTTTTCCACTTTTCTTAGTTGTCTTCCTAGCAAGTGATTCAACAATAGCGAGATTCTCATGCTATTATTTATCACCTAGAGGGATTTTTTTTGACTATCAACACTATTTTTTTAACTCTTACTGAATCTAGGCCAAGTAGTCAAGGTCCATTTTCCAAATAAAGGCACCTATAAAAACCTGATAGACTTTGCCCCTTTCCTGCTTGGCTTGTTTATTACTTTATTTATTAATATGTTTTATTTTAATGTCTGTACAGTAGATGGCAGCAAAGTACACATAACGATTTTATTTCCCTTCCTGTAGGGCAGATGTGAAAAAGTCATCAGCAGAGGCACATAGGCCTTGATTTACTAAACATTTAAAAATAAGGACGGTGTTATGCTTGAGCGGCATGATTCAAAGAAGACAGAACATTAAAGTGACACAGCAGTCAAAGGTAATGGTTACACCACTGCGTTGGGCCACATTTGGCGCTGTCCTAAACTGTTTTCCATTTTTAAATTGAAGCAGAAATGGCCGAGATATTGAGGTTTACACTTTCACCTCATAATTTATTTTCTGAAAAAAAGTGGGCGTGGCCCTTTGATCTGTGATGAATCTGGAGGAGGAGGAGGAGGAGGAGGCAGAGGGAGGGGTGGGAGGAAGGAGGGAACAGCAATCCTGTCCCGCTTTGCTGAGCTGATTAGGGGACGGGAAGAAAAAGAGAATTTCATTGGCTGAGCCTGTGAACCCTGATATCTCGGCCATTTCTTCTTTAATTTAAAACCAGAAAACACTTTAGGACAATGCAAAATGTATCCCGACACAATGGTGTAACAATTATCTTTGCCTTCTGTATCACTTTTTAAGGAGTTTCAATAAAAAATAGTCATGTAAACCAAGGTGACAAATTCAAATTAGTCGGCAAAAGGCAAAGAGGCTGATTCACTACTAAGGCCAGGTATCGGCAGATGAGCGTCTGTATAGCAGCGCTTAGAGTGACCGCTAGTAGACGCTGTAAGCGGGTATCGGGCGCTGTAACAGAGCATCTCAGTCGCTGTAGCAACCTGGCCGGCACTGATGAATGTGATGTATGTTGGGTGCTCTAACACCAGTACAGCGCTGCAGCGAGCGAGAGGTAGCGCCAGCTCAGTGCGACCGACTCTCGACGCTCCACACCATACCATCAAAAAATACAATTCTGTGAAATACTCACCTGTAGAATTGATATTATTTGTATACAGTACGTCCTGCTTCAGATATAATACTTACACTTGGGTTATCCTCCGTCAGATTGCTCTGCACTGCAGAGACATGGAAAAACAGGCTCCTCCCGGCCCTTCAAATACCTGGGGACCTCCCACAAATCCCCAGCATTGAAAAGCAGTGAACAAGAAGCCGGGAGAATTTAAAACCACCCAGAACAAACTGGTAATGATAACAAGATAACAATCACCATAGAGGGGATCCAGAAAAATGCAAAAACCAGGGTAGGGTGGAGCAGGACGTACTGTATACAAATAATATCAATTCTACAGGTGAGTATTTCACAGAATTGTATTATTCTTAGTATACAGTACGTCCTGCTCCAGATATAATACTTACACTTGGGACATCCAAAAGCAGTGTCTATAAAGTAGGGTGGGATCCCCAACACCGGCAGAACCATACGGCCAAGACAGCATGAGCTGAGGCCCTAACATCAACATTGTAAAATCCTTGCAAAAGGTATGAGCATAAGGCCAATGGTAGCGGCCTAGCCAACCAGTTCAACAGAAAAACCGGTGCTGAAAGGCCCAAGAGGCATCAATCACGCGTAGAAAAAGAATCAAGGCAACAAGGGAGATTCTTCCCCTTGCCTGAATAGGCCTGAGTAACAGCCTGACGAATCCGATTGCTACAATAAATTTGGCAGAAGCCAAAGGCCGAACAAGGTACCAGGAGTAACATCCATTAAGGTAACAACCAGGACCAAACCGCCCAACTCCCTAGAGCAGACGAGATCGGGCACATTCAGGATGTAATGACCACAAGCCCGAAGGAACCTCTGTTCCCCTAAAGGACACAGTGACTCCCAAGGACAACTGTCAACACCTGTATAAGGAATGCAGAACCACTTCCTCAGTGTTGCTAGGAAAAGGGGATAGCCATTGATAACAATATCTCGAATAATGAACATAAGACACCTCCAGGTGTAGAGAGTCCGACTTCAGGCGGAAATCCACCTTATCCTGGTGTATCTCAAGGAATGAGGGCTAGGTAGACAGAGCCGCCCGCTAACACACGCCTGACCAAGGTAACAGTCACCAGAAGGACAACCTTGAGGGTAAGGACAGCCAGACAGCGTCCTGAATAGGACCCAGGGACAGAATGAATTCAATTTCAATCCCAACAGGGACCATATGATTACATGGAGGACGCACATGAGCACCCCCTGAAGAAAGTCTTAACCAGGAAGACTGAACCGGAGACTGCTAAGGCAAGGTGGACAGGGCAGAGCCTGACCCATCAGAGAACTGAGCTGGGGAACCAACTCCAATTCATGCTGAAAACCACACTAGAACCCTGGGAACCGAGAACGCCGAACAGGCAAGAGAACTAGACTCACCCCAATCAATGTGGGTATGCCATACCCTAGAACAAATAGAAGAAGACTAGGAAGAGGCTTACTTCTAGCCTTCCCATAGTCACCAAACACAGAGACAGATAAACCTGTCTCCATCAAGATGTATGTTTCAGCAGTCAGGCCGACAAGGCCAGGAACTGTAGATTGGAGTGACGTAAAGGGGGCCCTGAGTGATCAAACTGGCACTCCTGGCAAGGTACAGAACTACTGACCACAGTACCATGTCTGCAGCCACGCTCTACTAGGTCACCTGGGGGCCAGAATCACTGGTCCCCTTACCAGAGCAATCTTACGCAGAACCCTGCGTAGCAGAGGGAATGGAGAAGGACATACAGAACCGAATGTCCTGTCAAGACCTTGCAGGCCTAGCATGGCCTGTGCCAGCAACTGAACAGCGGCAGGGACCAGGAGTACCTGGGACCTGATAAAAACTGGGGAAGGCCGTGCAGCAAACGCTATCCTGTATCTGGAGGACACAACCTCCTGAATCCACCAGAATGAGGCGCGATGCCTCCTGATAAGAGCAAGGTGCTGCAGCCATCCCCTCACCCAGATGGGCGAGGGCGCCCCATCATGTTTGAGGGGGTTTGGTGGTAGATTTGGGCTTAGCCCCGCCGGAGGGGCCAGAGCGTTGTCTGCTGCTCGTGGGGCAGGAGTCTGCACGAAAAATCCGGAAGGACACCCCTGGTTCTTGTTTAACACTAAGGTAGGGGGGAGGAGGGGTGCCCCTGCCCCGAGACGGCCGAGACGGCCGCCCGTGTTGGGGTGATTTGCCCTTTTTTCCGAACAGGTCTAGACGGGCCCCAAATAGGCGTTGCCCTCTAAAGGGGAGCCCAGTAAGAGTCTTTTTAGTGGCATCATCAGCACCCCACTGTCGCAGCCAGACCAAGCGACGAATAGCCACCGCAAGGGCAGTTCTTGCACACATTCTAATCGCGTCATCCAGCGCTAATAGAATAAATTTCACAAATACATCACAATTGGAGAGTGCATTAAACACCTCCCAGGGGAGATCCTCGGGTGATGATCAAGCAATTTTTTGATGAGGGTTCTAGCAGCCACTGCAGTAATGGCTGCGGCACAGACCGGCCGCAACGCCGTCCCAGCACAAGAAAAGGCATGGGAGGCCATCAGCTCAATGCGCCGGTCCTCAGCATCCCGAAGGGTACTATAAGCAGGGGTTGTAATAAAGGGTGGGTTAGGGACCCCTATGATCGGCGCATCCACCTCGGGGGGTGATGACCAACAATTAACCACGTCAGGGGGAAAAGGGTATTTCTTATCCCAGTCCCCTGGAACCCCTGGAAGTTTACTGGGGCATTCCCATTCCTTGAGCACAATAGACAGTGCCTTAAAGACCTTAATCAACAAGTAGTCAGTGTCACACTGGCCCCAGTATTCAGGGCCAGAATCGTCATGACTCCTCGGCCTCCCATCAGATGAGCCTGAGTCAGAGAACAACTCCCCTTCATCAGAAGGGGTATAGTCACATGGAGTAGCAAACCCCTCAGTTCTCATAGAACATACAGAAACATGGGGCGACAGGTGCCGCTTTCTACCAAGGCCCATTCGCTCCGACAACCTAGCAATAATCTGTTCAGCCGTAGGCAGCCTGGAAGGCCCAGCAGGCTGCAATTCCCCACTTGTAGGCGACTCAGCAGGAGAGAGATTTAAGCCTGGGGAGATAGGTGAATTGAAGCTAGGTGTAGCCCCTGGCCGACCTGATTGCAGGGCCAGGGATTGCTCGGCACAGGGTAAGCAGACCCGTGCCCTGTCAGCATCAGCATGGGGTTGTCCACACGCTATACACCGCCGGTCTTGTCCCAGAGGGACCCCGGTCACATAATTCTGAGATGCCTCCATATGGTTATTAATCAAGGCACAATCTGCCAGTAGGGATTTACAGAATAAGTAACCCTGGATGCCCCAAAGACCCGCTAGGGAAGTGGGAGAATATTACAAGGCCCGCTATAATTACACCGGGCCGGGAGAAGCCAATGGTGTTCACTAGTCTGAAAGACATAATGGAAATAAGGGGTGTCAGAACCATGCGCAGTATCAAGGATAATGAAAATTGCCCGCGAGGGCACTTACAGACCAAGGGAGGAGGAAGACCGCTACCACTCGTGCGTGCGACAAGCACCAAAATGGCGCCAAGCGAACCTCGAAGGGCGGGCCATAGTGGGCTGTGACGCGGAGCGCGCCAACCAGGTCCCCGCCCCCCCGAAGAGCGCGAAACTCTGAGATAGTAACAAGTTGTCATGAGGAGCGAAGTGTATGGCACACTTAGAAAAAAATGACTTGCAAATGAAGACGCCGCAGCGTCTGAGGCAACACACTAGTAAAGAGCAAAAAGCGCGGCTCTGAAACCAGGAATACTAGTCCGAGGCAAGACTAAGGCCATAACGTGTAAAACATACACTAGGACCACCACACACACACCCCCTTTCTTTCCCCCCTACGGGGGGGAATGAGGGAGGATGGCGACCCTTTGTACAGGGCCCACCGCTACACGGGGCATGGGGCAATAGTGCGGGAGGGGCATCCACTAGAGGCTCACCATCAGCCCTAAACTGGCTACCCTTTGGTGGGGGACTGCGGTGGAGCATGGCTCCGTTAAGCACGCATGGTGCTGCCTACCTTCACCCGACCAGCGCAGCCCAGGCTGGGAGGCACATCACAGGGAGGACGGGTGGGAATAGTCCAACAGGGCCGCAGGCTGTAATAGCCCCGCTCACCTGCGAGAGAGTGATACATCATGTCTTCGCAGTCAGCACTGCAGAGAAATCTGGGGATTTGTGGGAGGTCCCTGGGTATTTGAAGGGCCGGGAGGAGCCTGTTTTTCCATGTCTCTGCAGTACAGCGCCATCTGGCGGAGGATAACCCAAGTGTAAGTATTATATCTGGAGCAGGACGTACTGTATACTGAGAATATCTACACACACACACACACACACACACAGCGTCAGTGCTCTAAATCTGCTATAGCACAGAGCGCCAGACGCTGTGTGATTAAAGTGTGTTTTGAACACATATCCACCTGTAACAAAGCAAAAACACATGGAATGACATTGTTTTAACACTGGGACAATAACACTTTATTGCCAGACCTGTAATGACAATTCTGCATAAAAATATAAAAATGTATAAAAGTGTTTGTTTGCAGCCAGGAGAGGTCACACAATGATTTGAGCGCCCAGCGTTCACCTGATGATGCCTGCCGCTACGAAGCACTAATTGGCGCTATCCCTTCTTAAATAACCCCCAACGTCAGGGATTAGGTCAAGGAAAATTGCAGATGACAAGAAAGCAGAAATAAAATAAAACATTCTATATATAGCATGGTCATCTAGAGCAATGTTTCTCAACCTGTGGCACACGTCCCTCAGGGGGTACGAGGCAGTGTGCCAGGGCAAACCTTCAAGGGATTCCTGACTGGTCTGGTATATTTTATAAATGAAAGCTAATCCCTTCTTGCTTTAAAAGACCTACAAGGCCTATGGCCTAGATATTTTGGTAATATTTATAATTAATACACCCTGTTTGGTAATTGCCCCTAGTTGGGTACTTGGAATAAAAAGGTTGAGAGCCACTGATCTAGAGCACCTTATTTTAAGGAGAGCTGCTCATCGCTGGCACAGCAGGGTTCTTGGGGACCTGCTGTCTTTGTCATCTACAGAGAAGCTCCATGCAAGGAGGCGGCATATTATTTTGCAGTTCTTACTGTGTAAACAGTTTCCTGAAAGCAGCCAAAATACACAAACCCAACTAGTTCAGTCAGATTTTGGAAATAAGAATAAATACTTAAAGCGGACCGTCACCCTGAATAAGATCTTATATGTTTCCCACACCCAGTACATACAGATTGCTCGCATTAAAAATCATCCTACCTGCATCTACTGCATGTTATGAGCCTTTAAACACCCAAGATGGGGGCTCATGGAGAATCAGGCAGCCTGCAAACAGGAAGTGTCTTCTGACTGTGTCGCTTTGCATGCTGGGATTGCTGTCCTTTCCCTGACTCCAGCTCTGCTCTGTCTGCGCAAAACATAGCTATAACCCCACCCCCTGTACTTTATCCTGCTCTTCTCTGCTCAGTAAGATGGTGGCACCCGTATCCTAGAGTCCTGAACAGAGTTGTAGCCCGGTGGGGAAAAGAATAATAAGTGAGTGACTAAAAACTTAAAAAAAAAATATAAAAAATAAATAAAAATATAAAATATACAAAATACATTAAAGTGGACCAACACCCAGGATTTTGACTATCCTGGGTTTTAGTCCACTTCGGTGGGGCACCCCGATCGGGGGTGCCCCGCTGTGTGAAACACCCCAGAAAGCCCCGAAAACTCACCTCACCCCGCTCCCACGTGACTGCTGCAGCCAATCCCCGCCGCCGGACAAGCGAGAGCCAGCGCCGGACAAGCAGAGCACATCCGCCGCCGCCTCCCGCGCGTCCCTCTTACAGGGAGCGCGCCCTGCTAGAGGGACGCGCGGGAGGCGGCGGCGGCGGCGGCAGACGCGCATGCACCGCTGGAACGTGGAAAAGGTAGGATTGTGGGCTTCCTGGGGGGTTTCACCCCGCAGGATATCCCGATTTCGGATACCACGCGGGGAGGGATCTGATCGGCCCGGGGATCTTATAGATTCCCGGGCCGATCCCCCCTGGGTGTTGGTCCACTTTAATTTTAGATGCTAGGGAATAGTTTTTTTAAGGGTTTTCATTAAATCATGCTGAAGGTGCTAAATGTATTTTATATCATTCTCTCATTTTCTTTAAAAGGCATATCACCAAGTAATAATATTAAAGCTATTATTATAGTGCAGTCAAGTATTTGTCGCCATATAAGATGCACCTAGGTTTTGAAGAAAAATGAGAAAAAAATAATAGTCTGCACCAAATAGTGTGTTAAAATAGAGGTTCTGTGACACTGACAAGAATTATATATATATAGTAGAGATGAGCGAACTTCTTGAAAGTTCGATTCGCCGAATTTCCGCCGCCCGCTGACAGCGTAGCCGGCCTGCCCGCTCCCACCATGCCGGCATTTTTTTTTTTTTATTTCAGGGAAAATTTGATCGGCACGAACCAAAAAAAATTCGGGTTCGTGCCGAATCGAATTTTCCCTGAAATTCGGAGCGAATTCCGGTTCGTCTGAACCGGTTCGCTCATCCCTAATATATAGCTTATTGTTCAACATTGGCAGATGACCAGACATGCATGAATAGAACTACAGCACAATACATTTTACAGTATGACTAGAACTCAGTTCTGTTTAACTGGTTATTGGGATACTATCTTCTGTGTGGTCTATCTTTATGTTCTGGTCACAAAACCATCCTGAGCTTAGTTCATGGCCGCTGCTAGTGAGTGTATTATCTTTATCTGTTAATAAAACATATTAACCTTTAGTGCACCTACGCAAAGTCAGTATCTGTAGCTGCTCTGTCTAAACAAAACTGGATATGTTACATTACCTCTGTTATAAATGCTTGATATTGATTGATTGTGTTGTTTCTCCATCAAAATACTTGCTACAAAACAGTTTTGACTATAAAACTGTTCTTTCTACAAATTATCCTTACTACAAATTACATAGAAACATAGAAACATAGAAGGTTGACGGCAGAAGGAGACCATACGGTCCATCTAGTCTGCCCTTATGTGTATACTGTATGTACTCTTTATCTTAGGATAGATGTGTGCTTATCCCAGGCATGTTTAAATTCAGTGACTGTTGATTTTTCAACTACCTCTGCTGGAGGTTTGTTCCAAGCATCTACTACTCTTTCTGTAAAATAATATTTTCTAACATTGCTCCTGATCTTCCCCCCGACTAGCTTCAGGTTGTGCCCCCTTGTTCTATCATTAAGCTTCTTCTTAAAAACACTTCCCTCCTGGACCTTATTCAACCCTTTCACATATTTAAAGGTCTCAATAATGTCCCCCCTCTCTCCCTTCTTTCCTCCAGACTGTACAAAAGTCTCTCCTGATAAGTTTTAAGTTTAAGTCCTTCCACCATTTTTGTTGCTGGCCTTTGAACCTGTTCTATTTGAATAATGTATTTTTGCAGGTAAGGTCTCCAGAGCTGCACACAGTATTCTAGCTGTGGCCCCACCAGGGCTCTATACAGCGGCATCACAACCTCCCTCTTCCTACTGGTGATGCCTCGAGCTATGCAGCCGAGCATCCTGCTTGCTTTTCCCACTGCCTGGCTACACTGTCCACTCATCTTGCAGCTATCAGTAATCAGTATCCCTAAATCTCTCTCCTCCGAGGTCCTGGCTAACACAGTGCTGCCCATACGGTACTTAGAGCAGGGATTCCTTCTACACAAGTGCATGATTTTACATTTAGAGACATTAAACTCTAGTTTCCACAGTTTGACCATTTATCCAGTAAAGCTAAATCATTTTCCATGTTGCAGACACCTCCAGGAGTGCCCCCCCTATTACTCACCTTTGTAGCATCAGCAAACAGGCAAACTTTTCCTACCAAGCCTTCTCCTATGTCAAAGCAGTTTGCACAAGAACCCCAATATGGCCCAAATGAGCAGATTCCCTGGCCCGAAAAAAGGTTAAATGGCCAAATAGAAAGCCAGACACTGCCTACAAGGATGGACAATGATGTGTACAGCTAGAAGCCACCATGCTTTCCCTGTCTGGCTTTTGTTGGGATGGCCTGTATTTACCCCACATTTACCCCACTGACATTACAAAGTATATATTTGAAATTGACTAACCTGATATAGGAGGGCTCACAAGGTAAGGCACTGCATGGAGAAAGAACACCATACCAAGAGCAGAAGATAAATGAGCTGTTCCTACAACATCTCCGGTAACAACAGGAATCAGAGCTACGTAGGCCCCATCAAAGTAACCAAAAGTAACAGAGAAAGGCACCAGTAGTGGGAAGCTGTTAAGCATTGGCAGGAAGAGGCAGCTGAGGCCGTCCAGTGCCACAGCTAAGAGGTAGCAAGTGTATCTGTGTTGTTTCAGGAACCTGAAATACAAAAAGTGATTTGTATAAGTACATGTGAAACTTGCAGAGAAACAAAACCTACTTACAAAGTACAATTGCATCCACTAATGGTCACTCAAGCAGACTCACGAACAAGCCATAAAAAACATCTAATATATTTGTAAACCCTTCTAAACCAGGGGTTTTCTAGTATCACGTCTGAAGTAACCAATACAGATTCCCCAGGCAGGATATAGATCCACTTTAAAGTGGAACTATACTGTAATGTACTACTTCTGGGCTCTGCCCAAGGTTACCTGTCAGTATATCTGTCACACACGAATGCTGCCATGTCATGACTTGATGCCCCTGGCTCATCTTTCTAGGACCAGGGTATTTAAAGTGGACCAAAGCCCAGGATTTTGACTATCCTGGGTTTTGGTCCTTTCCCCCAATCCGGGGTGCGCCGCTGTGTGAAGCCCCCAGATCGCCGATGCCAACTCACCTCTTCCCGGTCCTATGGCACATGCGCGGCCGCTCGTCCAGTCAGTACACTCAGAGCCGATGACGTTACGCCGTCTAAGTTTTCGTCTAAGGCCAGCAGCTCCGAGCACGCTGGCGGCCACATCCCCCGCTCCCCTCTAACAGGGATGCCTGGTGCAGACACGCGCCCTTCTAGAGGGATAGTGGGAATGCCTTTGGGCTCGGAGCCGCTGGCCTTAGACCGGGAAACTTAGACCGGGTCCCGTTGGACCGGGAAACAAGGTAAGTGTATGGGTGATCTGGGGGGTTTCACACACCGGGGCATCCTGATTTTGGATGGCCTAGTGGGAGGGAATCGATTGCCAATCGGTGTGGGTATTGGTCCACTTTAACGTGATTGTCCAGTCTATTTTTAACCCCCAGCCCTGTCTTCCTCTCCTGGTGTTGAGGCAGGACGACTGGCTTACAACAAAAATAAAAACCTTTACGTTTCCCAGGATCCAGCACAGATTTTGCTTTGTGCAACCGCTCCAAGATGTCTGTGCCCAGTGCTGGAAGTGCATAGGAACGGTGCTTAGCGTTATTTACAAGTACAAACTATACAGTAAGTTCCCATTATTATGGGCCCTTCCTGTTTTTAATGTCTGTATTGTGTTACTCATGAAGTGATGCAGGAGTAGTGGTGACCCAGTGCGTGAACAATCCAGTTCAGAAGCCCCTCTATAGTCCTCAGTATCTAGCATTCGGTAGTCCTGAATGGCAGATACAATAGTCCCAGCCACCACAACACGTGTACTGGTAGTTTGGACCCCCTACCAGTTCACAAACAGTTAAACCAGAACAACACCCCATATAAGCCTATGAGGCATTGCTTCCAAAAGATTAAAAATACAGTTTTAAAATATAAAAACAAAAGAACTCACTCTCACCCCGTCCTCCTTCATCTGTCCCGCGCAAGGTGGCGCCTTTTGCATGTCCAAAACCCAGGATAGTGAAAATCCTGGGTTTTGTTCCACTTTAAAGTCTTAATCCATGCTCACATTACAGCCAAAAACTAAAGTCAGACATTCAATGTTTAATTTGTGAATATCTCTTCTTTATTGGGAACAGTGTTTGATGTAACTGGTTGACCTTTTAGAATGATTGCACCTAGCTCTTTTTTTGACTGGCATCAAACTGAACTGTTACTTCCTAACTGACATTGTATGTCAGCACTGGTTACACAGTAACACACAAAGTGATTTATCATGAATGGACTGCTGGTCAGCCATCTAAAAGTGATCCACCTTGGGATAGGTTTTTGGAGGCAAAACTGCTGCTTTTCAAATCGGGGAGGGCATTTCAATTGGTAATAGCTCCCCACAACCCACCAAACCTGCACCCCAAAACTCACCAACTTGGGGCCCTGGGTTTCAGTATGCACTGCATAAAGAAATGATTGGATAGGAGCCTGTGCATGTGCTGTGGAAACAGCGGAATGGTGAGTGGTGTGGGCTATCTGGGGAATTCACAGAGCGGGGCATCCTAAATCAAATTGCCAGAGGTAAGCGGACCTATCACTAGGGTAGTGAAAATCGACTTTAAGTGGGCAAATGTAGCAAGCAATCAAGAGGATGGAGCCGATTGGTTCTTAAACCAGACCAACATCCGTTATTACCCATACGGGTGTTGGTCCCTATGTCTGCTGATAGCAAGAACCTTGGGGGGCATTCAGAACGCTGGAGCCCCCTCGCACCTAACTGCACAGAACACTGAGAATATTCAGCTTCATTACCAGCCAGTTTTGGAAAAGGAGTCCTGTGATTGGCCGCCGGGCGGTCACGTGACAGCCTGGAATCACTGGATTCCTTTGCTGGCACTGGCTCGTAATGAAGGTGAGTATTCTCAGCATTCTGTGCAGTTAGGTGGGAGGGAGCTCCAGCGTTCTGGATGCCCCCCGAGGTTCTTGCTATCAGAGAGAGGGACCAACACCCGCTAAAGTAATAACGGGTGTTGGTCCGCCTTAATAGTGGACTCATCCACAAAGAGAGCTTGTTTCCATCCCCCCAAAACCAGGACTTTACCAGGCATCTGTATAGATGGCTAAATCACACACACCTGTATGTGCTGCATTGTTTCTAGGAACAACATAAAACTACAGCTACAATATTGTTCCATTGTGTGTGTTGCCCGGGTGTACTATTGTCTTTCTAAATAAACACAGTCATTTACTGGTGGTTTGATGGGTCCCCTACGTCATGTCCTCTCTATTCTACCTATATTCTACCGGGGAGTTAGGGTATGACACAGGAAACTCCTTCAGCCTCAACTCTGTCACGGACAAAGGCCACCCCCAGACACTATTCAGGCTCAGCACTTCTCACATTTTCACATGTCTGCATTTTATTTCTCTTTTTCACATCACCTCATTCTTTCTCCTTTTCGCTATCTTTCTTTCACTGTTGCCATGACCTACTGATCTTTCCATACCCCCTCCTCTTTTGAATCACTTTTCAAATTGCCTCCATCATTTTTCTCCATTTTTTCATTTCGGGCCTTCATTTCCCCTCTTTTTTCTCTCCTTCTTTTTCTTTTTCTTACATTCACCACCTTCAACATCACAAAAAAAATCTGCCCCATCCTCGCCCATCCTATGGAGCTGCTGCTGTCCTATACCATAATATACCATGCGGTGCCTCTCACTTAGCAGCAGGCAATCATCCCTTCCCATGACTGAGCCCAACAGTGGTGCTGACTCATCTGCAGAAAACAGGATGGTTGGGAGAAAGCCTCCAACCCCCAATAGCCTCAGCACCCAGGGTGGTCGCCCTACTCACCCTCCCTAGAAACTGCCCTGCCCTTATCTCTCTTCTTCACTCCCCTTTTCTGTATTCCCCCCGTTTCTCTCTCAACCCCATGTTTTTCCTATAACTCTATCTTTTCCATATTTTTCTGTGTCTCTCGTTTTCCCACTTTCTCTCCATCTCTCTCTCATTTCTATGTTCCCTCTGTATCTTTTATCCACATTTCACCCTCTACAGGCCCAGCTCAATAAAAACAAGAAAACATGTTCTAGCCATTGAGGTTCTTCTCCTCCAGCCCAGGCTTTCACAAAACTAGGACCTTCACGTACCATTATTAAGGTCAAATTCAGAACACTCTTGAGTCTCTTCAGGCTCCATGACCTCCAGGCTGGTAACCAAGCCTTACTATACAACCACTGCATCCCGGCTTATTAATTAAACACGCTGTGCGATATAATTTGTTTCAATCCTTACTTTACTCTAAGGAAAAAGTAGGATGGCCTCAGCCCCTGGAATAGACCCTAAACTGTACTCCAATTAATGGACCAAGAAAAGAGAAAATACAGTAACTGGCTGGGGAGATGCCAAAAAGGGGGGCTTGGCTATTTATCAGGGGGGTGAGGGATAACTCCTTAATAGTTGCTCCTCTTGGTTGCGTTGTACTGACTGAAAACGGCCTGCAAGCCAATTTCTCATCTCTTGTTCTACACTTCCTCTGGACCTAGTGAGAGGAGTTAGTTTACAACTATATGTGTTTCAGTATCATCCACACACACCTCCCATGCAGATGCCATTGCCCACCAGCTGTCACATGGGAAAAGCATGTAGAGCTAGAGTGAGTACTGGGTAGGCATCATGCTGATTTTCAAGTTGTGATGCTTGGGGGTGAGGGAAATAGTGACCCTAGGGTCTAGGACTTATAGACTCTGGGGCCGGTTTTGGCGCCCTTTAAGATGTTCTGAACATGAGGATGTGACTCTTACAGGAAGATTGATGGGTGTTTAGCATGACTTTGTGGCCAGGCATCCACTGCACACACCTCCAAAATCGTGAGAGCGGGCTCCTCTTGCTTCTGAGATGTGTCCTGATCTCCATGAACTTGCAGCTCCTGTTCCCCCACTCCTGCATCCTCTATTGCCGTTTCCCTGCCCTCACTTGTTACATAACCATAGCCTTGCTGCTCATTGCCACTAAGCATCCCCTAAAGCAAATAGCAACCATAATGTAACGTAGTAACATAGTATGTAAGGCTAAAAAAAGACTTTTCTCCATCCAGTTCAGCCTGTTTATCAGTGGTCTAGTAGCCATAGCTGGAAATGTTATTACATTCAAGAAAGGCATGCAGGCCACTTTTGAACTATTTTAGTGTATCCTTCATGACTACCTCCTTTTCCAGAGAGTTCCATATTCTCATTGATCTTACGGTAAATAATCCCACAGGCCTGTTTTAAAATAGATTTTGGGACAGATCTTTGTATTGACCCTGGATATATTTATACTTAGTTATTAGGTTGCCCCTCAGGAGCCTCTTTTCCAAACTAAATAACCCTAACTTTGACAATCTTTCAGGGTACTCTAGTTCCCTCATTAAATGTATTCATTTAGTGGCCCTCCTTTCAACGCGCTCCAGTTCTGATATGTCCTTCTTATGCACTGGTGCCCAGAACTGTACACAGTCCTCCATATGGGGTCTGACCAGTGATTGTACAGGGGTAAAATGATGCTCTGGTCATGAGCACCTATGCCCCTCTGGATGAACCCAATGATCCTGCTTGCCTTGGCAGCTGCTGTCTGGCATTGATCACTGCAGTTCAGTTTATTATTTACTAATACCCCTAGGTATTTTTCATTGTTGTTTTACTCAGTGTGTAATTATGGACCAATTTCTCCTTCCCATTGCATGACCTTACCTTTATCTGTATTAAACTGGATTTGTCATTATTCTGCCCAAACATCCAATTTATCTAAAATATTTTGTTTCTGCGTGTTATCCTTTTTTCCGTTAATTACTTTACAGAGATTAGTATGTTAGATGTTAATCCTACCGGTCTGTAGTCCCCAGGTTGCCCTTTAGACCCCTTTTTGAATTGTGGCACCACATTTGCTATGTGCCAACCCTGTGGATTGGCCCCGACATTATGAAATCTTGAAATATTAAAAATAGTGGTTGGTCTATTATTGTATATAATTCCCTTAACATACGGGGATGAATGCCATCTGGTTCCAGGGATTTGGCTAGATTAAAATGGTTCAAAAGAAACAAAGGAGGGGTGGCAGATTACAGTGGACCAGATTTAGAGACAGATTATAGGCTTGTCTGCAAGCTAACAGGGTTGAGTGCTGTGGCTCCTGACTTTTGTATCCTAATTGCCTGCTGACTTGCACCTCCCAGGTTAGTTATAAAATGGTCTGAGCGGCTGCCGCCCCTCCTTTGTTTCTTTTGAATTTGTGCAAGCACATGGGGTGTGGGTTCTAGGCTGTACTGTGAGGTATCGACCCTTCCACCCCATGAGCTGCACTCGAGGTTTTAGGGCAACCTCAGGTAAGCTGCTCCCAATTTATCTATTGCATTGTATGTCCCAAATGGGGCTCTCAGAGATTAGAGTTAGGACTGCACCTCACAGAGGCACCTTGGCGTGGTGGTGCAGCTTCAGATACTTCTGCAGATGTGTGTGACCGAGTCCTCTGTTTTTAACCAAGTTTAGAGACAGATTTTAGGTTGGCCTGCAAGCTAACAGGGTTGAGTGCTGTGGCTCCTTTAAGACTAGTTTAAGATGGTGCCACACTTATTTCTTGGTCAGACAAGTGACATTTAATGGGCAGTTTGGGTTATTGCTCAGCATTTCATATAGCATATCACGTTCCTTTGTGAATATGTAAGCAAGAAGAGGTTTAGTACATTGGCTTTTCCTGCATTTTCCCCCAAAGTTGCCTCCTCCTTGCATTTACGTTTGTATCTTTTACTGTTTATTAAGCTGTAGAACATTTTGGGTTAGATTTACTCTCTTTGGCTTATAGCTTTGCCGCCTTTATTTGTTGTTTACATTGTTTTCTTTATTTCTTTTTAATAATGTAACACTTCCACCGTGCCGTCTTCTTTAAATGTTTAAATGCCCTGTTTTTGTTATATATGTTATGAGATTTAGGGTATCTCTAAGCTGGTCGAATTGTGCTTTTCTGATGCTCTCTTTTTTTTATTGGCTCCTCGATATGAAATCCTAGTGAGAGTTAAGTAGAAAGTAAAAATATTATGATCACCATTTCCAAGGTGTCCCCCGACCTGTACTGGTGTTATTTTGTCTGGTGCATTGGTTAGTATTAATTCCAAGATGACCCTCAGCCTAGTTGGAGCTTGTACCTGTTGGGAAAGGTAGCCATCTTTAATTATTGTTATAAATTAAGCTTTTAGATTTCTGGGATCCAGAGCTTCACAATCTATATCTGAGTCCCCCATAATAACTACCTAATTTAAATTATCAGCTTTATCTATTTGCCTTAGCAACAGGTTTTCTGTGTATTTTGATGTATTTGGAGGCTTGTATCAAACCCCCATCAGTATTTTACTTTTTTTCCCCTTCATGTATTTCTACCCATACAGACTCCATATGTTAGTTTCCCTTGCATATATCTTCCAGCAGAGTGGGCTGTAGAGAGGATTTTACAAATAAGCAGACCCCACCCCTTGCAGTTTTTATGGCTATTATAAGTTCTAGCACATTTTGGGGAGCACCAATACCTCTATGAGCTATAAAGGCAGTTAAACAGCAAATAGTTGAGCAAAAAACAAAGCAAAGCACTTTAACAATCGGAATCCCCTATAAGTCCCTTTAAGTCCACTTAGTATTTACCCCCTTTGTATATTATCCATTCACCAGGGCTCCTCAACACCCGCTTTATGCAATCTGTTTTATAGCAATATATTTTTCTTTCTCTACACCCGTGTCCACATACTTTCGGGCAAAACAGAAAAAATGTTCAAGAGTGCAAAAAGTGCCACAAAATGTAGCCACAGCATGCCAGTTCTCCAGCAGTTCTGGGGAGGAGTGATCTGGACCACCTCTTTGGTTACTCGCTATCTACAGGCACATCAGCCAGATCAGGCAATGATCACGTTGGTAACAAAAGAACTTGAATTGAGGAACAGAGCTGACTGGGGCCATTGAGATGAAACTGCTCGTTCTACATTCCTTGTATGTCATAATCTTTTTTTATAATTTTTTTATTAGCAACTAGTATATTTTCATCCATAAATATCTTTTCAGCCATTAAAAGTAGCCAATACATAAATGTTTCTATGCAGGTCAAGCAGTTAGAAATGAATAAGACTTACCTTCTGTCTGTCAGCCATCCAAAGGTGATGTTCCCAACAATGTCTATCACGCCCAGTATAGACATCAGAAAGGCAGCTTGCTGGTGGCTCACTCCAGAGCTTAGAGCATAAGGCACAAGGTAGACGAATGGAGGGCTACAGCCATAGGCTAGGAAGAGGAAGGATATGGCTAAAACAATAAAGTCTGATTTCAGGATAAAGCTATACTCCTTCTGTGAGCAGTAACAAAGACTCTTGTGACTGCAGTCCTGGTCCAATGGAGAACAACTGATGGCAGAAGATGTCCTTTCATTTGGTTCATTTGGATTGTGCTCCTGCTTTAGTGAATAGTGTGCAAGGTCTTCCTTTAGGTTTATAGGTCTCATTAAAGCACCACAGACGCAGAGATTGGCAACAAAGCCCCCAAGTATAAGCAGAGCACCCCTCCAAGAAAATTGTTCAATTAGCATCTGAACCACAGGTGCTAAAATAAAGGTGCCGATCCCACTGCCTGACATGGCAATCCCATAAGCCAAGGCTTTCCTCTTGTCAAAGTATTTTCCCACCATGGCAATCGCAGGGCTGTAACAAAGTGCAAATCCAAGGCCTAAAGAAAGCACAAATAAACCTTATCAGCTACATAAAATGTCTTGTTCTAGAGCAACGAACATTAAAGAACAATAGGAACAGCTTCCCTAACCGTCTCTACCTACAGTTCATGTATTGCAATTCTCCACACAGAAAATTAGATACTCAGACATAACTACAGTATAGAGACAGCTATGTGGAAATCCACAAAACACGAGCATCATTGGTGGTACATGAACACCAAACCAATCTGCTTCCATCTATATTTTACCCAAGCCTAATTGGCACCTGCAAAACTTTTTGTGCATTTTATGGTTGTTTTGGGCATTTTTAACATTGCTTTAGAGGACTGAAAGGCCATATACTTGAGATAATTAGAAACCGGAAAGTGTTATTTGGGAACCTCTGGTCTAGAACAACCCATCAGGCTTAACTGTGTAAGCCCAGCTCCTTTCAAATGACCCAAATCCATAGCTCACCACTAGTCACCAGCCTAGAGGTCCATTGTAGCATGTAGACAGTTGTTTGCATTGACTTCCACGTTAAAGGTTAAGGTGCAAAGTTTATCTATTCATTTTTTGGTTTTCTTTGTTTTTGCAAGTCTGTGTTAAAAAAGAAAAGTAGTTCTCCATAGCAACAATGTGTTTATTTCAGAAGCTTCCTCACTCTGGCTTCCTAATCATCTGAGGCAGACACAAACTTAACCCCATCTGCATTATTTCCATCTCTTTATATAGGCTAAGGGATTCCGGGATTTGTAGTGAGATAAGAATACTAGGATCTTTAATGAAGGGCAAGAAAGTCGCTCCTACTTTACCAACACAGATCCAGTAGAATATAAGAAACTTGGACAAAGCATGGTGATAAATAAATCACAGGTCTGGGGGCACAATTTTAACACAAAATATTACTTTACATCCCAGAAGAGGAAAGCAATAGGGCAGGACACCAAAAACCTGACAAACAAGGAGTTTTACTTTAATGTTTTATAGTTTTCTTTTAACAGCCCAGCTTGGGACAGTTAACACTTATCCTCCAGTCACCCCTCTGGGAAAATCTTTATGCTTATGAAGGCTTTTCCTTGTAGCATGCATCCAAGTAATTGTGGCTGACAGCAGATTCGGAAAATAATTCCTACAGTGGCCAAAAAATTGCTGCACACTTTGTCCAGAACACAACAGCGAACATGTGGAGCCCAGACGCATCCACATAGAAGTTGATTGTGCTCAATGTAAATGAATGTAAAAAATGTAGACTTTACATGTATCTGCATCTATGTTGAGTGTTTTTAATTTAAAAAAATACACCAGTCATAAAAACTGGGATCCCACTGGCTTATAGACCATGCCTGGGATCCCATTGGCTCATAGACCTCTGGCACAAGAGTTAGGGGGTGCAGCATGGTGGTGCTTGACTTTCCTACCCCCCCCCCTATTTGATAGCCTGCAGCTCTACCGACAATGGGGGTTCAGAAGACACCAGTGCCCATCGTAATGGGCTCAGGGGTTCTTCTAGGGGGCCCACTGGAAATGCATCAGTCCTGTGCCAAGGGACATAATGGCTCATGTGCTGGCATGGCTAGAGGCAGGCCATTCTCCACCAGAGCAATGGGGACCCTTATGTCCTTATGTCTGTTGCAATAGCTGGTAGCCTTAGGGAGGGAAACCCTACCTTAATTACTTTCTTACATAGATGCAAATGGGTGCAATGTCAAACGAATCTAAAGCTTTTTAATTTAATTTAAACAGACCCAATGGTGGGCAGCTGGATTAAAGATGGAGGAACCAGGTTTCCCCATCCAGCTTGTTAACACACTTGTTAACAAGAGCAGTGATTGATTCAACAACCTCAACAAGACTTTCTGCCCAGGTCCTATGAGAAGGTAACAAACAATAGCAGATTTATCAAAGCTCTTTGTGGGGACTGTAGCTATGAAGTTCTTGTTCAGGACCTGTATATATTGGCTAATGATCTTTTGGTTTTTGGCTAATTCTTTTCTATCCCACACCATTTATCAGTGAATCAGTAGCCCTTGTACTATTTAAACATTCTCCCTGTATGTTTGGCCATAGCTCTGTGCTTCCAAGGGTTTAGCAATGCTCATTATGTAATAGGTTAAACAATTCCTCAAGTACTGTAATGTATGACAAAAAGAGTTTCAAAGCAAACAGGAACTGGTGTGTTGTTGCAGGTGCCTGTGTGATGCACATTCTTCCTTTGTACAAGCCTGGCAGATTTTCATGAAAAAACAATCGTAATGCCAGATTATTAATACTATACTTTAGGAGACTGCGTGTAAGTTTTAAAATGCCACAGCTATTTATTTTCGTTCCCATTTCAGTTTAACTACTGAAATAGTTTAATCGTTTAATACTTTAATCAGCAGCTATTAATGATTGTCCCTAAAATGCAATGCAGTACAGGCATTTGTGTTATATTGGTCCTTGGTGCCCAAATAGAAGGCTGGCAAATGGAGCATTGATATCAGCACTGGCCTTATATGTCATTTCTTACTATGCAACCAATGGCATTGTGGGAATGAATGATTTGGAGGCATTATTATTATTATTGTTTATTTATAGAGCACCATCATCTTCCTTGGCGCTGTGCAAAGCACGCAACTCTTCCATGCAGGGGGACAAAAGAGGTAATTGTCAGTGGTAAATTAAAGCTTGGGGGTTTAGAGTACTTATATGGGTAGAAACTGTGACCACTCATTGGATATATGAGCTTCATAAGGCTAAAGGGAACTAATGCATCAAAATAGGGGTGCAAAATGTTAAAGAAGAACACAAACTGTCAAATACCCCTGGGTAGTAAATGTTGATTTGGAAATTAACGGGGAAAAGGATCAACAATTCTAGAAATGATTTGGATGGGTAACAAAGTGGGGCCCCTGACATCTATGTTCTACTGTATTGGGACTAGAATTTTTTGATGGCGGTCCTGTCTGTGTCTTTCCCAAGTTATACAGCAGTTTCCATGTGTAGCATGTAGTTTTGACCCTCTTCTCTGTTGGAAGGGCTGAATAGTTACTGTTTGATTGATAGGGACTACAATCCTCCTTGGCACCCTGTCCTGTTTCAATGCCACTATTGACAGCATCCCAATTTTGGATTCTCCACAGTTTGACATCCCAGGTGCCACTGGAGAGGCCGTGACATCCCAAAACCAGTTGAGTATATATGGGGACTCAAGGGGGTCCCTAAATCAGGATGCTCAAAGTAAGACCTACTGTATTTTTCACCTTATAATGCCACACTGCCTATAGGAAATGGCAGGGAGGTATGCCACACTGCTTATGGGAGGGGGAATGTCACACTGCCTATGGGGAATGGGAGGGGGGAATGCCACACTGCCTATGGGGAATGGGAGGGGGGAATGCCACACTGCCTATGGGCAATGGGAGGGGGGAATGCCACATTGCCTATGGGGAATGGGAGGGGGGAATGCCACACTGCCTATGGGGAATGGGAGGGGGGAATGCCACACTGCCTATGGGGAATGGGAGGGGGGAATGCCACATTGCCTATGGGGAATGGGAGGGGGGAATGCCACACTGCCTATGGGGAATGGGAGGGGGGAATGCCACACTGCTTATGGGAGGGGGGAATGCCACACTGCCTATGGGGAATGGGAGGGGGGAATGCCACACTGCCTATGGGGTATGGGAGGGGGGAATGCCACACTGCCTATGGGAAATGGGAGGGGGGAATGCCAAACTGCCTATGGGGAATGGGAGGGGGGATGCCACTTTGCCTGTAATTGGAGGATTCTGCACCTTGCCTAATATTTAGTTCACAACATTTGGTTCAGAATATTATTTTTCTTATTTTCCTCCTCCAAATCCTAGGTACATCTTATGGGCAGGGGCGTCTTATAGGGCAAAATGCAGTAAGTTGATTGATATAACACCACCGGTTATGTGTATATTATCAGACCCTTTTACATTGTTGACATGTGCCCTTTGAGCCCACACCCTCTTCAAATTCATAAAGTAGCCCAAAAACCCTAGAGGGTTCCTAATAGAAGGCAGCACTAAGGGAAAGTCCACTTTCAATGGCATTTTTTAATGTGTATATTATTTTGTGACCTCAAGGCACTAAACTTATCTAGTATTTTCTTTTATTTTTTCTTATGTTAGCAAATGTGTGTTTTGTGGATGCAGTTTTTCACTACCTGCAAAAATGTAAAATAAATTGCTAGAAAAGCTCTACACCTTGCAGACACATTTTTGACTCATAATAATATACACTTTTAAACATACCAATGAAAGTGGACTTTTCCTTTATATATATATAATATATATATCTAATATATATATAAGCAGGCAACAATAAAAGGAAACATGTTCCACTTTTACTGGAATTTGGTGGCCTCGTGGTTTAAAACCTGCAAAATATAAAGCCCCCCCCATGTTGATGAATAAGCAAAAACCTGGAAAGAGAAAGCCAGTGTTACACAACTGGTATCAGTCACATGGTCCTCCTCTGATGTCCCTACTATGCTTCTCATATGACGGCATCAGGGTTGCAATCTTTGTAATCATTAATTTGGAAAAAAATCCAAAAGCTTGTAATAGGTTTCAATGAGCAGCATGTGACGATAGCAAGCTTGTGTCCAACAAACGAGCTGAACAATCCTAAAAAAAAAAAATCAAACAAATACAAGTAAATGTTACCTGTAAGGACTCCTAGTGTGAGGTAGAGATACTCCAGGCTTGTAGCAAATGAGCTTAAGACCAGTCCTGTGGATGCCAGGAGTCCTCCAAGAATGATTCCTACTTGACAGGAGACGTGGTTGCTCACGTAGCTTCCGAGAGGGGCTGTAAAATATGAATGAATTATTACCCTTCACTTAGAAGGTTGTTCTTTGGAAAAATTAATGTCCCTGTCCAGACAAACTAGTGTCCTGCAATCAGGGACGGATTAAAGTGGCCCAAAACACAGGATTTTGACTATCCTGGGTTTTGGTTCCTGATCGGGGGTTCTCTGCTGTGTAAAACCCCCCAGGTTGCCCGAAACAAACTCACCTCTTCTTGGTCCTACGGCGCCTGTGCGGCCGCCTGTCCAATTGGTACGCTTGGATTCGCTGAAGTCCCTTTGTCTAAGCTGCTACTTGGTATTCTTGTTATAGTGATTTACATTTTCAGTTTCCCCAGCTATGCCCTTATATGCTTCTTACAGGATACTATTGGTCTAAACTAGCTGTGGGGCTTATTCATGAAGGGATAGCGCCAGGTAGTGCCACATAGCGGCAGGCAGCGCCTGGTGAACGCCGGGCACTGTACGCAATACCACATTTATGAAAGCGAATCTGGTGAATGACTCTAACAGCGCCATGTAGCGTCCAATGTATTATTACAGGTGGCTCAGCGTATAGTGCCGGCGCTCTAGCTTCCAGAGCGCCAGGTATTACCTTTCACTCAGTGTCGCTCTCCCATACATTTCAATGCCCGTTTATTTGCTTGTGTTTAAGCAGCATGACATTTTTTTCTTTTTTTTATGCTCAAATCATTGTGTGACCTCTTCTGGCTGCAAACAATCATTTTTATATTTTTATGTAGAATTGTCATTACAGGTCTGGCACTAAAGTGTCCCAGTGTTAATACAATGTCATTCCATGTGTTTTCAATTTGTTACAGACTTAGGCCCTTATTTAACAAGGGATAGCGACAGGTAGCGACTGGTGAGCGGCCGGTAATGACGGGCCCCGCAACGAGAACGCCGGCTCCCCACCACAATCACACATTTATCAAGCCAATCCTGCTTAGCGACTGAGATAGCGCCATATAGCGACTCATTCATCATTATTCCAGCCTCAGCCCACAGCACCAGCGTCCGACCTTGAACAACGAAAGGTAGGACCTCTCGCTACCTGGCGCTCTCCAATGCATTTCAATGGAACAATCTTTAAATATTCATAATTAATTGTTATTAATTTTTTTTTTTTTTAATGTGAAAAATTCTGTGACCACTTCTGCCATTTTAGATAATTTTTTTAAGGTAAAAAAAAAAAATTTTACAGAATTGATATTACAGGTCTGATATTAATGTATTAAAAAATTAACATACAGCGCGGAACCTGTCAAATAGCGACTCCTCACCCAATATTCAACATTACGGCAAACCGACTGAGTCGCTATCAACTACCGAACAACGGCCAAGCACAGTGACTACTAGCGGGCCTCTGAAAATGCAGCTACAGTCGCTTAACTGTCGCTACCTGCTGCTATTAATGAATCGGCCTCATAGATCACACAGCGTCTAGTGCTCTATGCTACAGCGCCCAGCTTTAAAGCGCTGATGCTGTGTGTGTAGTTCTGTATAGCGCCCAACACACATCACATTCATCAATGCCGGCCAGGTTCCTACAGCGACCGACTCTGTTACAGCACCCGATATCCACTTACAGCATCTGCTAGTGGTCGCTCTAAGCGCCACTATACAGGCGCTCATCTGGCAAAACCTGGCACTAGCAGTGAATCAGCCTCCCGCCTCCACATTTCCACCATTTTTTTCTTTGAAGCCATTTTTATTTTTTAGTATTTAGTATTTTTATGCAATTTATTACCAGGACACTAAGGGGAGGTGATACAGTTGATTTTAATTTATCTTTTCATAAGATATGGTTGGGTCACTTTAAGCCAGGGCGCTGACTTTTTGTCCTGTGACTACTATGCATAAAACAAAGAAAGTCTGAAAAGGAAAATAGAACTGCTAAATACAGTCTCCAGTACAGTAGAGAGTAAGCCTTAGTGTTTATTGAAAATCATTTGCTAGAGTTAGTTAATATGAAACCTTTATTGATAGCAGATATAAAGAATTCAACTAGCACAGGGTTAAAAAAACGTCACCACCCAATCACTCATTATACCCATGCACCTCAGCAGATTCTGAAGCTGAAATAGCATTGCCCAGCTCCCGTCCTGGTAGAGGACCAAAAATGGGACTAGCTCCTTGGGAATCACTAATGGGGACGGATGGGTAGGGGACTTTTATTTGCAGCCATGCGGTCCGCTTTAGGCTTTTATTTCTGTTTAGGACAACAGGACAGGGACAGACAGGAAAATAAAGTGCGTACCACTCCAAGGGGGTCATAGACAGAAAAAAAAACACAGCAGAGGATATGACCCTTCACCATGCCACCCAACATTTAAAACATTTTTGTTCACTTGATCTTTACATTAAAGCGGACCTTCACCCTAAATAAGAGCCTATCTTATATGTTTTCCACACCCTGTACATACAGATTGCTCACATTAAAAATCACCCTACCTGCATCTACTACATGTTTAAACTTCCAAGATGGTGGCTAATGGAGCATCAGGCAGCCTGCAAACAGGAAGTGTCTTCTGACTGTGTCGCTGTGCATTTTGGGATTGCTGTCCTTTCCCTGACCCCAGCCCTGCTCTGTCTGTGCAAAGCACAGCTATAACCTGCCCCTGTACTTAATCCCGCTCTCCTCTTCTATGAGGCTGATTCATTAATAGCGACAGATAGCGACAGATAGCGACTGTTGAGCGACTGTAGCGGTATTTTGACAGCGACCGCTAGTAGTCGCTGTGCTTGGCCATTGTTCGGTGGATGATAGCGACTCAGTCGGTGTGCCGTAATGTTGAATACAAGATGCTGAGTCGCTATTTGACAGGTTCGCTGTTGTATGGGAGCGCATGATAGCGACTGGACATAGCGACTGGCACCCACCATATTCATTAAAAAATCAGCCTTAAAAATTCCTAGCGCTGTGAAATGCATGTTTAAATCCCAGAGCGCAGTAGGCGATGTGTTAAAAGTAGTTTTTTAACCCCCTAACCACCCCCCAAAAAAATGGAATGATTTTAATATTCAAACCTGAATAGTTTAATATCAGACCTGTAATATCAATTCTGCAAAAAAAAAAAAAACATTTTTAAAAAATCCCCCAAAAATACATTTTCAAAGGAAGAAGTGTTCACAGATTTTTTTTTGGAAATTAAAAAAAAAATATATATTAAAAAATAATTATTAATTAAAATACATTCTGCCATTGAAATGCATTGGAGAGCGCCAGGTAGCGAGAGGTAATACCTGTCGCTGTTCAAGGATGTTCGCTGGCGCTGTGGGATGAGGCTGGGATAATGATGAATGAGTTGCTAGGTGGCGCTATCTCAGTCGCTAAGCAGTATCGGCTTGTTAAATGTGTGATTGTGGAGGGGAGCCAGCGTTCTAGTTGCGGTACCTGGCTTTACTGGCCGGCTCCCCAGTCGCTATCTGTCGCTATTCCTTGATAAATAAGGCCCTATGTATGTGTGATGCTTCTGAGTCAAGATGGCGGTGCCTGTATCTTAGAGTCCTGAACAGAGTTGCAGCCCGGTGGGGGAAAGAATAATAAGTGACTAAAAACGTAAAATATATTAATTTTAGATGCTGGGGGATAGTTTTTTAAAGGTTTGGGCTTTTCAATAAATCATGGTGAAGGTCCGGTTTATGAAGTCCAGAAGCTACTTACCACATAACATGGTAGCACAATCAACAATGGAATGTATCCATGCTGTTCTCGAATAATCTTGACCAAAATAGATTTGAAATTCAACAAAGAATATAGAGATACATCTAAAATATATAAGAAACAGCTAGTCAATAAAACCTCACACTAGACTAATAATGTTGTAATAATTATAATAAATGATCATTATAATAAATGTTTAGAATGAAAGTAAATGAGATCTACTGTACATACCTCGTAACAGCCCGTGTGCAAACGGTCACAAGAAAACAGCCAATCACAATCATCCACCCCCAGCCGCCATCAGGAGGCGCTGCATGCAGACCCTTCTTCTTCATCATGACCGACATCCTGGGCTCCACCCTACAGGTGCTACCTGAAGCAGGTATAACACTGGGCACCGGAGCTTCCTCTATAAACAATCACATCCAAATGTAGGCTTGCTGGCGACATGTAGAATGATCCAGGGAGGCTGATTTATTAGAAAAGATTTTATTCAGCATCTGTAAGAGTAACATAAAAAATAAATTACTAAAAAAAATACTGAGACAGTGTGCGCATTTAAAAGTCTAACAGAATATTCCTGGACCTGTCCTAAAGTAAAGTTTAAGTGGACTCAATCTTTTTTCACTGAAATCCACAACATCCCTCACCCCACAGGCATTAGCACCCAACGTGGGATAGAAAAACTCTGCCCCCTCCTCACCCATCCTATGTTACTGTTGTAACATAGTAACATAGTATGTGTGGCTGAATAAAGACTTTAGTCCATCCAGTTCAGCCTGTTTAACTCCTTCCAGTGGTCTAGTAGCCATAGCTGGAAATGTTATTACATGCCAGGAAGACATCCGGGCCACTTTTGAACATTTTTAATGTATCCCTCATTACTACCTCCTCTGGCAGCGAGTTCCATAGTCTCACTGCTCTTACAGAGAAGAATCCCCTCCTATGTCGGTGGAGAAAGCACCTTTCCTCTAACCTTAGTGGATGCCCCCGGGTTATGGTTACACTCCGGGGTATAAATAGATTGTGGGACAGATCCTTGTATTGACCCCGAATATATTTATACATAGTTATTAGATCACCCCTCAATCGTCTTTTTTCTAGACTAAATAAACCTAACTTGGACAATCTTTCCGGGTACTCTAGCCCCCGCACTCCTTTTATTAACTTTGTTGCCCTTCTTTGAACGCGCTCCAGTTCTGATATGTCCTTTTTAAGCACAGGTGCCCAGAACTGTACACAGTATTCCATATGGGGTCTGACCAGTGACTTGTACAGCGGTCACATGATGCTCTGGTCATGAGCACCTATGCCCCTCCTGATGCACCCCATGATCCTGTTTGCCTTGGCAGCAGCTGCCTGGCATTGATTACTACAGTTGAGCTTATTGTCAACTAAAACCCCTAGGTCCTTTTCCATTGTTGTTTTACCAAGTGTTTCTTTATTTAGTGTGTAATCATGACACAGATTTCTCCTTCCCATGTGCATAACCTTACATTTATCTGTGTTAAACTTCATTTGCCATTTAACTGCCCATGCTTCCAATTTATCTAAATCTGTTTGTAGTTGCCTGTTGTCCTCCTTTGTTTTAATTACTTTACTCAGCTTAGTATCATCTGCAAAGATTGAGACTTTACTGTTTAATCCATACCCAATGTCATTTATATATATATTGAAGAGAATTGGTCCCAGAACTGACCCTTGTGGTACTCCACTGGTAACAGTGACCCAATCTGAGTGTTAGATGTGCCATGCTGTGCCTATACTTTAACAGCAGACAGTGCCCCCTCCGCATGACTGAGCCCACTATGGGGGTGAAGGGTCTGATGTATGGCCTGCACCACTAATGGTGGCCTTAAGCTATCTGCAGAAAACAATGGCCTTGGCGCCCAGGGCGATCACCCTGCTCGTCCTCCGCTAGAAACTGCTCTGTATGCATGAAATGTGGTCTGATGACGTAGGAGCCCAGGTATAGATGGATAAAAATGTGGTTTACAAATGGCTCGGCACAATGCGAGAACCGTTCTCCTAAAAACTGGTGGTTCAGATGATTTAGGCTACGCTGGTCTCCTTCTGCCGTCAACCTTCTATGTTTCTATGTTCCCACCAGGTGTGTAGCTAGGGGGGAGCAGGAGTGACACATGCCCCAGGTGCAGCAGGTCAGGGGGGTGCCAAAGAGGGGCCTGAGCACAGGTGGGGGGCGCCATTTTGAATCTTTCCCCCGGGTGTCAGAAATCCTAGATACTTCTCTGGTTTACACCTCTCTGGATGCAGTTGCGTTTCTGCATTTTGTAGTCATGTAATGTATCCTCTGTGGTTTTGATACAGAGCGTCACTATGATGCACTCACCTGTCCATCACTGCAGCCCTGTCTTGGAGTGGCGCGCTCAGGTGGGTGTTCCCTGGCCAGCACACTAGCCACAATAGCGCCTCCCTCTACCTCCCCAGTGCTCCTGCTAGTGTACACGCCAGAGGTTAGTTTGAATAGGCCAATCAGCCCCATCAGTTAATGTGCAGTTGCCTGTGGTTCTTGTTGGTGGGTCAATGAGCCCGAAGGTTCCCTGACCAATCCCCTGTTCCCATGCCATATATAAGCATTCCCATGTCACTAGCTCACTGCCCGTGATAGCGTTCTGCTGGGTTTTGTAGTGCCTCTGAATGGTGTTTAGTTATCCGTTGCCGATTTAGCCTTGTATGACCATTCCTCTAATAGCTACCTGGAACGACACCTGCCTGACCTTGAGCCCGGTTTCCCCTCTGACCTTCCAGCTTTGATCCTTGGCTTGACCCTCAACCTTCCTCCTGCTGAGCTCTTTGGTGCCATGTATCGTGAGGACCGTCTTCCCGTGTATGACTCTGGCCAGCCTGACTCCCGCCCAGTCTGGTCCCTGGGTCATCTGCCTTCACCCGTAAGTCAGCATCCGTTGTGCTAATTAAGACCTGGGGACAACCGTGTCCAGTAAGGCATATCCAGCACCTCGATGAAAGCGGACTTAGGCAGAAGCAGCAGCGGAGACTGAGGGTTGCGGACTCAATTGAAGGCAGATGTCCCACAGGGTCTGACACAGTGCGATTAGAAAATAGCGAATGCGTTCAATAGAGGGAGCATGCCAAGGCAGATTTGTCATGCCCCCACCATTGCAAAGTATGGAGTATGTGTGGAGTGTAAAGCCATGTTGATGGACGCCATTATGTCCGCCCAGAGATACAGGATGGAGGATAAAAGGTAAGTACCTTTTATTTGGCTGGACAGGGACTTTAAAATAAGGGCTCCAGCGTTGCTTATACAGTAAGTCATTTTCTGTCTCATTCAGTCCCTTAGAGTGCAATATTTAACTAAGTTATATACAAATAGACTAATAAATACTGAAACACCAAATACGAGTAGTGCTTTTTTTCTGTACATAATGCCGTGTGAGCACAAACTAAGGCCCTTATTCATCAAGCGATAGCGCCAGGTAGTGTCTGACGAGCGCCAGGTAGCGGCAGCTAACGGCGACTACCGACTCAAGTACGCCCGGCGGCGGTCACAATGACGCATTTATCAAGCAAAATGAGGCTAGCGCCGGCGAGAGCGACGGCTAGCGCGGCATTCATCATGAAGCCGCCTGGATTGAACAGCGCCGCTGCAAATTCCCTCACAGCGCCAGGTATGAGCTGTCGCTCCCTGGCGATGTCCAATGCATTTCAATGGAGCAATCTATAATTATTCATAATTAATTGGTATTTTTTTTTTTTTTTTTTTTTTTTTAATGTCAAAAAATCGGAGAACACTTCTGCAATGTTAGGATTTATTTTTAAGTCCCAAAAAAAAAAAAAAAAATATGTGCAGAATTGATCTAACAGGTCTGAGATTAATGTATTCATATTACAAAATGATTCTAAAAACATGTATAATGTTACATTCAAAAAATATGGTTGTTTAGGGGTTAAAAACTAGTTAATACACATCGCCGCCAGCGCTCTGGGGCTTAAACAAGGAATGGACAGCGACAGCACATTCGGAGCGTGATTTGTTGATGAATATGAAGCTAGCCGTTCGCTCTGGCCATTCGTTGTCAGGCGCTCACATACAACGCTGGACCTGTGAAACAGCGACACCCCAGCCCGTATTCAACATTACCGCACACCGACTGAGTCGCTGTCATCAAGCTAATGCCGGCCAAGCACAGCGAATACTGGCAGGCGCTGAAAAAATCACGCTACAGTCGCTCATCTGTCGCTACCTGGCGCTATTGATGAATCGGCCTCCCCGTAGATGTCGCAAACAATATGGAAATCATATTTCCAAACTACCTATATCTAACGTTACCCAGACAAGGTGGTACATACTGTGTAAAGTGCTCCACTTCTAAATTGTCTGTTGAACTTTGATTATTTTTTATAATTTTTTTTTCATTTTACACCTGTGTACACCTGTTGTAATTTGGGCAGAATAAAACCTTCAAAGTCTTCAGAGGTTTCTATTAAATATTAACCAGAACCGGGTTCCTGGCAATGGTGGGAGAAGGTCGGCAGCTGGCTTCCCTTTGTCTGGTATTGGGTTTGCCTTCAACACATAGTCATTAGTGGAGCATCTAAGATAACAAATTATTGTTTCTTTTAAGAAACGGTGAAATCAATATATCCAACCAGTTTGTTTCTGCTTCTTGAGACATTTATCCTCAATACACATATAACCCAATGGAAGCCCAGCCTCTTTTGTACTGAGTATTATCCTGGAAAGATATGTGGGACTATGCTAATGCTGTACAGGTTAATACAATTCCTTCAAAGAGAATTCTTATACATATATAATACAACATAACATTACATTACTATAGGTAAAACATGTATTTTTTATGATGATTTTATGTATGATTTTCCTATAGGGATCCTGGTTTGCTATTGATATTGCCTTTAGTGGTTATGTGTGTGTATGGGGGTGGGGGCTTGCATGGGAAAGGATTATGGGGGCTGTAATACGTGAGTGTGCAAAGAAGCACCCAGCAGGGCTTTAGGATTAGCAGGTACAAGGTGAGAGGGACCATGAAAAGCAATGGGGGAAAGTTGTGGGGGCTGTAATATGTGGGTGGAAAACGGTGCAGGGACACCCTGTAGGGTTTTAGGATTCATTCATTTCCTGCAGCACTAGGTAGAAGCCATAGCAGGGCTCCAGAGTTTGCCCCTCCTTTCAATTCTATTATTCCACGACCACACAAAAAAGTGGTCTAACTGCCTTTTTGTCACTAACAGAGCATTCTCAAGACTTATAAAGCTCCACAATGGCATGTCCTTTTCAGCTTAGCCATGGCCAGAAATGAAAGCACTCAGTGCTCACAAGGGATAAGGAGGGAGAAAGTTAGCATGTGCCTGGACAGTATTAAATAGTACGATTCCAAACACTATGATCGACCTTAGCAGAATGGAGTCCTTTGAGCAACTTGCCTCAATTGCTTTTACTTCGGATCCCCTGCTACTATTTGAAAAAAAAGTGTTCCCCAAATATGTTCATGGGTAGTCCTTAGACTAATTCATCAGTCAGCATGGAGCAAAAATAAGAGAGGAAAATACTTTGGCCCTTATTTATGAAGGAATAGCGACAGGTAGCGACTGGTGAGCGGCCGGTAATGACGGGCCCCGCCACGAGAACGCCGGCTCCCCACCACAATCACACATTTATCAAGCCGATCCTGCTTAGCGACTGAGATAGCGCCATATAGCGACTCATTCATCATTATACCAGCCTCAGCCCACAGCGCCAGCGTCCGACCTTGAACAGCGTCAGGTATGACCTCTCGCTACCTGGCTCTCTCCAATGCATTTCAATGGAACAATCTTTAAATATTCATAATTAATTGTTATTAATGTTTTTTTTTTTTTTTTTAAATGTGAAAAATTCTGTGACCACTTCTGCCATGTTAGATAATTTTTTTAAGGTAAAAAAAAAAAAAAAAAATTGTCCAGAATTGATATTACAGGTCTGATATTATTGTATTCATATTACTAAATTCTTTCAAATTTTTTTTTTTGGTTTCCAAAAATATGGTGGTTTGGGGGTTAAAAAACTACTTTTAACACATCGCCGCCAGCGCTCTGGGGTTTAAACATGCATTTCACAGCGCTTGAATTTTTTGAGCGTGATTTTTTGATGAATATGGTGGGAGCCGGTCGCTCTGACCAGTCGCTATCATGCCTTCCCATACAGCGCGGAACCTGTCAAATAGCGACTCCTCACCCAATATTCAACATTACTGCACACCGACTGAGTCGCGATCAACAACCGAACAACGGCCAAGCACAGCGACTACTAGCGGGTGCTGTGAAAATACTGCTACAGTCGCTACCTGCCGCTATTAATGAATCGGCCTCCCCGTTGACCTGCTTTATAGGATTCTATTTTAAAACCTAATTTTGAGTTGCAGAATGGGTTTGGGTCCCTCTTAAAAAGTTTACGCACATACATTGAGAGTCAAGAACTGATGATGTTTATAAGAGAGTATAAGTATTCTTAAAATCTTACAATCAAATAAAGCTGATTTACATCAAAGATTTATCAAAAATAGCTCATTTTAGTCCACCTCTATCGCTCTCTGTCTAACAGGGTATATAACATGTTATAAAAAAATATAATGAAAATTAAGGCAAAACATAATTTCAGTCCATCTGTCAATGTGGTATGAAGAAAATTTTACCTGAACAGTATCTTTCGTAGGATGATTGATTTCATTCAAACACATAGCTGTAAGTTTTTAGAGTTTCATACAAACAAATGTACTTATCTATTGTTCAAAGATACCCACTGGAATTTAGCTACACAATATATTAGCTGGGCTTTTTAGGTTAGTCTTACCATATATAAGCACATTCCCTGTAGCAGTGCAGTTATTCGTTTTGCTGAACGTCTGCTGGACAATGTCATTGTTTTTTCAGCGGCCGGCAATGGCTGCACATTCTATCCCTAGTTTTCTACCTTTGAACTATTAGGTGGGGAGGAGGCCACCGGCACATGTACTTCCTAAAGGTCTAAGGTTCTCAGAGAGATCAGTAACCAACGTTAAGAGCAAACAGTCCATTTATCCAGACCACAATTAGCTGAAAAGTGCACTGATGGGCAGGCTGATTCATTACTAACGCCAGGTAGCGACAGCTGAGCGTCTGTAAAGCGGATTTCAGAGCAACCGCTAGTAGTCGCTGTGCTCGGCCATGGTTTGTTGTTTCAGAGCGCCTCAGTCGCTGGCCGGCATTGTTGAATACGTTATGTGATTCGCAGTACTGCGCTGTATTGGAGCGAATGGTAGCGACAGCTCAGTGCGACTGACTCACACCACATTCATCAAAAAATCAGCCTCAAACAGGTCCGGCGCTCAAAATCGGGTCGATGTAGCCCACAGCGCCAGAGGCTGTTTGATTAAAGTCTGATTTTGAACATTTATCCACTAGTAACAAAGCGAAAACATGTGGAATTACATTGTTATTACATTGTAACATGAACACTGTAATATCAGACATGTAAGGACAATTCTGCATAAAAATATTATTAATCAAAAAAGTTTTCAAAAATGTAATTTTCCTGCCCAGGATACATGTCAGAAGGTTTGTGTTTTTTAGGGAAAAAAAAAAATTGGCATCAGGAAAGGGATTTAAGGATCGTCCATAGAAATGTATGGGAGAGCGCCAGGTAGCGAGAGGTAAGACGTGGCGCTCTAGAAGGCTGAACGCTGGCGCCTGGGATAATGATGAATCGGACGCTACATGGCGTTGTTCTAGTCACTCGCCAGATTTGGCTTCATAAATGTGTATTTGTGTGCCGTGTCCGGTGTTCACCTGACGCTACTTGCCGCTACCTGTCGCTTAACAGCCACTACCTGGCACTATACCTTCATGAATAAGGCCCTAAGTGGGGAACAGGTGTCGGGCATTGCCTGAGCCGTGTGACCACCTGAAATCAATGTCATCTACAGCCTTTTCCTAGAAAATTACCACATTAAAAGTGGGGCTTTGATTCAACACCGTTTCCCCCACCCTGTAAATCCAGATTGCCCACATTAAAAATGATCCTAGCTGCACCGAATGCATATTCTGAGCCTTTAAACATCCAAGATGGTGGCTCATGGAGCATCACGCAGCCTGCAGACAGGAAGTGTCTGATGACTGTGCCGCTCTGCATTCTGAGATTGCTGTTCATTTCCTGACCCCAGCTCTGCTCTGTCTGTGCAAAGCACAGCTATAACCTGCCCCTCTGTGCTTTACCCCGCTCTCCTCCCCTTGGTGTGTGTGATGCTTCTGAGGCAAGATGGCGTCGCCCATATCCTAGAGTCCTGTACAGAGTTGCAGCCCAGTGGAGGAAAGTATAAGAAGTAAGTGACTAAAAACTTAAAATATATTAATTTTAGATGCTGGGGAATAGTTTTTTAAGGGTTTGGGTTTTTCATTTAATCATGCTGAAGGTCCGGTTTAAAGTGTTTGACAAGTGAAAAGTTAAAAGATAAATATCAGTAACTTAACTTTCATTGAGTGGCTCCAGCACTCTGCTTCATCTTCTGTCTACATCCTTAGTGAAGAAAATCACTTCCTCGTTCAGCTTTCAGTCCCCCCCCCCCCCCCTGACCTGGTCCATCAATCAACCTTCAGGGGACCAAGAACGGAAACACCCCCAACTCCCTGTCCAGACATCCTGATTGGCTAGCTCTCTCTGCAGCTGTGAAACCTTGCCCTCCTCTATCCTCTCACAGTGTGCTTATATCACATCGCTGTTGCCACACCCACTGTTTCTCTTAATTTTTTGTATGAATCTCCAATGCTCTAATAATTTTACAGATAACTTAGGAACAGATTGAAGTTTGGGACAGTGCAACATATAGCCCAAGACAATGGGACAACAATCAGGCTTTTCTTTTTGTATAACTTTAATAACAACTGTTTCTGGCGTAAAAGGTGCATTTCTAGTTTTAATGTCAGTGGGAGGGGATGGGTTGGAGAATAGCATTAACTTAATTCAGCTATTCAAAAAAAAAATGTTTTTTATCAGACCTGCTTTTGGCAAGTGTAAGAAGTATTATCCACATGCCAGTATTATGTTTTTCAATAAAAAAGCCATGCAGGACTTAGAAGTGCAATTCTACGAACTGTGTACTGAAGAGAAGTGTGCTTCTAACAAATGAGAAGATGTAAGGCCAAGCACCAAAGCTGCTGAGATGCCCTGGAGACCCGCAGTCGAGTTCTCAGGGGGAATTCTTCCAGCAACAGGCAAGACTCAGAGGATAAAATGGAGCAAATTAGGAGATTCACTGGTTTAGTGAGTTAAATATAGTTTCTTTAAGTGTGTTTGAAAGGTGTTTTTTGCATTACACTTGAAATAGGTTTATAACTGGTCATTGGTTGCAGGAACCCAAGGCCATACTGCTTTAAGGAACAATCATCAGAGACTTCTGTCCAGAACTCAACACTTAACTGGAACCTAAAGTCCTGGACCTTGTCTTCACTTGAGCACCCTGCAATGGAGGATAGGCTGGATTATAGGGAAGCCCCAGGTTGAGCAAACCGGAGAATACAATACGCTGACATCAAGCAACTAGCAGGAACTGGACAGGCAGTAGAAAATAAGCGAGGTTCGGTCCTTGCAGAGGCCGTAGGCAGGCAGCTAAGATTCATAGTCAGTCTCAGAAGCAAAGGTAAAAGGCAGATGGCTAAAATTGTGGTTAAAGGCCAAGCAAGGCCCAAGAGGCCAGTGGCGAGGTTTGTAGTTTAATATCCAAAGCTGAGGTCAGCAACAGTCAGGCAAAGAAACAGGAACAATTGCTAGGCAGGAGGGATCCTAAGAAGATCTTCTGGTGCCTAAATTCCCGCACAGTGACGCATTCACATTGGAACCGATGCACCGAATAGCCCATTGCGAACATCTACACATATTCGTTCTTTCCTGCATTTGTGTGGGCTGACATTCCTAGCATCCCCCTGACAACTAGAAAATGTAAATGGAAGGGGGTAGCAAGCCACCTGATCAACATGATGGCAGGGGGTTTGCCGATACCCCTGTCTGATAACCCTCACCCCCCCACCTGGTATGGGCCTGATGTTCTTCCAAGGGTGCCTAAAAATGGGCACTAATGTATGTGCACCGGATAATCACCAAAGGGCAGAGTGGCTGCTATACCTCCATGGACAGTGACTGGCTGTCTACCCTCCAAGCCCTAAGGTTTCTAGCCCCTATGCCTGCTAATAATAAAAAAGGGTTATTTTAACCCTTACAGAGCCTACCACACAACAGCATAGTCAGTACAGGAGGTCCAAGACTAACAGTGTTTTTGGATTGCCTGAAGTGTTTAGTGAGTTATTGTTATTGATAAGCCTTCGTCTTTATTTCTATATAGCTGAAGGGTGGGTCTTAAGAATAATTTTCTTTGGTGGCAGTCTATTCCCACACTGCAGGCCATTGGTTTTACAATCCCTTTAAGTCATTCTGCGAGCAATATAGGGAATCACTGATCTGGTCTGATTCACAGATCCAAGGGCCACGCCCATTTTTTCAGAAGAGAATGATCAATTGAACCTGTACATCGCAATATGTCAGTCATTACTTCTTCAATTTAAGGACAGTGGTAAATGTAGCCCAACATAATTGTGTAACAATTAACTTAGCCTGCAATAGCACTTTAATTAACTGCACTCATCAATTTAATTTTAATAATGTAAAGTTGCTGATGAATTAGAATAACTAGCAGACATGGCAGATGGGTGTCCGAGCTGCTTCCCTGTGCTGGCCAATGCACGTGTGTGATCAGGACCATTATCAGATCTCCCTGCGCTCAGTTTTGCCCACAGTGAGCTGATGACACAGTTAAAAGCAACTGCATGAAAACTTTGCTGAGGCAGCAGTATCACCCTGTACTGGGCGCTGCACGCCGGCTTATGATGCAAGCGCAGAGGCATGTGCTTAAAGGGATATTCAATCAACATGTGCAGAACATGATGGACAGGAGGCTGTGCACCCTGATTCACTAACTACACTTTAAAGGGACAGTCCAGTATAAATAACTTATGCGGTTCATGGGAGGAGCCAGGAGTGGATTACCTGTGGCTGCCACTCCGATGTCTTCTATTGAGATGTATAAGACAAAGTTCTCCCTCTGTCCCTCCTCCTCTTAATAAAAGTCAATGGAGAAAGCTGACTCTAGCAAATTGTAGAGAGGGGTAGGTGAGTTAAATGAGTTGGGCACAGTATGGCCAACTGAGGCCGGCAAAAGGCCACCTATGGCTGCAGTGGGATATTCATATTGTGGATTTAAGACTGGTGGACAGGTATCTGCTTTAGAATGTAGGTCCACTTTAAGAGAGCTCTCTTTTCAGCCAGTAATGGAGTTCAGTGTAACATTTTGGTATATATTTGGTTTACATATTTAAACAAGCAGTCCCATCTAAATTACTCTCGTGGTTCATAGGAGCAACCATGATGGAATTACCTGTGTGTCTTCTATTGAGTAGGAGATAAATCACTATCCCTTCCCTTCTCCTCTTAATAGAAGACAATGTATAATAAGACCGGACTATCCCTAATTTAAATGAATTAGATTCATTTTTGGAACTTTTAGTATGATTGGACATTGTTTTACTAGATTTAGTTTTTTATTGGGACTTTACCTTTGAGTAGGGGGTCTTTTGGTCTCTTTAGCCCCCTATAAAAAGCCTAACTTGGGCCTCTGCACGTGGTGGCTAGCAACATTTTGGTACTTAGCAAGTCTCACCCCCATACAGCCAAATACTTCCAGCTTTCCTCCCAGAAGGTGTTTGGCTGTGAAAAGTGTAAGCTAAGCTTTGGCATTGCACACTCAGCAACTTTATGAGTGCCTTTGAAGGCCACCTGAGACGTAAAGAGATTATATGCATGGCTCCGCCCACTGCCGGGAGTGATGGGTAATTCTATTATTCCTTGTTTTGGCAGCTGTATATATACTTTCCATTCTACTAAAGCACCTATTTCCTTTATTTTTCCTTTAAGGGGTGTAGTTCCTCTCAGTGGGGGCATCCCAAATTGGGACTCGGGTGAGAACGAACGCACTGATTGACTGAGCGTTCAACCAATCAGCGAGCTCACTTTCACTCGGCTACTTTCGGACGCCTGAATGGCTAAGCAGCTGCATCCCCCACTCACCACCTAGTCGTCATGTGCCGCACCGCCCATTCAGAAAGGTCAGGTGCGGGTTTGCGCACGGTTAGATGTGAGCCGTGGCACAGAGACGCAGCAAGGGCTTCGGGACAAAATGAGTGAAATGAGGCTTCTGGGGGGTTTTTACACAGCGGGGTATCCCAATTCGAGATGCCCCAAGGAGTTGGAACTCGAATGGCTATGAAGTCTTTTAGACTCCAGGGCCTCCGATGTTCCTCTTGTTAGTCTTAGTTGTGGAGCCACAAGCAGTGTCATTGGCTGGGCTGGGTCAGCTGCTCCACACATCACACATACCTCGGGGTAGCAAGCCAAGTCAGCAGGGATGTTTCCGGAGGACCCACCCGCATGAGAACATCCTCTAATACAAATATAAAATCTGCAATAATAACAATCTGTTTACAATCGCACTGAAATTCCCCAAAAATGTAATAACAGAAAATGAAAATCATAAATTAAGGCCACATGTTTGCTTCAGTGACTGGTGTGTGGGGAATCCTTTTAATTAAATGGATTTAATTAATTTATGTATTTTTTATATTGTAAAAAGAGGATGATAAACAAGGTGTTTGTTATAAATCAGAATCCCCACCAATGGTGCAATCCAAATATAAAAGGGTAAAACCCGCTCCTCAGACCGTCAAACAACGGTGATAATTATCATGTATTATACTGTAGTATAGTATAGTATAATATCTGTATATAAAGCTAAGGACCTCCTTAAATAACTTTTGTTCTGTGCCCCCAAGAGTATCCCGAATCTGGGTGCCCTGCTGTGTGAAACCCCCCCAGTTCGCCAATAAAAACTCACCTGTTCAGGCTCTAATGGCGCATACGTGAGCTCTTGTCCAATGAGAGATGCCTGCTGAGACTACGTCACTTAGCAGGCAGCTCTTATTGAAATCAATGGGGATCTGTCTGGGGATTTGTCCATATCTGAATGGCTGTGGCGGGATACAAGGGATGTGGCAGTGCGCGCCATGCATTGTAAACAATGAGAGTAGTCTCAGCAGGCTGCTTTCATTGGATGAAAGTCTGCACTTTGGTACCTATCATCTGGGGTTTTTTTTAATACAAATAAATGATACATTTCTAAGATACATTAGATACATCTAATTGTAACACTGATTTGTATCATGGAAGATAAAAAACCTTTGATGTATAAGTGAGGTGAAGCTTACTGTAGTTAAAATAGACAAAACCCAATATCTTCACTGGAGCATCTCGGATGCCCCACCGTGCGTATCCTCCAACATCACGAAATCTCACCATTGCCCCATGATACATGCACAGCTCATATTTAATTCACATATTCGTTGCTGCACCAAGATCAGGGCAGCATGAAAAGCTGAATTGAGCATGCACCGCTGGCCACATCCACGCGTGTCCCTAGTTTTGGGACGTGTATTACACCATTCAGAAATGTGGCAGCGGCCAGAGGATGCAGCGTGGCATTATAAGCAAGGTAAGTGTAGCGGGTGATCCCAGGGGAGACCCAAAGCGGGGCATCCCAATTCAGGATGCTCCATAAAGAGGGAAACCACTGGTCCCAGAGACCCATAAAACCTTTAAGCTATTTGGGATTATTTTTTATTAAGAGGAGCTTTAGCTTTTACCTAAAGATAATATACTATGATTAAATGGAAATGTATCCCTTCTGTTGCCCTGCCTCTCCCACTCCCCAGATCGATGTGTATACTCAAATTGCTGGTGATCCCACAGTGCAAAGTGGGATGGTCTGATCGAGAGAAACAATCACCGGCATAGTTAAAATCCAGGAGATTGTTCCTCTTTAAAGTGATCCTATCAGAACCATTGCCAAGTCTAAAAGACTTCAGTGCCGGCCTACTAAGTGACCCTGAGACATCCTGATTCAGGATGCCCAACTGTGTGACCTTCCTGAGCAGGCTCGCAATCACTTACCTCTCCAGTGGTCCTGTGGCCGCATCCCTAGCAACCATGCAGGTGAGGTGTGTACCCGTACTCCATTCAACCAGGAATGCGGCCACTCCTAGATTACTGGGGCATCCCACTGGAGTAGCACAGGGAGCAGGCAGCTGCAAAACTCATCTTCTGCCTGCCTCTCCCCGATGTAAATATCAGCAGCCACATCCTCAGCATTACTGGCCTGTGGCACGCTCCTGACTCCCACCATTTAGATAGGCTGGGGGTGGGGACGCGTCCACTGCTGAGGATGTGGCATGCTCAAATACACAGCAGCTTAGATTGCCTCCAGCACTGTGCCGCCCTTCAGCTTAGTGCTGTAAATGAAGAAATACACTCATCTCATCTGCCCCTCCAGTGCCAGCCCACTGATGTGGGCCACCAATACTAGCTTAAGGAGAAAGTCCAGACCACACCCCCTCTCTATTGATGGCTTGACTGGTGGTCTCAGAGCTGCCATTCAAGCCCAGCTAATTGCTCCTCCCCACCCAGCCTCCTCCTAGTAAGCCCTCGTACCCCCAGCACCAAAGGCTGCCCACCCTGGATCAAAGTCAGCTCCAATGGCCACATCCACATGCTTCAGGTGAAACTGTAAACCTTGATATCTCAGCCATTTCTGTTTCTATTTAAAAATGGAAAACAGTTTAGGACAGTGCCAAACATAACCTAATACATTGGACTAACAATTGGCTTTGACTGTTCTATCACTTTAAAGTGGTCCCTTATTAGTCCCTACTTGCTGTGGAGGGAATTCGTTTAGAGGTGGAGGAAAATAAAACTGGCCAAATAGGATGGTAGTAATATTGTAGTTAGCCTTTTTTCTCTAATTTGCGATATGTTTTACTCATATAAGGATTATTATAGAGAAGAGGAAGGTAATTAGTAGGAGTTAACTCCTTATATAAGGAAGTGTGCTTAGGACCCCAGTCCTACCTTGATAAAGTTCTCAAAGAGGAACGAAATGCGTTGGTGGAGGTTGGGGTTCCTTTGGTTCAAGGAGACACTTATAGACTAGAAACCCAGCTTGATGGCTGCAAGCAAGGTGATAGAGTGTGTAACCAAACTGGAGGTTAGATGTTTTCTATACATGCTTTTCATGTGAATTTAATGTGAGTGAAATTTTGACTTTTTAGGAAATAAAAGTTTTTAAGCAATACTACGCTATGTTATGCATTTAGATATTTTAATGCAAGCTTGGAATACTATGGAGTGAAAGGAATCTGATATTAACCAGTGAGAATTCACCTTAAGGTGGAACCAAAGTGAAACATTAAAGGGGAGCCAAAGAGGAAAAGATTGGCTGTCTTTCTGCCTATTTGAAACTGGATATCTGGTAAGCAGTAAATCGGTGTCATATGTGGTGAAGGGTTGTTTATATAGTTATAAGAAGACAGAGGAAGGTTATTTTAAGTTTTAATATGTACATGTCACTCTAGAGGAATATAAGCATAAGCGTTACACGGTGGTTTATTTTATACATTTATTAGGTTATGTATGCCATTTGAGCCTATGTTTAACTGTGTGTTTTTAGATATATATTCCTCGTGAAATGGGACATTATATATCCTGAGCGCAGTAGTTTTAGTATTTTAATGTTTATTGTAGGTGCCACAAGTGATGATTTGCTGCAAGCAGCGCCATCCTCCGGGTCTATTCCCGTTCCCTCTTCTCGCTGTCACTAATATTTACGACAGTTTTCTCGCCCTTCTGCCTCCATTCTGGTAAGAGGCTCATCTCGATATTTATCTTATGAAACGCGATATACGTGCGACAGTTCAGACAGTTATTTGTACATATGGTTTCTATCTATATAAAAATAGAACTGGAAGTGATTTATTATTAGATGGCGGGTACCAGGCAAAGTGTTACAGACACTGGGACAGACATAGTGAATAAATAGGAGGGCCCTCTACCACTCCGAATACTGCGATGATAGATGCTGACTGGAAGTTACAGTTATGCTGCATAGGCAACAGTGCACTGCTGGGACTATTGCTACTACAGCCAGCTGGGCTCGGACTGGCCCCCAGGGTTTCCAGGAAATCTCCTGGTAGGCCCCTTGTCCCAGCTGCCACTTTGAGGACCTTCATCACCAAAATTTGACTTGTGTATAGCTTATTTGTGGCACCCCAAGTGCATTCACAGGGACAATACAGTTTGGAAAAATGTTGCTGTGCATGGGCCCTGAATATAAGCCAGTAATACTTGCATCTAAATGTGGGGTGGTTCATCAGAGTCATTTCTACAGGTGGGTCCCAAGCATTCCAGTCCAACACTGCAACCCAAAGATTACAGCCATAGCAACCAGACCCAGGGTCATGAAAATGTTGCTGTGTGTGGGCCCTGAATGTAAGCCAGAAATACTTGCATCTAAGTGTGGGGTGGGTCACCAGAGTCATTTCTACAGGTGGGTTCCAGGCATTACAGTCCAACACTGCAACCCAAAGATTGTAGCCATAGCAACCAGACCCAGGGTCATGAAAATGTTGCTGTGCATGGGCCCTGAATGTAAGCAACTAATACTTGCATCTAAGCGTGGGGTGGGTCACCAGAGTCATTTCTACAGGTGGGTCCCAGACATTCCAGTAGAACACTGCAACCCAAAGATTGTAGCCATAGCAACCAGACCCAGGGTCATGAAAATGTTGCTGTGTGTGGGCCCTGAATATAAGCCAGTAATACTTGCATCTAAGTGTGGGGTGGGTCACCAGAGTCATTTCTACAGGTGGGTCCCAGGCATTCCAGTCCAGACCAATTGCAACCCAAAGATTGCAGCCATAGCAACCAGACCAAGGGTCATGAAAATGTTGCTGTGTGTGGGCCCTGAATGTAAGCCAGTAATACTTGCATATAAGTGTGGGGTGGGTCCTCAGAGTCATTTCTACAGGTGGGTTCCAGGCATTCCAGTCCAACACTGCAACCCAAAGATTGCAGTCATAGCAACCAGACCCATGTAGGGGACCTTATCATGCCTGACCCATTCCACTTAACAGCCCACTATACATTTTGGGCCTGATTTACTTTGTGTGGCAACACAGGCATATAAAGCTGGGGTTGGACTTGGGTGCCTGGGGCCCACCAGTAGGACTGACTCTAAGGGCCCACCCGAGCTGGCCCTAGGTATATCCTGTACAAATTTCAGAATGGTGCCCCCCCAACATACACAGAGACAGAAAGAGAGAGAATGGATGGAGGAGTGTGAGAAGATGGTGAGTGATTAACAGACAGAAGTGAATGTGGAAAAGAGAGAGAGAGAGAGAGATGAAAAATTGTGGATGGAGGGGGGGAGGAAAATGGAATAGAGATGAAAACTGAAAGAATGCGAGTCAGAGATGAATAATGGTGTCTCTTGCTCCCCCTGCTGGAATGTCGCCCAGTGCAACTGCACAGCTCACACATCCCAAAGGCCGGCCATTCTTCTAATAATGGAATAGAGAAAGAGACAAACGGAATGTGAGTTAGAGATAGAAAATGGTATTTGAATGGTGTCTTCTGGCCGCCCTATTGGGATGGCACCCTGTGTGACTGTGCAGCTCGCTCACCACAAAGGCCATGGGCCCACTTCATGCTTAGATGCAAGTATAATTGGTTATAATCAGGTACAGAAACTTTATGCATTGTCTGATTGTGTGTGCACTTGGGATGCCACAAATAAGCTACACAGTATTCAGGTTTTGATGATGATCCAGGGGCCCACCAGGGGATTTCCTGGTAACCCTGTAGGCCAGGCTGAGCCTGAATAAAGCAACTGGCCAGTGGCCACCCTGTGCTGGGCTTATTCATAGTGAGACTCCACAACCAATGCTCATAGTAAATACCACATAACACTCATGGCAAACGAACAATATAACTTGTGGTTTTAAAGTAGACTAACACTCAGGATCTTAGGTTTTGGTCCATGTCCTGGGGCATCACAGTTTGGGATGCCTTTGCTGTTTGTATATTCAGCCTGGCATAGATTGCTGTGAGCAGCTGACACCTCTTGCTGTCCCACAATATGTGCATTCCCATGGCAGCCATTTAAATAACAGGGAGTGCTGCTGTGGCCTGTGCCATGACAAACAGGGCATCCCAAATTAAAATGCCTCAGATATAGGAAATCATCTGCCACAGGAGTCTTTAGACTCTAAGGCCGGCTATACATGGTTTTGGTCCTGGTGGGCGCTAGGGGTCCTGAACGTGAGTCCATGTCCCCCTGTCCCTTGTTGCTCTCCTTTGTCCCTCTTTGAGGTGTAACATGCAGATCTGCATCAATTATTGATTCATTCTCCTACTGAAAGTGTTGATATTGTCGTAACTGTTACATCCTTTCTCCTATCCATTAATCAATGAGGGGGTGTGGCCTAATTTTACAAATGTCCCTCTTTCCTGCCCTAAAAAGTTGGGAGGTATGGGTAACTTACTTTTGATGCACAGAGCAGCATCCCCCACTGTGTGCACGGCCCAACTCACCCATTCATCTGAAAGATCCTGTGGACTTGGATCCTTCCTGGAACAAAGGTGCATGGGAGAGTTAAGGTCCACTCACCTTTCCACAGCCTTGATACTGCAATGTTCCAGCTGCTGTAACTCTGCTGTCATGTCCCATGACTTACATTTTATTTACTTAGGGTAACGATTTATATATGTTTATTTGCATAGGCTCAGCACTGTGCCTTTAATTCCCCTTGTCCCCACCAGGCTCCCTTAGTCTTGCTTTGATTCAAGTAACTCCTCCCTTCTTCCTGTCCCTTCTGACATCCAAGCAGTGCACATCTGCTGCTACCTTCTTCAGCTATAGTTCTTTTACCTGTTGTTACACCACAAGTTCCAGCTGTATTGAACGTACATGTCTGCTATGAGGCCGATTCATTAATAGTGGCAGGTAGCGACAGTTGAGCGACTGTAGCAGAATTTTCAGAGCGCCCACTAGTAGTCGCTGTGCTTGGCCGTTGTTCGGTAGTTGATAGCGACTCAGTCGGTTTGCCGTAATGTTGAATATTGGGTGAGGAGTCGCTATTTGACAGGTTCCGCGCTGTATGGGAGCGCATGATAGCGACTGGCCCTAGCGACCAGCTCCCACCATATTCATTAAAAAATCACACTCAAAAAATTCTCGTGCTTAAACCCCAGAGCGCTGGAGGCGATGGGTTAAAAGTAGTTTTTTAACCCCCAAACCACCATATTTTTGGAAACCAAAAAAAAAAAAAACCCAAAAAAGTTTTTTAAATAATTTAGTAATATGAATACATTAATATCAGACCTGTAATATCAATTCTGTACAATTTTTTTTTAAATTTTTTTTACCTTAAAAAAATTATCTAAAATGGCAGAAGTGATTTTTCACATTTAAAAAAAAAAAAAAAAAAAAAAAAAAATTCATAACAATTAATTATTAATATTTAAAGATTGTTCCATTGAAATACATTAGAGAGCGCCAGGTAGCGAGAGGTCATACCTGTCGCTGTTCAAGGTCGGACGCTGGCGCTGTGGGCTGAGACTGGAATAATGATGAATGAGTGGCTATCTGGCGCTATCTCAGTCGCTAAGCAGGATCGGCTTGATAAATGTGTGATTGTGGTGGGGAGCCGGCGGTGCCGTCATTACCGGTCGCTCACCAGTCGCTACCTGTCGATATTCCTTCATAAATAAGGGCCTTAGTCTTGCTTTGATTCAAGTAACTCCTCCCTTCTTCCTGTCCCTTTCTGACATCCAAGTAGTGCACATCTGCTGCTACCTTCTTCAGCTATAGTTCTTTTATCTGTTGTTGCTGTATGGATTACACCACAAGTTCCAGCTGTATTGAATGTACATGTCTGCTGTAACAAGATTCTGTACTGAAATAAAGCTTTTGAAAACTTATCACGTGATCTAACCAACAATTGAGTAAGCTATCTGCCGAGTCCTATGGAGTGAAGAAAACATCCAGCACAGACACACACAAGGAAAGTGGAGCTGTCTACAGGATTCCATTTGCTGCCATCCGGTGAGTCAGAATATCTGCAGTGGTACTTCTGCTGCCATTCTGACTCCTGAAAGCTCATTTCACACCAGTTCCGGGGCACACCCCCCTGCTTCCAGTCCCAAGAAAACTCCCATTACTGATTAGCAGGGACCTGACTGACCCTGACCACTCAATCTCGGTGGTGGTCATACCAGCATAACCGGATCTAGTTAGTGCTCAGGACCCTGCCCCAGGCTGACAGCTGAAGAACCACTGAGTTCCAGCAGTTAGCACTGGGAGACGTAAGGGGAGTATAGCCATACCTACCAACTTTTCAGGGTGGGACATTTGTCAGACTAGGCCATGCCCCCTGATGGATAGGAGATAGGATGTAACAGTTACACCAATATAAACACTCTGAATAGGCAAATTAATCATTTATTGCTGCAGATCTGCATGTTACACCTCAAAGAGGGACAAAGGAGAAGAACGAGGGGCAGTAGGATATGGACTCAAAAGAGGGACAGTCCCTCCAAATCAGGGGCAGTTGGGAGGCATGGTACAGCTTTTTTTTAGCTTTAAAGGGACTGTATTGTCTAAGATAAAACAACCTTATCATCTCTGCAGCAATTGTCATGGTGTCAAAAGTACTCACCCAGGATATCAGGTCACCAATGTCTATTCTTCTAAAGGCTGCTCACCATTTGCAAACAAAGAGGCGGATTGTGTTTATCGCCCCCCCCCCCCACCATGGGAAGTCTGGGGGATGTGAGTGGGCCGCACTGCATTGGGTCAGTCTGGGCTGCTACTTTTACTAACACTCCCATCTTATCCCTGCCCCCCATCTTATCTCTGCCCCCCATCTTATCCCAGCCCCCCTCACCCAAGAAACCCCAGTTCTATCCTCACCCCAATAATATAGCCTCAGTCTTGGAGCACACTGGTTGACTGGCCAGGAAGCAGCAGAGGGGCCACTGGTTGGACATGGGCAGGCCAGGTGCTGGTAAAATCCCGGGCTCATTTTTGGCCCCAGTCCATCACTGCCCCCCACCTCCTTTACAGTAAGTGCATTCCTCTATTCACAAGGGGGGTGGGGGGTAATAGGCGCTGGTTAGGGGTGTTCCCTCTGTACCAGGAAGCAGGTGTATTGCCCTCTACAATACTGAAGTTTTAGTATTGTAGGGGCAGATACTGTGGTAGGGGGTGAGTATGGACCCCACCATACACAGCCATGATGCTGAGGCTAAAGCATTGCAGGCAAAGCACAGGCTGGGGGGCACATTAGGGGGACAGGGATTGGACAGGTGAGTTACAAGCAGTCCAGCCAGCTCCAAGGCAGTGCAGCTCACTTGCATACCTCCCAAGTGTCCCTGATTTGGAGGCACTGTCCCTCTTTTGAGTCTATGTCCCCCTGTCCCTGGTTGTTCTCCTTTGCCCCTCTTTGAGGTGTAACATGCAGATCTGCATCAATAAATGATTCATTTGCCCATTTAAAGTCTTTCTATTGTTAGAACTGTTACTCTCTATCTCCTATTGATCCCTCAATGAGGGTGTGTTGCCTAAGTTAACAAATGTCCCTCTTTCCCACCTTGAAAAGTTGGTAGGTATGCACTTGAAATTCTCCCAGTTCTGTATGGCCAGGCTGCTCATAAGGAAGGAGGCAGAAAAAGTCCAACACAGGGAATAAGAGATCTAACCATCAATTCTAACAGTGGGCTGATCCATGCAAATCATCTCTTTAAAGCGGACCAAAACCCACATTTTAAACTAGCATCTCCAGAAAGCGCCGTCCCCTTGAGGGCAGCCCACATGACTGGCCTGCGTTTCGTCCGGAGGCAGACCAGCCATGGGGGAAGTGGTCACTGGGGGAAGTGACCTCAAGGGGGAGGGGGAGTATAAAAGGGGCGTTTGTCCCCCTCCCCTTCCTCTTTGACCCCCGGCGTGGATGGACGAGCAGTCCCACCCGCCCGCCCTGTTTTTGGTTATGTTTGGGTTTTCCGTCACAGTCTGGGGGGGGGGGGGGGGTTGGGGAGTTTTTGAATATGTGTTAAGGTTGTATGGTTGTTATTTATTGTAAAAAAATAAATAAATAAATAAAGGTGTTTTGTATTATGTCTGTTGGCACCTGTTGGGGGTGCTGCAGTATTCTGTTATTTATTTCTGTTGAAGTATGTTGTAAAAAAAAAAAAAAAATAAAAAAGAAGTTGTCATACTTGTACATATGTTAATGTATTGTTATTTATCTTTGTTAAGTTTTGGTTTTCTTTTCTGTGGAAATTTGGATTGTATTTGTCACAGCCATTGGGCGGGTCTCCTCTCGGGTTTCGGGTCTGAGGTAGCATTTCCATGGGTAGGGTATGCGGCTGTTTACGTGGAAACCGGCCAGGACGAGTTGGTTAAAGGTTTTTGGATGGTTGGGGTTCTGGTCGGGAAGGGGATGTTTTTGGTTACTGGCGTTTAGCCCGATTAAGCTCCCTGGCCTAGGAGGTATGCGGCCGAGTTTATGTTGACTTCCGCTTGGTGGGGGTCGGGATGTTAATTTTGTTCCCTCCCCTTCCCTTCATTCTTGGGATCCTAGGCTTCTCAGACCCGGAACAATAGGGGGGACTCTTTACTGCTTGTAAAATGTTGTTTATATATGTTTTGGCTGTGGCGATTAAATTTAATCATTCCAACGACATGGTGGTGTGGACTCGTTATTTAGTGGGTGAGAGGTATGACGCAGGGCATATGGAACGCTAGCCCAGTCATGAATTTCTCCCCCCACGAAGAGCACCTTTTGCCAATTTTCACTGCTCCTGCTTCACTCTAATCCCAGATAATGGCGCCTGATTTAGCTTTAAAGCTCCGCCTCCTCCATTCATTTCCCCTTCTGTGTGTGGCAATGATGTCATTACCACACCTAAGCAATGACTAATCGCCTGTCATCTTACACTGACAGACAGCAATTAAATCAGTGTTCCAGGACAATTTGATAAGCGAGAATATCCATTTCTAGATCTACACCCTAGAGGAGTATTGGCAGAGTCTTTGGCCAAAAGTATTTCACGTTTGGTGAGTTTTGGTCTGCTTTAAGTCTCAGGGCCATCTAAGTCACTCAGAAAGCCGCACAGTGTGCAATGCCAACTTAAAATTGGCATAAGGAACGGGCTATCTCCAAGATTGGTATGTTTGGAGGAACTGGCCCCCAAAGCAGCTGTTGTTGGGAAGAAAAGGTGAGTATAAGCCCAGTCCAGCATCCATTCCAGGGGTAAAAATAAAAGACTATGGGGGTTACTTATGAAGGTCTAGTGCCAGGTAGTGCTTCGTAGCGACAGGCAGCGTCTGGTGAATGCCGGGCGCTGTAGGCAAAACCACATTTATGAAAGCGAATCTGGTGAGCGACTCTAACAGTGCCATGTAGCGTACGATTCATCATTACAGGTGGCTCAGCGTATAGTATCGGCACTCTAGCTTTCGCTATTACCTGTCGCTACCTGTCGCTCTCGCATACATTTCAATGGACGATCCTTTTCCTCTGTTTAAACAGGGTTTTTTGTTTATTTATTTATTTTTTCTCTCAAATAATTGTTTCACCTCTCCTGGCCTAGAAAAAGACATTTTTGAAAACTTTTTAGGATTTTTTTGTTTTTTATGCAGAATTGCCATCACAGGTCTGGCACTAAAGTGTTAATGTCACAGTGTTCCAACAATGTCATTCCATGTGTTTCCGCTTTGTTACTGGTGTATTTGTGTTCAAAAACAGACTTTAATCACACAGCGTCTGGCGCTCTATGCTATAGCGACCAGATTTAGAGCGCCGGCGCTGTGTGTGTATGGTATGGAGTGCCGAGAGTCGGTCGCACTGAGCTGGCGCTACCTTTCGCTCCCTGCATCACTGTACGGGTGTTACAGCGCCCAACATACATCACAGTCATCAATGCCGGCCAGGTTACTACAGCAACTGAGGCGCTCTGTTACAGCGCCCGATATCCGCTTACAGCGTTTACTAGCGGTCGCTCTAAGCGCCGCTATACAGACGCTCATCTGCCAATACCTACCGTTAGTAATGAATAACCCCCAAAGCTTACCTTACCGGTGCTGGCTTCTGGGAGATGCCCTGACCAGGGAGGGAGCTTAATGGGCAGCCAGCGCCACAAGGTAAACCATGCTTTGATTTAAAGTGGACCAACACCCAGGATTTTGACTATCCTGGGTTTTGGTCCACTTCGGGGGGGCACCCCGATTGGGGGTGCCCCGCTGTGTGAAACCCCCCAGAAAGCCCCAAAAACTCACCGCCGCCGCCGATAAGGTAAGGTTTTTTGGGGGAGTTTCACCCCGCGGGACATCTCGATCGCGGTGAGGGAGGTGATCGGCCCGGGAATCTTATAGATTCCCGGGCCGATCACCCCTGGGTGTTGGTCCACTTTAAATGCCTAAATCTAGGAGGCCGATTCAATAATAGCGCCAGGTAGCGACAGATGAGCGACAGTAGCGGTATTTTCACAGCGCACTCTAGTATTCGCTGTGCTTGGCCGTTGTTCGGCTGTTGACAGCGACTCAGTCAGTGTGCGGTAATGTTGAATACGGGGTTAGGAGTCGCTGTTTGACAGGTTCCGCGCTGTATGGAAGCGCATGACAGCGAATGGCCATAGTGAACGGCTACCAGCATATTCATTAACAAATCACGCTCAAAAAATTCTTGCGCTGTGAAATGCTTGTTTAAACTCCAGAGCGCTGGCGGCGATGGGTTAAAAGTAGTATTTTAACCCCCAAACAACCATATTTTTTGGAAAAAAAAACAAGTTTTTCAAAACATTTTGTAATATGAATACATTAATATCAGACCTGTAATATCAATTCTGCACAAATTTTTTTTTTTTTTTTTTTTAACCATAAAAAAAAAATATCTAACATTGCAGAAGTGGTAACAGAATTTTGGACATTTAAAAAAAAAATACATTAATAGCAATTAATTATGAATATTTAAAGATTGCTCCATTGAAATGCATTGGAGAGCGCCAGGTAGCGAGAGGTCATACCTGTCGCTGTTCAAGGTCGCTCACTGGCGCTGTGGGGTGAGGCTGGAATAATGATGAATGATTCGCTATCAGTCGCTAAGCAGGATCGGCTTGATAAATGTGTGATTGCGGAGGGGAGCCGGCGTTCTCGTGGCGGTGACCGTCATTACCGTTCGGTCACCATTCGCTACCTGGCGCTATCCCTTGTTAAATAAGGGTCTAGGTCAGCACCAATGGGTAGGCTGGACTTCCTCTGGAATTACTGCTATTATTTATCTATATGCTTCTTTCATTATAAGAAATGTCTGCTTACCTTGATGTCAGTTTTTTTCGGTCGATTCAGTCAGTCAGCCACAGAAATTCTGTAGTGAGAACCCCAGGCCTATTTTGTACTATACATTTTTGCAGCAGGACAGAGGCGGCGAAAGCTATAAGCTATGAACTCATTTAGAGATGTCTGGGGGTCTATATAAGTCGGGAGCACAGAGGTAACCATTCACCAGCACTGAATCAGCACATTCTCTGGGCTGTACAATTCTCGGGATACAGTCTGGTGATTATTTCGTTCGGGGAGTGTCAGCGTAATCACCTGCGAAACGCATTTCACGATGCAGCCAATCATTAGCTAAATCAACAGACGCCTTCACTAGAAGGATTATTTTTCTTTATGCTCAGAAACACGCTGTGCTATCTAATACAGGTTACACTGGACAACTTCTAATCTACTAAGTAACCAGATGCCTAATTGATTTCCTCTACAGCAGAGTGAGTTTAAAACTTAAAGGAATTGTCCAGGCAAAAAAAGAAGAAAAAAACTTACAGGCTGATTCATCATTAGCGGCAGGTAGCGACAGATGAGCGTCTGTAGCAGGGATTTCAGAGCGCCCGCTAGTAGTCGCTGTGCTCGGCCGTGGGTCGCTAGTTCAGAGCGACTCAGTCGCTGTGCAGCATTGATGAATACATTGTGGGGAGTCGCAATATGACCAGTACAGCGCTGTATGGGAGGGAATGTTAGCGAGCAGTGCGACCGACTCACACAATATTCATCAAAAAAACAGCCTCACACACCGCCGGCCCTCAAAAATGCTTCGCTGTAGCCTAGAGCGCCGGAGGCCGTGTGATTAAAGTTTTTTTTTTTAACATGTATCCACCAGTAACAAAGCGAAAACATATGGAATTACATAGTAATAACATTGTAACATGAACACATTAATGCCAGACCTGTAATATCAATTCTGCAGAAATATATAAAACATGAAAAATATTTACAAAAATTGCTTCTTCTAAGCCAGGAGAGGTCACAACATTATTTGAGATTAAAAAAAAAATTATAAAAACCCTGTTTAAAGAGAAATAAAAGAATGTCCATTGAAATGTATGGGAGAGCGCCAGGTAGCGAGAGGTAATACGTGGTGCTCTGCAAGGCTGAACGCCGGCACTGTACGCTGTGGCTGGGATAATGATGAATCGGACGCTACATGGCGTTATCCCAGTCGCTTAACAGATTCTGCTTGATAAATGTGTAACTTCGTGCCGTCTCCGGCTTTCACTTGCCGCTACCTGTCATTTACAAGGCACTACCTGACGCTATCCCTTCATGAATAAGGCCTTAACTCACCTTTTCTCCCCCACGGCTGCTCAATCCTTGTCAAGCAGTGTTAAATCGGACCAAAACCCACATTTTTAACTAGCATCCCCTGAATTGCTCCCTCTATGTAAAGTACCTTTTTCCAATTTTTACTGCTCCTGCTTCACTCTAATCCCAGATAATGGCCCTTGTTTTAGCTGTAAAGCTCCGCCTCCTCCATTCATGTACATTTGTTGTGTGTGGCAATGATGTCATTACCACACCTATGCAATGACTGATTGCCTTTCATCTTACAGAGAGGGACAGCAAAAATAAAAAGGTTCCAGGAAGATTCGAAAAGCAAAAATATCCATTTCTAGTTCTACACCCTAAGAAGGGAATATCAGCAGGAGCTTTGGCCAAATGTATTTCACAAGTTCAGTGCGTTTTGGTCCACTTTAAAACTTTCCAGTTCCCGAATTCTGTGCACTGCAGAGCTGTTCTCTCTCTCTCTCGCTCTCTTTATATATATATAGTAAGAATCTAATCTGGGCAGTGGTGTAATGATCACAGTTGCGAGGGGACCCATCGTCAGGTGGTTATGTGGGGGGCCCAGACTGCCCCCTCTCTGCAACCGCAATTGCGGAGTAGAGCTGCAGCAGGTGCCAATAGTGGGTGCTTTAAATAATGGGGGGCCCAGGAGTGATGTGTGTGAGGAGAGGGGGCATGGCTCTGTAATGCACTGAGCAGATAAGGTGGAGGATGGGTGGCAAGGAGCAGTTGAACTCACCAACAAGTTCTGCATGCTGCTCCAGGTCCTACAAACAAGTTCTGCACGCTGCTGCAGGTCCTACCAACAAGTTCTGCAAGCTGCTCCAGGTCCTACCAACAAGTTCTGCATGCTGCTGCAGGTCCTACCAACAAGTTCTGCATGCTGCTCCAGGTCCTACCTACAAGTTCTGCATGCTGCTCCAGGTCCTACAAACAAGTTCTGCACGCTGCTGCAGGTCCTACCAACAAGTTCTGCAAGCTGCTCCAGGTCCTACCAACAAGTTCTGCATGCTGCTGCAGGTCCTACCAACAAGTTCTGCATGCTGCTCCAGGTCCTACCTACAAGTTCTGCATGCTGCTCCAGGTCCTACAAACAAGTTCTGCACGCTGCTGCAGGTCCTACCAACAAGTTCTGCAAGCTGCTCCAGGTCCTACCAACAAGTTCTGCATGCTGCTCCAGGTCCTACCAACAAATTCTGCATGCTGCTCCAGGTCCTACCAACAAATTCTGCATGCTGCTCCAGGTCCTACCAACAAATTCTGCATGCTGCTCCAGGTCCTACCTACAAGTTCTGCATGCTGCTCCAGGTCCTACAAACAAGTTCTGCACGCTGCTGCAGGTCCTACCAACAAGTTCTGCATGCTGCTCCAGGTCCTACCAACAAGTTCTGCATGCTGCTCCAGGTCCTACCAACAAGTTCTGCATGCTGCTCCAGGTCCTACCAACAAGTTCTGCATGCTGCTCCAGGTCCTACCAACAAGTTCTGGATGCTGCTCCAAGCCCTACCAACAAGTTCTGCATGCTGCTCCAGGTCCTACCAACAAGTTCTGGATGCTGCTCCAAGTCCTACCAACAAGTTCTGCATGCTGCTCCAGGTCCTACCAACAAATTCTGCATGCTGCTCCAGGTCCTACCAACAAATTCTGCATGCTGCTCCAGGTCCTACCAACAAGTTCTGCATGCTGCTCCAGGTCCTACCAACAAGTTCTGGATGCTGCTCCAAGTCCTACCAACAAGTTCTGCATGCTACTCCAAGTCTTAACAACAAGTTCTGCATGCTGCTCTAGGTCCTACCAACAAGTACTGCATGCTGCTCCAAGTCCTACCAACAAGTACTGCATGCTGCTCCAAGTCCTACCAACAATTTCTGCATGCTGCTCCAAGTCCTAACAACAAGTTCTACATGCTGCTTCAGGTCCTACCAACAAGTTCTGCATGCTGCTCCAGGTCCTACCAACAAGTTCTACATGCTGCTCCAGGTCCTACCAACAAGTTCTGAATGCTGCTCCAGGTCCTACCAACAAGTTCTGCATTCTGCTCTGGGTCCTACCAACAAGTTCTGTATTCTGCTCCAAGTCCTGCCAACAAGTTCTGCATTCTGCTCCAGGTCCTAGCAACAAGTTCTGCATGCTGCTCCAGGTCCTACCAACAAGTTCTGCATGCTGCTCCAGGCCCTACCAACAAGTTCTGCATGCTGCTCCAGGTCCTACCAACAAGTTCTGCATGCTGCTCCAGGTCCTACCAACAAGTTCTGCATGCTGCTCCAGGTCCTACCAACAAGTTCTGCATGCTGCTCCAGGCCCTACCAACAAGTTCTGCATGCTGCTCCAGGTCCTACCAACAAGTTCTGCATGCTGCTCCAGGTCCTACCAACAAGTTCTGCATGCTGCTCCAAGTCCTACCAACAAGTTCTGCATACTGCTCCAAGTCCTAGCAACAAGTTCTGCATGCTGCTCCAGGTCCTACCAACAAGTTCTGCATGCTGCTCCAGGCCCTACCAACAAGTTCTGCATGCTGCTCCAGGTCCTACCAACAAGTTCTGCATGCTGCTCCAGGTCCTACCAACAAGTTCTGCATGCTGCTCCAGGTCCTACCAACAAGTTCTGCATGCTGCTCCAGGCCCTACCAACAAGTTCTGCATGCTGCTCCAGGTCCTACCAACAAGTTCTGCATGCTGCTCCAGGTCCTACCAACAAGTTCTGCATGCTGCTCCAAGTCCTACCAACAAGTTCTGCATACTGCTCCAAGTCCTAGCAACAAGTTCTGCATGCTGCTCCAGGTCCTACCAACAAGTTCTGCATGCTGCTCCTGGCCCTACCAACAAGTTCTGCATGCTGCTCCAGGTCCTACCAACAAGTTCTGCATGCTGCTCCAGGCCCTACCAACAAGTTCTGCATGCTGCTCCAGGTCCTACAAACAAGTTCTGCATGCTGCTCCAGGCCCTACCAACAAGTTCTGCATGCTGCTCCAGGTCCTACCAACAAGTTCTGCATGCTGCTCCAGGTCCTACCAACAAGTTCTGCATGCTGCTCCAGGTCCTACCAACAAGTTCTGCATGCTGCTCCAAGTCCTACCAACAAGTTCTGCATACTGCTCCAAGTCCTACCAACAAGTTCTGCATACTGCTCCAAGTCCTACCAACAAGTTCTGCATGCTGCTCCAGGTCCTACCAACAAGTTCTGCATTCTGCTCTGGGTCCTTCCAACAAGTTCTGTATTCTGCTCCAAGTCCTACCAACAAGTTCTGCATTCTGCTCCAGGTCCTAACAACAAGTTCTGCATTCTGCTCCAGGTCCTAACAACAAGTTCTGCATGCTGCTCCAGGTCCTATCAACAGGTTCTGCATGCTGCTCCAGGTCCTACCAACAGGTTCTGCATGCTGCTCCAGGTCCTACCAACAGGTTCTGCATGCTGCTCCAGGTCCTATGCTGTGACAGCTCACCTCACTTGTCTGGGCCATGTAGGACGGGGAACAGCATGCAGAACTTGTTGGTGTGTATAAATACTCTCTGCCCACTCGTCTTCCGTTGTCTCTACTCTGTATGCCTGTCTGGGGGTTTATAGGGGGTTGCCCCACTCTCTGCTATGGGGTTCTTGGAAGGGGGGGTTCTGCCACATTGCCTTTTTCGGGTTCTGGGGGCTCCACTTGCATTCCACTTACTAAGGGAGTCTGCCTACACTTTGCATATTAATTATTTGGTCTTGGCAGACGGCGTACCTTCTACTGTACCTTCATGCTGTGCACCACCCAGTACCAGTGCCCCCTGCTCCATACAGTGGCCATAAAATAGAGAGGTAAATATTCTTTGTTTTAAAAGCTCTTATTCCTAGAGGTGGGTTCATTGACAGAGCAGCCAGGACTCACTGGGGCCCAGTATGTCAGCATTCAATAGGTTACAAAAGCAATGTTGTCCAGTTCAAAAGGGCAGAGTGGAATAAGAAGAACTCAGATCACATTCTGCTTACCATTATCTTACCCAAAATGATAGTGGACAGTATAGAGGTCAATGTGTTTCCAGCAGGGGCATTACTATAGGGGTGCAGGGGGTGCGCCATTTATCTTTGCTCTTTAGTCAACTACCTGCATCCAATCAAGATAAAAGACAGAAAAAGTTTACTGTATGAGCCTTGACAGGTCCCCATTTAATTTCGCCCTCCCCTTAAACTTGTCTCTCTCCTCCCGTGCCAAAGGCATACAAATTCCATGAGGGTACAAGAATGGGTCCTGGTATGAGTGGTGTGTAAGTGTACGTCTATGTACGTAGGTTGTTGTAGTGTAAGTTGGTGCTTGTGGCACTGGAAGTTATGTGTTACTGTTATTAAAATGAAAAAAAAAAACGTAAAAAAAAAAAAAACTGTGTATTTAGAGACTCCACACACCTCATATTGCCAGGGATAACCTCTCTTCTTTCCTCTAGACTAAAGTCGAACTCCTCCCACTCTGATCTCTTTTTAGGAGATACCCAACCCCTGCTCTCTGGTTAAATACTAACTCCATCCACTTACCTGTATAATAATATAAGTTAACCACGCCCACTCATTCCCCTTTTATAGGGTAACTCCTCCCATCCCTGCTCTCCCACCACAGTGAAGGACAGTGGTAGAGATGGGAGGGGTCTGCCCGGCAGGACAGATGCGGACCTGGAACCGCAGAGGGGCATCCCAAACGGGGTAATCCCAGTCCTATGCACTCCCCTACTAACCCTTACTGCTCTCCCCCCAGTGGCCCCTCCCGACAGACCACAGCTGATTCTTATGCCTGGAACCCCCATCATTGGGGTGTACAGCTTCCCTGTGTGGGCACACACAAACCTACATTCACCTGGTAAGGGGACCTCAGTTGGATTTTTGAGATGCCCCTTTTATAGGAATCAGACCCAGTTCCCTTTAGTAACTGAATCTTTCTTTGTTTTCCCACTAACAGGCATCTTCCTGGAAAAACCCACCTGGACCACATTAACCCAATGTATCCAATAAACCCTATTTCAAGGAAAAGTTGGTGTGGGAATGTTTCATTTCACTTCTTTGTTTTTTATGCAGAATTGACATTACAGGTTTGGCACTAAAGTGTTAATGTCACAATGTTATAACAATGTCATTCCATGTGTTTTCGCTTTGTTACTGGTGGATATGTGTTCAAAAACAGACTTTAAAGTGGACCAAAACCCAGCTGGATCGGCTCAGGATTCTATAAGAGGCCGATTCATTAATAGCGCCAGGTAGCGACAGATGAGCGCCAGTAGCGTGATTTTCACAGCGCCAGCTAGTATTCGCTGTGCTTGGCCGGGGTTTGCTTGTTGACAGCGACTCAGTCGGTGTGCGGTAATGTTGAATACGGGGTTAGGGGTCGCTGTTTCACAGGTTCCGCGTTGTATGGGTGCGCCTGACAGCGAATGGCCAGAGCGAACGGCTTGCTGCAGATTCATTAACAAATCACGCTCAAAAATTTCTCGCGCTGTGAATTCCTTGTTTAAACCCCAGAGCGCTGGCGGCGATGTCTGTAAAGTAGTTTTTAACCCCCAAACAACCTTTTTTTTATATGTAAAAATTATACAAGTTTTTCTAAACATTTTGTAATATGAATACATGAATATCAGACCTGTAATATCAATTCTGCACATTTTTTTTTTTTTTTACTTAAAAAAAAATCCTAACATTGCAGAAGTGGTCACAGAATTTTTGACATTAAAAAAAAAAATTAATAGCAATTAATTTTGATTATTTAAAGATTGCTCCATTGAAATGCATTGGACCACGCCAGGGAGCGCCAGGTCATACCTGTCGCTGTGATGGGATTAGTAGCGGCGCTGTTCGTTGCAGTCGGCTACATGATGAATCCCGCGCTAGCTGACGCTCTCGCCGGCGCTAGCCTCATTTAGCGTGATAAATGCGTCATTGTGACCGCCGCCGGGCGCACTTGATTCGGTAGCCGCCGTTAGCTGGCGGTACCTGGCGCTCGTCAGACACTACCTGGCGCTAGCCCTTGATAAATAAGGCCGTAAGATTCCCAGAATGATCCATTCCCTCCCCGCTGTGTGAAATCCCCCAGGTCGCCTACTACACGTACCTTAATCCCTGTCCAACAGCGCATGTGCGGGCCGCATCCCCGCTATCCCTGTAGCAGGGCACATGCATGCGCCGGCCATTTGTGAATGGCTGGCTGGGTGCGCTCCCTGTTAGAGGGAAGCGTGAGATGCGGCCGCCAGTGCGCTCGGAGCCGCTGAGCTAAGATGTCGCTCAGAGTGGACCAAGACCCAGGATAGTCAAAATCCTGGGTTTTGGTCGACTGTGCTATAGCGTCCAGATTTAGAGTGCCGACGCTGTGTGGTATGGTGTGGAGCGCCGCGTGCCGGACGCACTGAGCTGGTGCTACCTCTCGCTCACTGCAGTGCTGTACTGTTGTTAGAGCTGCCAACATACATCACATTCATCAATGCTGTCCAGGTTACTACAGCGACCGAGGCGCTCTGTTACAGCGCCCAATACCCACTTACAGCATATACTAACGGTTGCTCTAAGCGCTGCTATACAGATGCTCATCTACCGATACCTAGCGTTAGTAATGAATCAGCCTCCACGTACCCTCATGCTATGGACTACAAGAACCCAGCATTCCCAGCCTATATAGGGATATTTCAGGATCTCTTTTTCAGCCATATTAGTTGTCATGCCATCACAGTATTGACACATCCCTTGAAAGATTTTCAGATCAATACACATGTCTCTCTGCCACTTATTAGAGGAATTCTGCTATATTATAGGCTTTGTTATTTTTCGCGGGGGATTTACAGCTAAATCAGAATCTTCCTAGCCAAGCTTGTTCTGTAGTAAGCTTTTTTTACAGTTTTTTCCTGAAGTTCTTCTTTAACCCTTTAATATTTACCACTGGCAGCTGTGTTTGTAAATGAATAATTGCACAGTAGTGAATAATTTAACACTGGGTTTAATATGTATAAAATGTGATCCTGCCAAAAATACATTGTTTGCGCTCTTTAAAGGCCGGAAGTAATGAAGCCTTGGTAGTCGCTAGTGAATATTACATTTTAGGCTGCTGCAGTATTATACGTTTAAATTAATGATGGCATTTAAACTGGATCATAAGTCCAAATCCAATTTTGTTCTGCGTATTTTGGTCTCTTATTCACAGCTATACAGATGCCTGTGTGTTCCTGTGTACTGCTTGTATCACAAAATCAGCCCTACCTGGGGCCTTATTTATGAAGGAATAGCGACAGGTAGCGACTGGTGAGCGACCGGTAATGACGGGCCCCGCCACGAGAACGCCGGCTCCCCACCACAATCACACATTTATCAAGCCAATCCGGCTTAGCGACTGAGCTAGCGCCATATAGCGACTCATTCATCATTATTCCAGCCTCAGCCCACAGCGCCAGCGTCCGATCTTGAACAGCGACAGGTATGACCTCTCGCTACCTGGCGCTTTCCAATGCATTTCAATGGGACAATCTTTAAATATTCATAAATAATTGTTATTAATGTTTTTTTTTTTTTTTAAATGTGAAAATTTCTGTGACCACTTCTGCCATTTTAGATAATTTTTTTAAGGAAAAAAAAAAAAAAATTGTACAGAATTGATATTACAGGTCTGATATTAATGTATTCATATTACAAAATTATTTAAAAAACTTGTTTTTTTGGTTTCCAAAAATATGGTTGTTTGGGGGTTAAAAAACTACTTTTAACCCATCGCCGCCAGCGCTCTGGGGTTTAAACATGCATTTCACAGCGCGAGAATTTTTTGAGCGTGATTTGTTAATGAATATGGTGGAAGCCGGTCGCTCTGACCAGTCGCTATCATGCGCTCCCATACAGCGCGGAACCTGTCAAATAGCGACTCCTCACCCAATATTCAACATTACTGCACACCGACTGAGTCGCTATCAACAACCGAACAACGGCCAAGCACAGCGACTACTAGCGGGCGCTGTGAAAATACCGCTACAGTCGCTCAACTGTCGCTACCTGCCGCTATTAATGAATCGGCCTCCTGGTGTCTGGTTCCTGGTGTCTGGTGGGACACGAAGTTGTAATGATAGGAGATCTTGTCCTCTCGAAACTTAAAGGGTAATTCCACTTTCGATGGGATTTTTATTATTGTGTTATTTTTAAAATGTTCTATTCGTTTGCCAAGTCAGCATCAGTTTGGAACAATTACATGACCAGGTTCTCAGTTAGATAGGTCATTAGGCTGCTTAGACTAACAGGCTGATTCATTACTAGCGGCAGGTAGCGACAGATGAGCGCCTGTAGCAGGCATTTTAGAACGCCTGTTAGTAGTCGCAGTGCTCGGCCGTGGTTCGCTAGTTCAGAGTGCCTCAGTTGATGTGCAGCATTGATGAATACATTGTGGGGAGTCGCTATATGAGCAGTACATCGCTGTATAGGAGCGAATGGTAGCGACTGGTTAGTGCGACCGACTCACACCATATTCATCAACAAAACAGCATTAGCTGGAGGCTATGTGATTAAAGCCTGTTTTTTAACATGTATCCACCAGTAACAAAGCGAAAACATATGGAATTACATTGTTATAACATTGTGACGTGAACACATTAATGCCAGACCTGTCAAATATATAAAAATTGGAAAAAATGCTTTTTCAAGGCCAGGAGAGGCCACAATATTATTTGAGAATAACAAAAAAAAATTATAACAAAGACACCCTGTTTAAAGAGAAGTAAAAGAACCTCCATTGAAATGTATGGGAGAGCGCCAGGTAGCGAGAGGTAAGACGTGGCGCTCTGCAAGACTGAACGCCGGCGCTGTACGCTGAGGCTGGGATAATGATGAATTGGACGCTACATGGCGTTATCCCAGTCGCTCAACAGAATCTGCTTGATAAATGTGTAATTGCGTGCCGTGTCCAGCGTTCACCTGACGCTACCTGTCGTTTACAAGGCACTAACCTGATGCTATCCCTTCATGAATAAGGTCCTTAGCCAAAGCTGCTAAAGAGTTCACCTGCTACATTGGAAGAATTGTGGGACTTGTAGTCCATGGCCCTTATTTAAGAAGGGATAGCGTCAGGTAGTGGCTGGTTAATGACAGGTAGCGACTGGTGAACGCCGGACACGGCACGCAATTACACATTTATCAAGCAGAATCTGTTTAGCGACTGGGATAGCGCCATGTAGCGTCTGATTCATCATTTTCACAGCCTCAGCGAACAGTGTCAGCGTTCAGCCTTGCACAGCGCCAGGTATGGCCTCTCGCTGCCTGTCGCTCTCCCATACATTTCAATGGACGATCCTTTTCTTCTCTTTAATGGGTTTTTTTTTTTTTTTAAATCACAAATAATTCTGTGACCTCTTCTGGCATTGAAATAGCAGTTTTTTCATAATTTTTTCATTTTTTATATATTTCCTCAGAAATGACATTACAGGTCTGGCATTAAAGTGTTCATGTTACAATGTTGTTACAATGTAATTCCATATGTTTTCGCTTTGTTACTAGTGGATAGATGCTGAAAAACAGACTTTAAACACACCGCCTCCTGCGCTCTGGGCTTCAAACAAATATTTTTCAGCGCCAGAGATTTGTGAGGCAGTTTTTTTGCTGAATATGGTGTGAGTCGGTCGCTATGAGCAGTGGCTAACATGCGCTCCCATACAGCGCTGTACTGGTCAAATAGCGACTCCTCACAATGTATTCAACATTACTGAACAGCGACTGAGTCGCTATAAAGTAGCGACTCACGGCCGAGCACTGCGACTACTAGCGGGCGCTCTGAAAATGCCTGCTACAGACGCTCATCTGTCACTACCTGGCGTTAGTGATGAATCGGCCTCCCCGTGTTTTTACTCAAGACCATGAAAAGCACTCCCACTGTAGCAAAACAACCTCACAGGAATATGAGAAGTAAATCACAGGTCTGGGGGCACAATCCTAACACAAAGGTTTATTTTACATTCCAAAAAAAGGAAAACAATATGGCAGAACACCAAAATCCTGACAAAAGCGGTGTTTTCTTTTATATGCTGGTGGAGTGGCTGGTTTGGCCATGCTGCCAGCAAAAAAAGGACCTGACACAACAGTACGCCATTCAGCACCGTGAAGTAGATGCCGGAGGTGAGTATATTTGAATATGTTGATTTATTAATGTATGTTAGTTGTTAGTATGTTACTGTGTATTTTTAACTTATCCCTATACTTGTGAACAGGTAGGGGCGGACTGGTGGAGGGAGTCCTGGGACAATCAACAGTGGCCCACACTGCTTTTGGGCCAGATGGGCTGCTGCCTGTAACACTTGCATCCAATGCATAGCTCCCTAGCCTCACCCCTAGTCCACTGTACACCTTCCAGTCATATAAAGCCTGCCCTTGCAATGCTGTAGCATTAGCTTGGGAAGACTGTCCGACCAGATGCAGAATGCTGGATGTCCTGGTGCTTTACAACTGCTCTGTTTCTTTGGTTGAATGGCGGCAGTGGAATGCATGGATCAATCACCAACATCTTTTATGGACCAAATCTTCCTAGAGCATATGACCTGTAATTAAGCCATAGGCTAAACCACCCCCCCTGGGTGTCGGCCTGGGGTGAGGGAGGCCCCCTGGCGGAGACTGACTGGTGGAGTCCCTTCTCAGGGCCCTTTTGGGTTTGACCCTGGAGCTGGATCCCTTGGCCTCCCCGTTACTATCTGCACTAACCTCTTTCCCTCCCCCCCCCTTTTTTTTGTCTCTTCCTCTTCTTTTCTCCCTTCCTCCCTCTCACTCCTGGTCCCCGCTCCTCCCCTTTCTCCCTGGCTGGGCCCCTCCTTGTCTCCTTGGGCGCCCCTCCCACGGGGTTGGGCTTGGCCCTCCTCCTTGCGCTCCTTCCGCGTGGACGTCCCGCCTCCCCACGTCCGATGTCCTACGCGCTCACTACTTGGACGGTTGTCGGTGGGCGTTCACCTCCCCTGCCCCCGACACGTGCTACTTGATGATGAGCCCCGCCCTCTCCCTTTGCGGCTGACCCAGCAATTGGAGATGCGGGATGCAGACACTGATGGTTGATCACTGTGGTTGCCTTGGCTCGCGAGCTACCTGCCTCTGGCGAGGGAGGGGGTCGGGAGAGGTTTTACATTATCGGCTCCCGGGGGGGGGGGGGGCGCGGGGGGATGTGGGGGGGGTCTGTCTACCTGATTGTATCCTGTATACCCGTTTTTGTCTCTTGTACCTTTTTCATGTCTGGAAAACTCAATAAAAATAAGATTAAACTAAACCACCCCCCCTACCTCGCTCATCGCCCACGAACTGGTTTCAACTGTCCCACTTTGAGGACCCCAAAAAACGGTCAGTTTCGCCACCTCCGCAAAATGAATATTAAAGAGGAACATCAGAGGCTTCCCAAGTTCCAGTCCTTGGGGCATCCTGAATTGGGATGCCCCACTGTGTTAAACCTCCACGAACCCCCCAAAACACTCACCCTCTCCTGGTGGCCTCGACGCATCTGTGCTCTCCACCAGGGATGCTGCACCGCTCAGCTCCCTTCAGCGCCGCTCGGCTGCTTAGCCGCCCAGGTGGCTTAGCTGTCAGCTGAAAGGAGCCTAATGACAGGGAGCACATTGATTTACTGAGCGCGCATCTCAGCGATCAGCGCACTTGATCACACCTGAGTCTGCGTCATGGGAGTGGAAGGAAGGTGAGTGAAACGAGGCGACCTGGGGTGGTACACACAATGGGGCATCCCAATTTGGAAAGTGAAATTCCTGTGTGTTGTTCCTCTTTAAAGCACCATTAATTTAAGAGCAGCCATAGTCGCCTATTCCCATGATCTGTCCCTGCAGTGCTAGAGCCTTGGACTCATTGCCTGGCTGGGAAGCCAGGGAGCAAAGGAGTAACTAGGCTTTTTGGCACCCGGGGCAAAGATTTGAAATGGCACCCCCATCTGTTCTCAGGCCCCCCTTTGGCACCCTCATGATCTGCTGCATTCGGGGCAAGTGCCCCCTATGCTCCCCCCTAGCTACGCCCCTGCCAGGGAGGCTAAGCTAGGAGGCCATGGCTGATCCAGGGCAGGTAAATTCGAGGGCTGATTTTTTTTGGCCCTAGTCCACTACTGACAACGACCCCTATACTAATTTAAAGGGTGGGGGAGCGGCAAGTCACCTGCAGGCATGCGGCATGTGGTCCACATGGGGAGGCCGATTCATTAATAGCGCCAGGTAGCGACAGATGAGCGACTGTAGCAGTAATTTCACAGCGCCCGCTAGTAGTCGCTGTGCTTGGCCGTTGTTCGGTTGTTGATAGCGACTCAGTCGGTTTGCAGTAATGTTAAATATTGGGTGAGGAGTCGCTATTTGACAGATTCCGCGCTGTATGGGTGCGCATGATAGCGAATGGCCATAGCGACCAGCTCCCACCATATTCATTAACAAATCACGCTCCAAAAATTATTGCGCTGTGAAATGCATGTTTAAACCCCAGACCGCTGGCGGCGATGGGTTAAAAGTAGTTTTTTAACCCCCAAACAACCATATTTTTGGAAACCAAAATAAACAAGTTTCTAAAAACATTTTGTAATATGAATACATTAATATCAGACCTGTAATATCAATTCTGCACAAATTTTATTTTTATTTTTTTTTACCTTAAAAAAAAAAAAATCTAACATTGCAGAAGTGGTCACAGAATTTTTCACATTAAAAAAAAAAAAAAATTATTAACAATTAATTATGAATATTTTAAGATTGTTCCATTGAAATGCATTGGAGAGCGCCAGGTAGCGAGAGGTCACACCTGTCGTTGTTCAAGGTCGGACGCTGGCGCTGTGGGCTGAGGCAGGAATAATGATGAATGAGTGGCTATCTGGCGCTATCTCAGTCGCTAAGCAGGATTGGCTTGATAAATGTGTGATTGTGGTGGGGAGCCGGCGTTCTCGTGGCGGTGCCCGTCATTACCAGTCGCTCACCAGTCGCTACCTGGCGCTATCCCTTGTTAAATAAGGGCCTAAGCTTCATACAGCTGAACCATTTAGCCTATACTAGCACTGTTTTTCGCAGGATTTACATTAGATATCTGAATAAATATTTGCTACCATGGTTTACATATAACATCCAATTCCAGAGTGTGCAGAGTTCATTTCTGTAAAATGTGCATAGGTCTAAAAATGACACTGAAATTGTGTTTAAATTTTAACTCCTATTTGAAGCCTTACAAGGTCAGATGTACAAAGGTGGTCCTCACTATAGCCATGAAAAATAAAGGACATAGACTTGAGTAGGGAATTCTTAACATTAGGCATAATGTCACCAATAAGACATTTATGATTGTAATCTGAGGACTTTTAGGGAACTACAATACAAAATATACTGTACCATAGAGAGGAAAAAGAAAAGCATGATGATTAGTTATATGAACTCTCAGCAATAGCAGAAGCCCCTGAGACCCCGTGTAGTTAGTCCATCATAGGTCATACACAGTTGCATTCCACCTTTTGGCTGCTAGTATAGTATAAGGGAATTATGTTTAGCATGGGGACACTATTGCAGCTGTATTTTATAGATTTTATAATATTACAGAAAGCGCCGTCCCTTTAAGGAGGGCAGCCCACATGACTGGCCTGCGTTCCTGTCCGGAGGCAGACCAGCCATGGGGGGAAGTGGTCACTGGGGGAAGTGACCTCAGGGGGGAAGGGGAGTATATAAGGGGACGTCCGTCCCCTTCCCCTTCCTCTTTGACCCGGCGTGGATGGACGAGCAGTCGGACCGACGCTCGCCCACCCAATAAGCTAAGTATGGAGGCCCTATTCGCAGCGCTTCGCAGGGAGGCTGGACGGCGAGGTGAGGACTGGGTTAGGAGCCTAATTCCTTCCCAGTCCTCCTCGCCGCCGCCCCCACCCAGACCCAGGAGGGCCCGCCGGGCAGTTGCCCGGCTCAGCCCCTCGCCGCCGCGTCGCACCGAGCGGCGGGGGTCTGGCGCCCCCCCCCCACCTCCCACCCCCCTTCAGCGGGCCGTCCCTTACCTGGCGGCTCCGGCCGCAGGAGGTCCGGGGCCCCTGTCTGCGGGGCGGCCGCGCCGGCTGCTCCCCCGCCGCATCCCCCGTCTGGCGCCTCTCCCGTGGGCCGGCGGCCCGAGCGTCGCCGCGCTCGGCAGGGGGAGGATGTCGGGCCGGGGCTGCTGGCTCCCCCCCCTTCTGCTTCTTCACGGCCCGAGCCTCCGAGCTCGGGCCGCAAGCGACCTTCCTCCTCCTGCCTCTCCCGCACCGCGCGGGGAGAGGCTGAACATGTGGGGGCGGAGGCCCCGCCCCCACCAACACGTAGGGCTGTGGCGCGGCCCGAGCACGGGAGCTCGGGTCGCATGTGTGCCTCCGCTCCCCGCCGTCCTCGAGTGAGGGGAGCGGCGGCGGCTCCTCCGGCATCCTCCCCCCCACGGCAGCGGGGGGAGTGCGTTAAAGGGCCGGCGCACGCACCACGTGCGGCCGGCCCCTCCACCCCTCTCATCGCCCCCTCCCCGCGTACAAGCCGGAGGAGGGGGCCCCTCCCCCCCCCACACTCCTCCTCCACCAGGGACCTCCAGCCGGGTCAGCGCTCCGCTCCACGCGGAGCGGAGTGCGGACCTGGAGGGGGGGACAACCCCCCCTCCGGGTCTGCCAGTGGGGCCCCAGGCGTCCGCTCGGACGCTGGCTCGGGCCCCCAAACAGTACACGGCACCATCCCCCCCACCCCACACACATTCTTCCCTCCCCACCCCACCCCCCTTTTCTCCCATGGCGCATGCCCCTTTGTGGGAGCGTCATCCTCGCTCCCCCACGGCCACTATATGGCACCGCTGGAGCCCTCCCCGGGTCCGCGGGATGCCCCCATTCCACCCACCGCTCTCCCAGCCTGGCGCATCCCTGCGTCCCTTAGCGCGTGGCCCTTCGATTTGACGGCCTCCCAGCCGGGCGAGCTGGTGCGCATGGCATCCTCCCCTGCTCATTTGCATGTACGTCCAGGCACGGCGGACCCTCGCGCTTGCGGCCGGGGACTCGGTTTCCCGGCCAGTACCATCTGCTCTCCCCTCCTTTTTTCTCCGCAGGCGGTGGTCGACCAGGGTGAGGTGTCGGGAGGCGAGGCGGTCGAGGCACCAGGATGGCGATTGGAAGACAGCGGCGGTCGGGCGAGTGGCCGGTCGGTGGCGGCGGGTGGCGGCGGGCCACCATCATCCTCCGGCGGCTTGGCGGCGACACCAGGAACAGCGGTGGCGTCAGGACGTCCGGCGGGAAGCGGGTCGCTGGGCCAATCCGGCCCGGCGGCTCAGGGTCTGGAACGGCGCGTGGAAGAACCTGGCGGCGGGATCATTCGGCAGGGTGAGCCACAAATTATCGCTGATTCTTTGTTATTACCGCAAGCTGGGGGTGGGGCGTCTGGGGGTGATGGGTCGGGGGAGGCAGGTTTTATGGCAGGGTTGAGGGAGTTGTTGACCAGGTGGGAATTATTAGCGAGTGGGGGGTCTAAGGGGGCGCCACCGGGTACCGGGGCCGTGGGGGCGTTTAGGGTGCCGTTGGCGACTAGTGGCGCCGAGGGGGGGGCGCTGCGGCAGGGGGCAGTGCAGGGGGACAGCAGGGAGGGGGAGAATACGGATGATCAGGGTATGGGTGATGTGGGGGGGGGCAATAGATCCCTTCCGATTTCGGACTCCGCCAAGGGGCACACCTACGTGTGTTTCGAGGGTCCGTTGGGGGGGCACTTGAGGCAGGAGGTGAGGGAAAAAATATGGAGAAGGGAGTACGTGGACATATTCACATTACTGCCCTTGGAGCGATTTGGGATTGAAGGTTGGGAAAAGGGGAAGGAGCACCGGAAGGAGGAGGACGAGGATAGGAGGCGCTTTCGGTTGATCCCGAGGACTTTCGGGAATTGGCTGCAAGCGTTTGCTATACTGGCAAGCGTTATTGGGGAAAAGAACCCGGAACACTGCTCGTCCCTGTTTTGCTACTTGGACGCCATTTGGGAGGCCCATCGGGTGTATGGGGGCTTGGCCTGGCTTCGTTACGATGAGCAGTTTCGGCAACGGATGTCGGTGAGTGAGGGGTTGGGGTGGGATCATAGGGATATAGGCCTGTGGTTGAGAGTGATGAATGCGAGGGGGGGGGGTTTATCCAGTTACCGGGGGTTCCTCCCCCTTTCAGGAGGCCGCCACTTCAATGGGGTCGGGAGGGGCGGAGTTGGCCAGACGTGGTTTGTGCTGGGCCTTTAATGACTCCTTCTGCAAATGGGGGCCCACGTGCAAATTTCGGCACGAGTGTTCGGCCTGCGGCGGGAGCCACGGGGCCGGGAGGTGTTTTAGGAAAGGTCGGGGGGGGGGCGCAAGGCGGCCGATGGTCCTGGAAAAAGGGGTTTCCCCGGTGAGAGGGGGGGAGATGCGCCCCTGGTTAAATAAGTATCCTGATCAGGGGGTGGCGCAATTACTGGGGGAGGGTTTCGAGTTGGGTTTTCGGATTCCATGTGGAGCACCGCTACAGGTGCGCTCTATTAAGAATCTGAAATCGGCACGGGAGCGGCCGGAGGTTATTAAAGAAAAGTTGGGTAAGGAAGTTCCTTGGGGAGGATGGCGGGTCCATTTAGCGACCCCCCTCTGGAGGATTTGGTGGTGTCCCCGTTGGGGGTTGTGCCCAAGAAGGAGCCGGGAAAATTCCGTCTTATACATCACTTGTCTTTCCCGAGGGGCGGGTCGGTGAATGATGGGATAGCCAAAGAGCTGTCATCGGTGTCTTATACGTCGTTTGACTTCGCTCTGGCTATGGTGAGGGAGGCAGGCCCTGGGGCATTGATGGCAAAAACCGATATCGAATCAGCATTTCGGTTGCTACCAGTGCACCCGGATAGCCTGTATCTTTTGGGGTGTTTTTTCGATGGGGGGTATTATGTGGATCGGTGTCTGCCAATGGGGTGTTCGATTTCGTGCGCTTATTTTGAAGCCTTTAGCTCGTTCTTGGAGTGGGTTGTAAAAGAGAGAGCGGGCTTGGGGTCGGTCACCCACTATTTAGACGATTTTTTGTGTGTGGGGCCGGCGGGCACCAGAATATGCCATTTGTTATTGTCAACCATGCTGGACGTATTTGGGGTGTTTGGGGTGCCGGTGGCGCACAACAAGACGGAGGGTCCAGCAACTGTGATGAAATTCTTGGGGATTGAGATTGACACGGTGGGTAGGGTATGTAGGCTTCCGAGGGACAAAATTGAGGATTTGGTTGGGGGGTTGGAAGGGGCCCTGGGGGTTAAGAAGGTCACATTGGTACAGCTGCAGTCATTGCTGGGGAAATTGAATTTCGCATGCCGGGTGCTACCTATGGGGCGGGTGTTTACCAGGCGGCTATCACTAGCGACGGCCGGAGTTCGGGAACCGCATCACTTCATCAGGTTGACGGCGGCATTGAAGGAGGACATTAGGATGTGGCTCACTTTCCTGGAGTCCTTTGACGGGCTGGCGTATTGGTTGGATCCGGTGAGGGCGAATGATGAGCTTGAGCTCTTCACTGATGCGGCGGGCTCTGTTGGTTTTGGGGCCTACTTGGGGGGGAGATGGTGTGCGGGGCCCTGGCCTGTACGGTGGATGGAATCGGCCCTGGCGAGGAATTTGGCCTTTTTAGAGGTGCTGAGGAACAAGGCGGTGTGTTTTCGGTCGGACAATATGTCGGTGGTTGCGGCAGTTAACACGCAGACTTCATCTTCATTACCGGTGGTGGTGTTGCTCAGACAGCTGGTGTTGGGGTGTTTGCGTTACAACGTGTGGTTCAGGGCGGAACATGTGCCCGGGGTGGAGAATGGGATAGCTGACGCTCTTTCTCGTTTACAGTGGGAGCGCTTCAGGAAACTGGCACCCGAGGCAAGGGAGGTTGGCGAGTCGTGCCCCGGCTGGCTTCTGGAGATCCTGTAGGACGTCTGTTTGGCTTGATTCAAAAGTCAGTCGCACCATCTACTTGGGGGTCGTACGTGGAGACGTGGCGGCAATGGTGGACCTTGGTAGGGGAATTCGGGGTGCCTAGTACTGAGGATGACAGGCTGGCATTGTTGATCTGGTACATGGGGGAATTGGTGGCGGGAGGTGTGTCCCCTGCTTCTGTTGACAAAAAAATGGCGGCTTTGGCTTTTTTGTGCCGCCTGGAGGGCTGGGCGGATATGACGAAAGCGTTTTGGATACGCCAGGCTCTGAAGGGTTGGCGGAAGGAGCACAGGACGGCCGATAATAGGCGACCGGTATCATGGGGTTTGTTGGGTGGGTTAATCAGCGTTTTGCCCCAGGTTTGCGCATCTGTTTTTGAGGTTCGTTTGTTTAAGGCAGCTTTCTCGCTAGCATTTTTCGGAGCTTTGAGGGTTGGGGAGCTGGTGAGCCCTAATAAACGGGTTCCCGGGGGCTTGGGTTTTGACGATACCGTGACGTCAGATGAAGGGGTGGTATTACGGATAAGAAGGTCAAAGACGGATCAAAGGGGGCGGGGGGTTAGTATTTTTCTGGGAAGGTTGCAGCAATGTAATTTATGCCCAGCTGCCGCCGTCGAGGAGTTCCAGGAGGTCAGGCCTGGGGTGAATGGGCCGTTGCTCATGCACGAGGATGGTTCCTTTTTATCGCGGTTCCAGTTTTTGGCAGTTTTTAGGAAATGTCTTGGGGAACTGGGGCTGACAGGCAGCGAGTACGGTACCCATTCGTTTAGGATAGGGGCCGCGACGGAGGCTGCCAGGCTGGGGCTGCCGGAGGAAATAATAAAGAGGTTGGGGAGGTGGGAATCGGCGCGGTTTCGCCGGTACATTCGGCCGGATAGGATTGATCGGCAATACAGGTGAACGTGTGGTTGGTCTATAACATTTTCCACCCCCCTCCCCTTCCCTTCCCTCCGCCCTTCCCTTCCTTATTTTTGTTTTAGAGTTGGCGTGCTCGGTCCAGATCATCGGGCATTCGTATATTCACTGGTCGGCTCGGCGTGCGGTGGTTCGGAGGAATGGAAGGCAGCTGGGCATTCCGGAAGATCGTGCCCGGTTGAGCTGGGCCGGTGTGAGGGGCCTGCGGTGGAAGGACATGCGGGAGCACACAATGCGGGTGGCGGCAAGGTGTGGGCCGCCTGGGGTATTGGTCATGCACGCAGGGGGGAATGACTTAGGGGCTGTGCCGATGCGGCACCTGATCAAGTCTATAACGCGGGACTTGTTGTATTTTTTGGGAGTATTCCCAGGGGTTGTGTTGGTTTGGTCCCAAATCGTTCCCCGTTTTGCCTGGCGACACGCTAGAGACTTGTTGGCCATCGAGAAGGTTCGGGTTAAGGTCAATAAGGCGATAGCGAGGTTCGTCAGGCTGAATGGGGGCTTGAGCGTGCGGCACATTGAGGTGGAAGGGATGAGGGGGTTTTTTAGGTCCGATGGGGTCCACCTGAATGACATGGGGAACGACCTGTTTAACATGTCATTGAAGGAGCGGATCGAGATGGCGGTGGAGTTGTGGCGGGCCAGGCGGCGCTAAGGTCTCAGCGCCGCCTGGCTCTGGCGGGTCTCCCCTCGGGTTTCGGGTCTGAGATAGCATTTTTTCCATGGTTAAGGGTATGCGGCTGTTTCTGTTGAAACGGGCCAGGACGATTTGGTTTAAAGAATTTTGGTTGGTTTGGGGTTTAAGTAAGGAAGGGGATGTTTTTGGTCACTGGCGGTTAGCCCGATTAAGCTCCCTGGCCTAGGAGGTTTTGCGGCCGAGTTTATGTTGGCTTCCGCTTGGTGGGGTTGGGAAGTTATTTTTGTTCCCTCCCCTTTCCTTCATCTAGGCTTCTCAGACCCGGAACAATAGGGGGGGACTCCATTTTGCTTGTACATTTGTTATTTTATGTTGGGCTGTGGCCGATAAAATTTAATCATTCCAACTACATGGTGGTCCGGACTGTTATTTCTGGGTAGCAGCGGTATGACGCAGGGCATATTGGAGCGCTAGCACAGTCAAGAAAGCGCCGTCCCTTTAAGGAGGGCAGCCCACATGACTGGCCTGCGTTCCTGTCCGGAGGCAGACCAGCCATGGGGGGAAGTGGTCACTGGGGGAAGTGACCTCAGGGGGGAAGGGGAGTATATAAGGGGACGTCCGTCCCCTTCCCCTTCCTCTTTGACCCGGCGTGGATGGACGAGCAGTCCCGCCCGCCCGCCCTGTTTTTGGTTGTGTTTGGGTTTTTTCGGCCACATTCCTGGGGGGGGGGGGGAGAGAGTAGTAGTTTTTTGAATATATGTTAAAGTTTGTATTGACAGTTATTTATTGTATTTATATATTTATATTTAAAAAAAAAAAAAAAGAGAAAAAAAAAAAAAATAAGTATTTGGGGTCCTGTCTGTTGGCACCTGTTGGGGGTGCGGCAGCATTTCTTGTTATGTATTTTGACCCAGGTATATGTAAAAAAAAAAAAAAAAAAATGTAGGGTTAAGAGAATGTGTCATGCTTTGTACATATTTTAATGTTTTGTTATTAATGTATATATTAATGTATAATTTGTATTCTTGTTCTGTGGGTATTTTTATTGTTTTGTCACAACCTTTGGCGGGTCTCCCCTCGGGTTTCGGGTCTGAGATAGCATTTTTTCCATGGTTAAGGGTATGCGGCTGTTTCTGTTGAAACGGGCCAGGACGATTTGGTTTAAAGAATTTTGGTTGGTTTGGGGTTTAAGTAAGGAAGGGGATGTTTTTGGTCACTGGCGGTTAGCCCGATTAAGCTCCCTGGCCTAGGAGGTTTTGCGGCCGAGTTTATGTTGGCTTCCGCTTGGTGGGGTTGGGAAGTTATTTTTGTTCCCTCCCCTTTCCTTCATCTAGGCTTCTCAGACCCGGAACAATAGGGGGGACTCCATTTTGCTTGTACATTTGTTATTTTATGTTGGGCTGTGGCCGATTAAATTTAATCATTCCAACTACATGGTGGTCCGGACTGTTATTTCTGGGTAGCAGCGGTATGACGCAGGGCATATTGGAGCGCTAGCACAGTCATGTACTGGGTTGTTGCTGTATTGTAAGTTGTAGTTAGAATACCTTTTTCTTCTGTGCCTCTTGCTGAAATAGCAACAGGTAGCGACTGGTGAGCAGCCGGTAATGACGGGCCCCGCCACCAGAACGCCGGCTCCCCACCACAATCACACATTTATCAAGCCAATCCTGCTTAGCGACTGAGATAGTGCCATATAGCGACTCATTCATCATTATTCCAGCCTCAGCCCACAGCGCCAGCGTCCAACCTTGAACAGCGACAGGTATGACCTCTCGCTACCTGGCGCTCTCCAATGTATTTCAATGGAACAATCTTGAAATATTCATAATTAATTGTTATTAATTGTTTTTTTTTTTTTATGTGAAAAATTCTGTGACCACTTCTGCCATTTTAAATATTTTTTAAGGTAAAAAAAAAAATGTACAGAATTGATATTACAGGTCTGATATTAATGTATTCATATTACAAAATTATTTAAAAAACTTGTTTCTTTTGGTTTCCAAAAATATGGTTGTTTGGGGGTTAAAAAACTACTTTTAACCCATCGCCGCCAGCGCTCTGGGGTTTAAAAATGCATTTTACAGCACGAGAATTTTTTGAGCGTGATTTGTTAATGAATATGGTGGGAGCCGGTCGCTAGGGCCAGTCGCTATCATGCGCTCCCATACAGCGCGGAAACTTTTCAAATAGCGACTCCTCACCCAATATTCAACATTATGGCAAACCGACTGAGTCGCTATCAACTACCGAACAACGGGCAAGCACAGCGACTACTAGTGGGCGCTGTGAAAATACTGCTACAGTCGCTCAACTGTCGGTACCTGCCGCTATTAATGAATCGGCCTCCCCATAAATTATATACATGGTGATAATAAACTGGATCTGAAGCACTGTAAACACAATGATGCTAAATCCACAGATGAGGGAAATCATTTGGAGCCTCCTGACTAAGTGGTTGCTGTACCTTCACCCAGGGCCGGATTAAAGAAGCACTATCACGAAATTGTGTAATATTAAAAATCCATACAAATACGATGGCTAATGAGAGGAGGGGTCACTTATACACCCGAACTGAATAATGTTCCCACCAAGCTTGTGGTTTATTCTCTCATGGTAGAAAAAAAATCCAGGGGTGACAGGTTTAGTCTATCAGGAGTGACAGAGCTTCCATTAAAAGAATTAAAAACAAGCCTGGCTGAATATTTCTTGATATGGGGTGTATAAGTGACCCCTCCCCCCCCCCCCGCTATCCTGCATATTTATATGGATTTTTATCATTGGGCCAATTTATCGCGATAGTGCTCCTTTAAGTGTGGTGGAGGCCCCAGATAAGTATTTTTTTCCTCTAAAATAATAGTCCAGCCAAGTAACTGATTGATGGTCGTCTGGCACCCGCCTACTTACTGGAACATCAGATCGAGTCCCTTGTGCCCCCCTTGTGCAGGTGTGTGCTGCTCGGGGGCGTCCTGCTTTGCCATTCTGCCTGGGGGGGGGGGTGCCATTGTGTAGTTGCTCAGTTGGTCCAGCAGAAAACAGTTCCCTGCATTGAGCTGCCAGCGGCTGTGCTTGACGGTATTTGTGCAGTGACAGCTCTGCACCCATCACTGTAGCGTTGCTGACGGCAGCCTTGCTGCTCTAGACTCTCCATCCTGCCCTGTGTGAGCTTTGGCTGCAGGTTTGCAAAAGGTTTGCCCAGGCGCGGGGGGCTCCCACTGCCAACGATTGCTTTATTGCTGGCCCTGCGGCCCGTCAGACCGAAAAGCCTCCTGGACCAGACCATAACCCAGAAGTTGGTGGAGGCCCCCTGTGCAGGGCAAATGGTGGAGACCTCGGGGTGTGCACCCTTTGTGCCGCCCTCATAATCCGGCCCTGCCTTCACCCCGTAGAGCCTTGTCTATGACAATGATTTTCAAAAGTTATACTGTATGTTGATCATTTGTTGTCAAATTGTAGCTAATTAAAAGCCGGCCTTCAATAAAAAAAACATTGAATCTTTTCATATTATATAACGTGCAATAGTCATCCTTCTGAATCACTGTTTTAAAGGCAACCCAGCACCGGGTGAGCTAAAATTGCGTAAAACCAGCCATTTCTCCTAACTGGGGCGTTAGGGGGGGTTTTACTTTACTGGCCACTGACCTGGCGGTGCCGCTATTTGTTTTATTACTGGAAATTGAGGATGGGAAAAGTATACCCACAATTACATTTACCAGTAAAAAATATTATTACCGAAAGTTAAAAAAAAATACCGGCCAGATGGCAACCCTACTGGGGGTTATCCTGATTGGTGGTCCCCTCCCTATGTATACCCCATGAAATTTGGACTCATCTATTCCTTGCTACTCTAGTACCTGGCCACCAGTGGCCATTGTGGGGCTGTAGTGATTGGCTATCTGTGGTCACTTGGCTCCTGGAACCAGCTGCTGTTAGATGTTAGGCTAGATATTTGGTCTCCTGGGACACAGGCTTGTGGGCAGTTTGTGCATGGAGGGGGGATTGCATTATGGACAGCTGTATTGAAACAAAAGTGTTAAATTGGACCAACACCCTTACAGGAATCAGTGGCAATTCAGATTGCTGGGCATGAACATTTATTTACCTTTTTGTAACTCATGGCATGGTTGATTTTCCCCCATTAATGGCATCCTATGGAGCTGCAGGTACCCTGCAAAGAAAAGGTACTGCTGGGTTTCCTGCTGCTGCGCAATGTGGGTTATGTTATATAAGCGGATGAATTGCTTCCTATGAAGAGAACATTATGACAATTTTCACTGCTTCTGCTTCACTCTAATCCTACATAATGGCGTCTATTTTAGCTGTAAAGCTCCGCCTCCTCCGTTCACTGCCACTGTTGTGGGCCAATGATGTCATTGCACCACCTATGTAATGACTGATCATCTGTCATCTAACACTGAGGGATAGCAAAAAAATCTGTGCTCCAGGACAGTTCGAAAAGCTAAAATATCCATTTCTAGTTCTACACCCTAAGAAGGGTATATCTGCAGTTGGCCAGATTTATAATCCTTCCATGTCCTGCAAGATGGCCGTAACCAAGAAAAAAACAGCAGTGTTCCAGCTTTGAGTGGATGCAGTAGTGATTGTTTGGGTTGACAATTATGCACACAGATTAGGAAAGTGAGATTTGTAGAGTTTTTTCTCGAGCTGTGAAAGGCTGTTGGTCCTTTTTAAGGATAAAGGATAAAGCCTGTTTGACTTTTCTTTGTATCCTAAGAGAGTACAGTAGATTCCATGTGCACTACACAGAACACGTTGGGGTCCTTAAGGCTCTTTTCCTTATATACACGGCCCATCCATAGTGGTGTGTGTAACAAGGATGTTAATTATCCTCTGGCTTATATCTCTGCTGAAAAGATAAGAAGATATAGGTTTGCCATATGTTACTGCGGACATAAGAATGGTGTCAGCATCAAATACATTTTCCAGGGCTTTCCACATGTCTGTCAGATCTAATCTGTTTTTAAACCTTCTGAAAAGTACATCTATTGCCGTAATCATTGGTTCCCTGGACAGAAGTCTTGGCCCATCCCCCACAACCATCTAAATAGATCAGTAATAAGGTTGTTTTACAAAATGAGTAAAACGTGGGTTTATACCATGTTAGCCATAGATGTAGGCAAACATTTAAAGATAGGGCTTATTACCATTTATTGACCTGATATCTTGAAGGTGATCGATTGATTCCCTTTCGGTTTCTTTTTCAGGCATAATACCTGACGGACATAGCAATTAGTAAAGTAGAGCAGTTAGGAAAAAGGTCTTAAAATGGTACTAGAGAGAGCAAAGCCATAGTTAGTACAGGAGGCACTAGAAGTTGAAAAAACAAGCAGTTAGAACTGGTTTGGACGGGTCCACACAAGTCCAGACACATGTCAAGCATGTATCTAACATGTGAGCCATGTGACAGAAATGTTACAGTATTAAGCTGAGGTGTTAGGTAACAGATAATCAAGAAAGTGAAATCATCCCAAGAGAAAGAGAGAACCTGAAAATACTGGGAGCCCGGTGGCAGCTGAAAGGACCTAAGTTAGAACCTGTGGACAAGTGTGACCAGAAGGTTTGTCAAGGAGAGTTTGTATCATCCTGGCATGTCTGCTGCTGCAGATGTATCCTGCTGTTGGTGAGGATATAAAGAACCACAGTTGTTTTTAGGAAATAGAATCCTTGTTCTTGAATTGGAGGAGGTGCCTGGCAATCGTGTCCATTCAGAACTCTTCTTTGCCAGGCAGGAAAAGGCACGCCAACGAGTTCTTATTGGCAGAACGTTTGTACATGCTCGAGGGAGAGGTCTGTCGAGGTAAGCAACCGGGCAGGATTTAAAGTGGACCAACACCCAGGATTTTGACTATCCTGGGTCTTGGTCCACTTTGGTGGGGCACCCCCGATCGGGGTGCCCCGCTGTGTGAAACCCCCCCGAACCCCCCCGAAAAACTCACCTCTCCCCGCTCCCAGCACCGACGGACAAGCGGCTCCTCCGCCGCCGCCTCCCACGCGTCCGCCTCCCGCGCGCGCACGTCTAGAGGGGCGCGAGGGAGGCAGCCCCTCTTAGGAGTTTGGGGTGTTTGGGGGGGTTTCACCCCGCGGGACATCCCGATCTCGGATGTCCCGCGGGGAGGGAGGTGATCGGCCCGGGAATCTTATAGATTCCCGGGCCGATCACCCGTGGGTGTTGTTCCACTTTAAACACATTAGGGTCGATTCATGGTTGTGCTCCAGTGACTTTGCACACTCTATTTGGAATGCAAAATTGCGATTCGAGTTTCCTCCTAATTTATGGTCGTCCAAAAGGGAGGTGCATTTGTTTTTGCGCCAATTTGCACAATTTGCGGCTGAAATATTCCACTGGCACCTTTTTGGTGCACACAACTGATTTATGGTATGTTTAGAGGGCAGAAAATCATGCGCAAATGTGGCTATTTGAAGAGTGAATTTTCTCTAGCAAATTGGTGGAGGAAACTGCCGATTCCAATAAGTAACAGGCTTATTTCATTACAAAAACACATGGCGACAGCAACTGGAATGTTTATGAACAATGAAAGTGTCAGCCGCAAGTTCTTTTTAGGGGCTGAACCCCTTTTTTTGTTTTTGTTTAAAAAAAAATGATAAAAAGTTGTCAAAAAGCACAAACATTAAGGTCCAAGCAACAAAAATGTGGATACTGGGCCCAAAGTTTAGCAAAAACAATAAAATATTAAGCATTAATATGCAAACCAAACAGGGAAGGGAGGGTTAAAGTGAACATCTGGGACAAAACATTGGGAAAAAACGTTAAGGGTTAACTGGAATCAGAATATCAAAATAAACCACCCCCCAAAAAATGGAGAACACAGGTTCTCCAGAGAATACACTCCGAATTGGCAAATATAGCTTCGCAGTAAACACAGAAGCTGGAGAGATTAAATCGCTATGGAGAAACGGTAAAGGAAAGGGGAGAAACATGGGGGACCATCGAGAGCATCAAAGTGTTTAGCCAGCCAAATGCACATGTGCTTCAAAGCAGCAGATTTTCCTTGTGGAAGGGTCAAACTGGCGCAAGGAGACGCAGTTTGCGCTTCCCCTGTGCGCTTGCCATTTGGTGCAATTGGTACCTGGGCCATGAATCATGCGCCTAGACGCATGCAGAATTGTTTGCTCTCCGTCTGAGCGTTTTTTTGTGCACTTACCATGAATTGACCCTATAGTGTAGCTATTGGATGTCGAATTATTCAGTTCATTAGTTTTTCTATATTCCTAATCATTATTTGGGGTGTGTTTACAGTGTTGATATTATTGTGGACCACTGTCTCATTCATCTTGCAGGATATTGTAATTTGATTAGCCATATCATTCAGATACCCCTCTTCTCTTGTTGTAATGTGTCTTTTGTGATTGATGTTTTTATGTCTTCTTGCCTCAATAAATTGGAATATCATTGGGAGGCCGATTCATTAACAGCGGCAGGTAGCGACAGTTGAGCGACTGTAGCGGCATTTTCAGAGCGCCCGCTAGTAGGCGCTGTGCTTGCCCGTTGTTCAGTAGTTGATAGCGACTCAGTCGGTTTGCCGTAATGTTGAATATTGGGTGAGAAGGCGCTATTTGACAGGTTCCGCGCTGTATGGGAGCGCATGATAGCGACTGGTCAGAGCGACCGGTTTCCACCATATTCATTAACAAATCACGCTCAATAAATTCTCGCGCTGTAAAATGCATGTTTAAACCCCAGAGCGCTGGCGGCAATGGGTTAAAAGTAGTTTTTTAACCCCCAAACAACCATATTTTTGGAAACCAAAAAAAACGTTTTTAAAATAATTTTGTAATATGAATACATTAATATCAGACCTGTAATATCAATTCTGTACATTTTTTTTATTTTTTTTACCTTAAAAAATTATTTAAAATGGCAGAAGTGGTCATAGAATTTTTCACATTAAAAAAAAACAAAAAAAAAAAAACATTAATAACAATTAGTTATGAATATTTAAAGATTGTTCCATTGAAATGCATTGGAGCGCGCCAGGTAGCGAGAGGTCATACCTGTCGCTGTTCAAGGTCGGGCGCTAGCCCTGTGGGCTGAGGCTGGAATAATGATGAATGAGTCGCTATCTGGCGCTATCTCAGTCGCTAAGCAGGATTGCCTTGATAAATGTGTGATTGTGGTGGGGAGCCGGCGCTCTCGTGGCGGGGCCCGTCATTACCGGCCGCTCACCAGTCGCTATCCCTTGTTAAATAAGGGCCTAAGTATTTGACTTCTGCGGCTTTTGGAGTGACGGGGTTGTTACAGGGGGACATCGCCCCATTTATGTGCATATGGAGCAGCAGGTCAATAGTGAGGAAGCGCAGAATTGTGTTTGCAGAGTCGCCATTCTGTAGTCACGTACAGGGCGCCTTTCATACTAAGGCAAGCTTTGGCTGCGGGAGCTCCGTCTGACTGATTGGGCATCGAAAACTCCCCTGTACTCCCCTGTACATGCCCTGGCTTATGGCTTTCCATGTGGCAACAAGATAATGATGCAGTAAAAAAGTCGGCGGCTCTCTTCAGGTGATGTGAGAACACACCGCATATGTAGCTAAGGCCCTTATTTAACAAGGGATAGCGAATGGTGAGCGAATGGTGAGCGAACGGTAATGACGCTCACCGCCACGAGAACGGCAGATAGCGAATCATCATTATTCCAGCCTCACCCCACAGCGCCAGCGAGCGACCTTGAACAGCGACAGGTATGACCTCTCGCTACCTGGCGCTCTCCAATGCATTTCAGTGGAGCAATCTTTAAATATTCTTAATTCATTTCTATTAATGTTTTTTTTTTTTTTTAAATGTCAAAAATTCTGTGACCACTTCTGCAATGTTAGATATTTTTTTTCTCTCAAAAAATATGGTTGTTTGGGGGTTAAAAAACTACTTTTAACCCATCGCCGCCAGCGCTCTGGGGTTTAAACAAGCATTTCAGAGCGCGAGAATTTTTTGAGCGTGATTTGTTAATGAATATGGTGGGAGCCGTTCGCTATGACCATTCGCTGTCATGCGCTCCCATACAGCGCGGAACCTGTCAAACAGCGACTCCTAACCCCGTATTCAACATTATCGCACACCGACGGGGTCGCTGTCAACAGCCGAACAACGGCCAAGCACAGCGAATACTAGCGGGCGCTGTGAAAATAACGCTACGGTCGCTCATCTGTCGCTACCTGGCGCTATTAATGAATCGGCCTCTAAATGTGACAGGGCCCTGGTGCGAACTTTAAAGGGGGCTCATACAGTAAACTTTTTCAGTCTTTTCCCTGAACTAGATGCAACTAGACAACTAAAGGCTGACACACAAAACCAGATGGTGTTCCCTTTATCTAAATGATACAAAGTGAGCACAAATATAATAAATAAGGTGGTGGAGCAACAATGATAGGCCCCCCTGACCTTCTGGGTCCTGGTGCAGTCGCACACCCTCGAGTTACAGCCCTGGATACCAAATGTCAAACTGACACTAAACTTTGGGGGTTATTCATCAAGGGATAGCGGCAGGTAGCGCCTCGTAGCGGCAGGCAGCGTTTGGTGAACTCAGCGCGCTGTACGCAAACAGGAAATCAGCTACAACATCATTTTAAATTATGAAGCAATTACATCAATACAAAAGTGCTTCACGTGCAGTAACCCACTTACCCCAAAAGGTTAGATAACAATCTATAACAAATCAAGCACAGAGCAACTTATAAAACTTTTAAATCAGTCCAAAAAATGAAAGAGTGGATCCCAAAGTGCATGCACTTCTCCAAAGAGTGATTTGAAGTAATTTCACTTCAAAAACACCTTCAGTGTAACCCTTCACCATTTCAGTAAACCCTTACCAAAATGTGGGTAATGGAAAAGCCTTATTCAGACAATGACCAAGTAGAACACTGATGCCCAGAAAGATTGCAGTCCAATAACGAAGAATAACGAAGAAGATAGTGGACACAGTCCAGGTACAACTTCGCAGAGTATAAAAAAAAATCCAAAAGAACGATCTAGCGTAATATTGTTTAATAAAAAGAGATTTCTAAAAAGTGCCACTCACTATACTCACATAAAAAATTAGAGAGAAACAAGCAATTGAAGAAAAGAGCGACTTTCACCAATCCTCAGTACCACCTAGGCCGACAGTAGGTTCGGGGGGGAGGCGCAGATCCAGATAGAACCTAGGTGATCAAGCCGCCACTGCCACCGCCAACACGTTTCGTTGCCAAAGCTACTTTTTCAAAGCCTGTACACAAAACCACATTTATGAAAGCAATTCTGGTGAGCGACACAAACATGTAGCGTCCGATTCATCATTACAGGTGACTCAGCGTATAGCTCCGGCGCTCTAGCTTCCAGGGAGCCAGGTATTACCTGTTGCTACCTGTTGCTCTCCCAAACATTTCAATGGACAGTCCTTTTTTTCTGTTTCAACAGGTTTTTATTTATTTATTTTTTTATCTCAAGTTATTGTGTCACCTAGAAAAAATTTTTGAAAACTTTTTTGATTTTTATTTTTTTATGCAGAATTAGAAGTCTGGCAATAAAATGTTATTGTCCCAGTGTTAAAACAATGTCATTCCATGTGTTTTCGCTTTGTTACTGGAGGATATGTGTTCAAAAACATACTTTAATCACACAGCGTCTGGCGCTCTATGCTACAGTGACTAGCTTTAGAGCGCCGACGCTGTGTGTGTGTGTGTAATTTTTTGATAAGTATGGTGTGAGACGCTGAGAGTCTGTTGCACTGAGCTGGCGCTACTTTTCGCTCCCTGCAGTGCTGTATTGGCGTTAGAGCGCCCAACATATATCACATTCATCAATGTGGGCTAGGTTACTAGAGCGACCTAGATGCTTTGTTACAGCGCCCGATACCCACACATGAGCGTCTACTAGCGGTTGCTCTAAGCGCCGCTATACAGACGCTCATCTGTCGATACCTGACGTTAGTAATGAATAAGCCTCCACGACTGGCCTTTCAACGGCAATGGCCATTAATGTTTCTGTTCCCATGATGGGATCCTGTACCAGTGAATGGAGATCTGCAGCAAAATCGCTCAACCCTTCCACCTCCAGCAGCCTTAATATGGCGCCGGTAATGAGAACAGCAACAGGAAACACACTGGTAGGGGCAGTCTATAAAGAAACCATTCAGAAATGAGAGTCTGGGAAGCGTCTGTGGCCTCAGGCGGTAACTCACATGTCCTTTTAAACCATCAAACTGCTAGCCATTAGCCCAATTCACCTCATCTCCTAACATCCCCCCATCAAGAGACTTACAACATGACACAGTTTTTTGTTTTGATCTTTTGGAGCATTACTCTTATCAATCAGTATTATATATCTGGGGGTCTTAGAATGAAACATTTCACTGTAGGGATTTTGCCTGTAATCCTTATCCAGCCAGTTGTTTATCTGTATAAGAATATATATGTTCATATAAGAAATAAAGCTATACTGTACCTTAAAGGCTAACCTGACTATATTTAAAGAAGGAAGCCACCCAAGAAATGGACTTTCTTGGGTTTTTTGTTCCTCTCTGGGGGGGGGGGGGCAATATGGGATGCCCCGCTGTGTGTATCCCCCCAGATCACATGTAAACTCACTTTTTACTCATTTCCACAGCACATACACAGACTTTTATGCAGACGACACTCAGATCTACCTCTCTGGCCCGAATCTCTCTTCTATCCTCTCGCGCCTTCCTGACTGCCTAACAGCCATCTCTTCCTTCATGACATCTCGCTCTCTTAAACTAAACATGGACAAAACTGAACTGGTCATTTTCCCACCATCTCACTCCCCTCCCCTCTCTAACACCACAATCTCTGTAAATAATCTTACAATAACTGCAACTCCTCAAGCTCGATGCCTGGGTGTCATTCTGGACTCCTCTCTCTCCTTCAGACCTCGCATTCACTCCCTAGCCACCTCCTGTCGCCTCCAACTCAAAAATATCTCTCGCATCCGTCCCTTCCTCTCACCTGTCACCACTAAAATGTTAGCGCACACCCTGGTCATATCCCGACTGGACTACTGCAACACCCTCCTCTGTGGTTTGCCAACAAACAGACTGGCTCCCCTCCAATCTATCCTAAACTCTGCTGCTCGCCTCATCCATCTCTCCTCTCGCTTCTCCAGTGCTACTCCCCTCTGTCAATCCCTCCACTGGTTACCTGTCTCCCATAGAGTTCAGTTCAAACTTCTAGTGCTAACCTACAAAGCTCTCTCTAACAAGGCCCCTTCCTACATTTCATCTCTGATCCTGCATTACCAACCAAAGCGCAACCTCCGCTCTGCCTCTGACATTCTCCTGTCCTCTTCCTTGGTTACTTCCTCGCACTCCCGCCTTCAAGACTTCTCCCGTGCCTCTCCACTTCTCTGGAATGCACTCCCCCATTCGATCCGCCACTCTCCATCACTCCAAGCCTTTAAAAGCGCCCTCAAAACTCACTTCTTCAGACAAGCATATGACCTGGCTTAAGCAACTACTATAACCTTCAATGGCACATGCAGCCATACTCAAGCTCTACCACTTGTGACCCCGCCCCCTTTGTCTCCACCCCCATCCTTTAGACTGTAAGGGCAGGACTCTCCTCCCTATTGTCTCCTGTGCTCACAACACTTGGTTTTAACCTGTGGCATCTAATTTTGTATTGTTCTCTGTGCTATATGTTTTACCTTGTCTGTATTCTTAACTTGTAAAGCGCTACGGAAGTTGATGGCGCTATATAAATAAACAATAATAATAATATCTGCGGCACTTATTTCACTTAGATTTTCTTTGCGGGACTTCTGACATCTGAATAGAGCGAGTGCTGCCGGCCACATCCCTGTACCTACACATAGCTGTAGGCGTGCCCACATGGCCATTCAGAAAGATTTGGTGTGGGTGCCTGCCTAGATAGAGGGATGTTGGGGATGCGCCCTAGGTGCGGGATTGTGAAAGAGGTGAGTGGATCAAGTGATCTGGGGGATTTCATGAAGCAGAGTATTCCAATTCGAGGTGCCCCAAAAAGAGGTAGACCTCCCCAGAGTCTTATAGACTGGAGGGAGGTTTTGCTCCTCTTTAATGGGAAGCTTTCAAAAATACTTAATCATATATGATGTTACGTAACAAAAGTAGCACAACCCTGCACCCTGTGTGGCTCCCGCTGACAGATATTCAAGTCTGCCAGGCACAGAAGGTACGTGGAGATAACCCCGAAGGCCTGTGCATGCACTGTTGGATATAGGATTTAGGTACATTTATGTCAGTACCATGGGGTTTGGCATCGTTTTAGCATTTGCATTGTGACGAAATATGAAAGGACCTTGATGCAGATGTTAAATGAGGCCCTATCATGGCTCATACAGTAATATGTTTCCTATTGTTTTGACAAAATGGGATACAGTTCAATTACCAAATACTGGAACAGAGGAGCCAAACAGTTCTTACTTCCTGTAAATGTTGTCAGGCGCAGGTTTACTGGGGGAAGATCATGTCAGAATAATCATGCAGATTTCTTTGACAATGTTACTAAAGTATTAGATGAAGATGGTACTGTAGATATCGCCTATCTGGAGTTTAGCAAAGCCTTTGACACTGTACCACATAAAGAGCTCATAGATAAGTTATTGTAATTAGGACTAAATCCCTGGATAGTTCAGTAGGTTTCCAGCTGGCTGAAGGATCAGTATCAGAGTTATCGTTAATGGTGTGCATTCTAAAGAAACGCGATTTAAAAGTGGTGCACCTAAAGATCCACTCTTTTGATTACGTTTGTAAGTGACATGAGAGAAGGCTTGGCAGGTAAAGTTTGTCTGTTTGCCGATGATACAAAGGTGAGTAATAGGGTGGATATTCCTGGAGGTGTCTTCAACCTGGAAAATGATTTGGCTTTACTGGATAAATGGTCAAGCCAGTGGAAACCAGAGTTAATTACTCGGGGAGGCCGATTCATTAATAGCGCCAGGTAGCGACAGATGAGCGACTGTAGCGTGATTTTTACAGCGCCAGCCAGTATTCGCTGTGCTTGGCCGGCGTTTGCTTGATGACAGCGACTCAGTCGGTGTGCGGTAATGTTGAATACGGGCTTAGGGGTCGCTGTTTCACAGGTTCAGCGTTGTATGTGAGCGCCTGACAACGAATGGCCAGAGCGAACGGCTTGCTTCATATTCATTAAAAATCAAGCTCCGAATTTGCTGGCGCTGTCCATTCCTTGTTTAAACCCCAGTGCGCTGGCGGCGATGGGTGTTAACTAGTTTTTAACCCCTAAACAACCATATTTTTGGATTGTAACATTATACATGTTTTTTGAATCATTTTGTAATATGAATACATTAATATCAGACCTGTAAGATCAATTCTGCACAAATTTTTTTTTTTAATTTTTTTTACTTTAACCCTTTAAGTGCCAGCCTACCTGGAGTTTTTGTCACACTCTGTTGCCAGACCATTTTGCACTATTTTGCGCTCCCCATGTTCAAATGTGATTTTTGAAGGGATTTCCAGGGATTTCCCAGGAAAATGATATATTGTTTTTTTCAGCAGAGTCTGGGCTTTAACATGAAATGTCTTGTTTGTCATTTTTTAGGTGTATTCTCAATATTTTTGGTTAAATATGTGCAAAAAAAAAAAAAAAAAAAAAAATTTTTACATATTGTAGTTTTTTTTTGTAATAAAAAATGTAAGTTTGTCAATGAAATCTTATTGCGTGTGAAATCCCAATTTCTCCCGGTTACAGCGGTACCACATATGTATAGGTAGACACCCTTTCCTGCCCAGGAGACTCCCCCAAACTGAAACAACGCTTTAGGGGATTTTCAGATAAAATACAACTGTGCTACGCAATATGCGCACCTTGCAGTTTTTCCAGAAAAACAACCCTTTACATTTGAAATACCCCCAACAAACTATATATTCTCTGGAAGTACACACCTCAGGCTTTCTAGGCGTACCAGGCTTGTTGATGTGGCCATAGTTTTCTGGAAGTAATCCCTCAATGGATTCTTTGGTTGCAAAGAGTTTCCCTAAAAAAAGGATAAAAAAGCAGAATCAAAGCCACATTTTCCTAAAAAAACTATATACAAACAAGAAAAAACAAGTTTAATCTGGAAACGCAACATCCCCCGAACAGAACAATACCCAACATGCATAGGTTCTGTCAAGGGAAGAGTTGCCAAACACCCCAAAGTAAAGGATGTGCGTAACGGTAATTTTACTTGAAAATTTCAGCTCTGCAGACAAAGTGCGCACCTTGCGATTTTTCAACCAAAACAACCCTTGACATTTGGAATATCCCCCATAAACCATATATTCCCTGAAAGTACACACGTTAAGCTTTCTAAGGGTACCCAGCTTGTTGTAGTGGGCTCATCTTTCTGGAAGTAATCCCTCAAAGAATTCTTTGTTTGCGCAGGGTTTCCTTAAAAAATTTATAAAAAAGCTGAATAAAAAACACCTTTTCCTAAAATATAAATATGCAAACCAGAAAAAACAAGCTAAGTCTGAAAGCGCAAGGTCCCCCGAACAGAACAATACCCAACATGCATAGGTACTATTAACCGTTTTAATTGCCAGCCTACTTGAGATTTTGTCACCCTCTGTTGACAGGCCATTTTTCCCCATTTTGCGTCATGTTTTGCGCCATTTTTGCTGGAACTTTCAGGAAAATTATATAGATATTTTTTTGCAGCAGAGTTTAGGCTTTAACATGAAATGTCTTGTTTGTAAATTTTTTTTTTTTTTTTTACAATATTATTAAGTAAAATTAATAAATAAATAAATAAAAAATGTTTTAAAAAAATTGACTCCTTTATTTTAAATAAAAAATGTATTTTATTAAGGAAAATCATATTGCATGTGAAAGCCCCATTTCTACCGATTAGAACGGTACCACATATTTATCGGTAGCCCCCCCATTCTTGCCCAGGAGACCCCCCTAACTGAAACAAGTATTTTATAACATTCACAAAAAAAATACAACTACCATCCACACTACAAAGGGTTAAATCGAGAAAAAAAATGACATAGGGTCCCCCCTCCCAGGGGAGGGAGACCCCATTTTTTTTTTGATTTTTAAGGGTTAAAAACCCTTAAAAATCAAAAAAAAAATTGACGTGGGGTCCCCCTTACCCACAGTAACCAGCCCGGGACCAGCTATGGGGGCTTGTAGGCACAGAGTGGGGGGGCCAGCTTTTGTGGCCCCCCCACCCTGCAGCCTACGAGCCCACATAGCCCATGTGGGCCCGGGCTCTTCTGCCCCCCCCTGGCCTTTGGGGAGGCAGGTAATGGGGGTGCCAGGGGTTAATGGCAAGCCACCCGCTAGCGCAGGTGGCTTGCCATCCCCCCAGCCTTGTGAACTGGTATAGGGGTCATGGACCCCTTACCAGTTCACAAGGGGTTAAATGTAAATAATCACACAGACACAAGCATAGAAAAAATATTTTATTATTTATTTATTTTTTTTTTTTTACACTGTACTCACCTCCCATCCATCCTGGAGCCCTCTGTCCCTCGGCGATCACTGGCTTCTGCTCACTTGCTAGAAGCCTTTTATAGCTGCTGGATGACAGAACACAAAGGGTTAATCAAAAAAAAAAATGACATAGGGTCCCCCCTCCCAGGGGTGGGGACCCCATTTTTTTTTTGATTTTTAAGGGTTAAAAACCCTTAAAAATCAAAAAAAAATTGACGTGGGGTCCCCCTTACCCACAGTAACCAGCCCGGGACCAGCTATGGGGGCTTGTAGGCACAGAGTGGGGGGGCCAGCTTATGTGGCCCCCCCACCCTGCAGCCTACGAGCCCACATAGCCCATGTGGGCCCGGGCTCTTCTGCCCCCCCCTGGCCTTTGGGGAGGCAGGTAATGGGGGTGCCAGGGGTTAATGGCAAGCCACCCGCTAGCGCAGGTGGCTTGCCATCTCCCCAGCCTTGTGAACTGGTATAGGGGTCATGGACCCCTTACCAGTTCACAAGGGGTTAATAGTAAAAAATCACACAGACACAGAGAAAAAAAAAACTTTATTTTTCTTTTTTTTACACTGTACTCACCTCCGATCCGACGTCCCTCGCCGCTGTCTGTCCCGCGCCGCTGTCACTGACAGATGCCGGTGGTGATCGGCGCAGGGCGGGTGACAGGTGAGGGGGCTCCGATCGGAGCCTCCTCACCTGACATCCGCCCTGCTCCGATCACCACCGGCATCTGACAGATGCCGGAGCTCGGAGGGGGTATAGGAGGAGCGGGATGACGTCATCCCGCTCCTCCCACAATGGGCGGAGCTAAGCGGCGGCGGCCATCGCCGCCATTACAAGAGGTGAGGACCCGGAAGAGGGTCCTCACCTGAAGACTGCGCAGCCCAGGGGGGGGATCGGACCCCCCCCTGGTGAAGAGGAGACCCGGACAGAAGGCTCGGGCGCGGAGGTGAGTAAATGACAGTTTGTTTTTTTTTTTTTTTTACAGCGCCGATGTCAGCGCTGGAAACGGGGGGGGGGCGGCTGGTTTCGGGCCCCCCCCTGAAGACGGAGGACGACGGGGGGGCGATCGGATGCCCCCCGCGGGAAGAGGGGACCCCAAGCTTCACGGGGATACCGGAGGTAAGTGTTTTTTTTTTCTATCTTTTTAACTGTTTGTGGGAAATGCCAGGCACGTAGTTTCTACGTGCTTGGCACTTAACGGTAGGAGAGGCAACCACGTAGAAACTACGTGCTTGGCATTTAAAGGGTTAAAAAAAAACCAACATTGCAGAAGTGGTCTCAGAATTTTTGACATAAAAAAAAAAAAAAAAAATTACCAATTAATTATGATTAATTAAGCATTGCTCCATTGAAATGCATTGGACAATGCCAGGGAGCGACAGGTCATACCTGGCGCTGTGAAGGAATTTGCAGCGGCGCTGTTCGTTGCAGTCGGCTCTCGCCGGCGCTAGCCTCATTTAGCTTGATAAATGCGTCATTGTGACCGCCGCCGGGCCGAGTCGGTAGCCGCCGATAGCTGGCGGTACCTGGCGCTCGTCAGACACTACCTGGCGCTAGCCCGTGATAAATAAGGCCCTAAATGTAAAATCATGTATTTGGGTAGAAAGAATCCCCAATCTTAAGTACTGTATAGGCAGTACTGTTATCCAGGATTCCGAGGAGAGATTTGGGATACTACAGCTTTGGAACATGACAATAGAGCCTGCACCCCCTCCCTTCACCTATTATGTGGACACTGTGGATTAGAAATGACTCTGCTGGGATGTGACAACTGATTCTATCAAATGTATAGGAACACAAGCAACAGGGGGAGAGGGGGGAGCACAGCCAGGTTGTTTGAAGCATAATTTCAGGCTTTTACAGGCCCATGCTAATTATTATGCAGCATCATAGCTCCAAGGGTCCCACCCACATGCTTCAGAAAATAGATAATTAGGTGAAACTGTAAACCTCAATATCTTTGCCATTCCTTCAATTTAAAACATAAAACAGTTTAGGACAGTGGCAAATGTAGCCCGACACAATGGTGTAACAATTGCCTTTGTCTGCTGTATTGCTTTAAGTGCCAAATGAAATTCACGTAGCTGCCTCTTCGTTCATTAAGTGCAAGCTACATGAATGTCATTTCCCATGTTTGCAAGATGACGCCATCTCACACAGCCAGCATAAAAAGCCACTTCCAACATCGAGATTGAGAGCAAAAGCCGGTGATTTCAGAGGAAGCCTGGTGTAGGGGCATGGGAATTTGGACGGCCACTGGGCCTCTGCGCCCTGGCCTAACAGACAAGACTATTAATGTTAAAGGCCAAACTCTGCCAAAAAACAATATATTGTTTTCCTAAAAATCCCTGGGATTTCCTGCAGTAATCACAGTTAAACATATATAGTACAAAGTGGTGAAAAATTGCCTGGCAACAGAGGGTGACAAATTCTCTAGGTAGGCTGACAATGAAAGGGTTAAAGAACTTAATTTGTACAGTCTAGAGAGTGGAGCCAGGATCGAAACCTTTCAATATGTGAAATGATTGAATAAGGTTCAGGGAAGTGTTTTTAAGAAGAAACTTAAACCGGACCTTCAGCGTGATTTAATGAAAAGCCCAAACTCTTAAAAAACGGTTCCCCAGCATCTAAAATTAAGATATTTTACGTTTTTAGTCACTAACTTATTATTCTTTCCCCCACTGGGTTGCAACTCTGTTCAGGAATTTAGGATACGGGCGCCGCCATCTTGACTCAGAAGCATCACACTTACTGAGGAGAGGAGAGTGGGATAAGGTACAGGGGGGCGGGTTTTAGCTGTGCTTTGCTCAGACAGAGCAGAGCTGGGGTCAGGTAACGGTCAGCAGTCCCAGAATGCAGAGCAGCACAGTCAGGAGGCACTTCCTGTTTGCAGGCTGCCTGATAAGATGGCGGCTTCCATAAGCCGCCATCTTGGATGTTTAAAGGCTCATAACATGCAGTAGATGCAGGTAGGATGATTTTTAATGTGGACAATCTGTATGTACAGGGTGTGGGAAACATATAAGATAGGCTCTTATTCAGAGTGAAGGACCGCTTTAATGATAGTTCAGGGGAAATCACCTAAAGCTATTTGGAGGGAAGATCAAGAGTAACATTAGAAAATATTATTTTACAGAAAGAGTAGTAGATGCTTGAAACAAACTTCCAGCAGAGGCAGTTAAAAAATCAACAGTAAGCAAATGTAAACTTGCCTGGGATAAGCAAACCTATCTATACTTATAATAAAGAGTATGTACACATAAGGGCAGACTCGATGGACCATATGGTCTCCTTCTGCCATCAACTGTTAATGTTTCTATGTTAGCACAAATATTATAAGTAGGTTGGAGGAGTCGTATGATGGCGCCCCATGAGATTTCAGGGCCCCAGTGCAGTTGGAACCGTATAGATTGGACGACCAGAGATTCTTACACAAATAGGCTTTTATTGCCTAAAGGCAAGGCATATTTTTTTACTAAATTTTTTCTGCTTTGTGTCAATAGTACTATGCCCATGAGCCCATCTGTTACCACACAGAATGTTAAAAGGAGATAAAATCCTTGTCTAGCATGGCTGCAGTGTGCCTGTGTGATATTGCTTCTTCACACAATACAGGCTGTCTGAAGCTTGGGATAAGCAGCCTACACCAAACTAAGAGAGAGATTGACTTCAGAAAAGAGATCAGCATGTCTGTCATGTTATACACACTCACACACTGAATCACCAGATGCTGGAGGGGGTGAATGTAACTCTATCAATGTATGTAATGGATTCATGTGTTACTGGCTAGAAATAAAGCATTATTTCAACAAGATTTAGGGTAATTTGGACTATAGCTCTGGGTTTTTTAGAAGCAGAATTATCAAACTTGTGCCACGATGGCCACTCCCATGCAGTTCAGTAGCATAGAATCCGCCTGCTATTCCACATCTGCATGTGGTTTAGCTCTCTCACATAGCTTAAATCACTGATTGCCCAGAAGGGGGTGGGGGGAGAGGGTAGAAGAGCAATTTACTAAACTTGATTTGTTGATTGGCGGTCCACTTTAAAGTGGCTCTCTAGCCTAATTCTTCCACAGGGGTCTCTGCTTCCCCCTATTCCACAGATTTAGACAAGAAGCTGCATAGCATGCCTGGAAATCGGGCATCTCTCAGGTCTGTCTCTCTACCCCACTCACAGGTCCCACTTTCATGCAGACCCTATTGGTGGAGCAGTAAACATATGGATACGGCAGCCACTGCAATGGAATTTCAGAAAAAGTTATATATTCTTATTTATCTTAGGCTTTCTATGGAGTTTTTAGTGGACTTTCCCGGGGGATGGGGACAAAAAAAGCTAAGGGCTGTTTTGTCAGTGGGACAACCTTAAAAAATAAATTCAATTTCCAAGTTTAAAAATATATATTTCTATGAGGACGGCATAAGAAAATATTAGTATAAAATATAAATGTAACTTCTTCCATGTTGAGTTAAAGAATAAAGTATTCTCCACAGATCTGCACAAGTGAAACTGAAACTAATGGCAAAATATGTTGGCGATTGGGTTCAAGCTACACAAAGGGTCACACAAGGTCTCCAGGGTGTGTCAAGAGTCAAGGCCTTACAGATGTCCAGATATGTGCCACCATGCTGCTGCCAGATGGTATTCCACTCTTGGAAAGCTTTGTCCGTAGTTTATCCTATTGTCACGGCTCTATGTCATTTGGCTAATTTTAGTTGTGGGAAGAGATTTGTTTAATCCCTAACCATTGGGATTACTTCATTTATATCAATTATTAATATAATTCATAAGATGAACATGGGACTGACATGGACCAGGAAGGCCAAGGCGTAACACAGCAGTAAGGTTAAAGTGAATCAGAAGACAGGATTTTGACTATCCTGGGTTCTGGACCTTGCCTTGGGGCACCCGGATCGGGGATGCCCCACTGTGTGAAAGCCCCCAGGTCACCCGATCTGACTCACCCTTCCCCGGTCCTATGGCGCATGAGCGGCCAATCAGCGCGCTTGGATCCGCTCCTGCCCCTTCGTCTAAGAGCTTGTCTAAGGTGAGTGGATCCGAGCACGCTGGTGGACACACCCCTCGCTACCCTCTAACAGGGAGCGAGCCTGCACCGGCCTGTCACAAGTGCCTGGCGCAGCCACGTGCCCTGCTAAAGGGATAGTGGGGATGCGGCCGCTGCTCACGCATTCGCCATTGTACCGGGAAACAAGGTGAGTTTCTGGGCGACCTGGGGAGTTTCACACAGCGGGGCATCTTTATTCTGGAGGCCCCAGCGGGAGGGAATGTAGCAGCCCTGGAATCTTATTATCCACATGTTACCTGGTGTTGCACTATATTGGTGATACTTGTGCTATAAGCATGTAGGGCCACCATCAGGAAATTTTTGGGCCCTAAAAACCACAATGTCTGCCACCCCCTTCCATGACTTAATAATGTGTTGGCTTAGCTCCCACTCTGACATTCAGTTATAGGGCATGAATACTGGGTGAGCCTGGTTGCCTATGGGCAAGATTATATGGGAAAATGAAGTTCTTACTATGGTCCCAACCATCACATGTAGGTTATGGGGGGGGGGGGGGGGGGCAGTAAACGAATGCCTTCGTCATCATCATCGCTGATATCACAGTGGTGGCAATGATAATGTGGCAGCATGTTATGGAGGGTTCAAGGAAGGGCTCCCCAGTTCACTTTTGGCCAAGCCCCATACTGGAGTGTTGACTGTCTTGCCCTGATGGGTGGCCCTGGGAATATTGGACTAAGATATCCTTCGAGGGATAGGTTGAATGCCTCATTGTTCCTGAGCTCTGAGTGGAAAATAAAGACCATCTTCATATAGTAAATAAAGGAGAACTGTGGATAGAAACACAGAAGGTTGACTGCAGAAGGAGACCATATGGTCCATCTAGTCTGCCCTTATGTATATACTGTATGTACTATTTATCTTAAGATAGCTGTGTGCTTATCCCAGGAAAGTTTAAATTCACTGACTGTCGATTTTCCAACTACCTCTGCTGGAAGTTTGTTCCAAGCATCTACTACTCTTTCTATAAAATAATATTTTCTAACATTGCTCCTGATCTTCCCTCCAACTAGCTTCAGGTTGTGCCCCCTTGCTCTATCATTAAGCTTCTTTTTAAAAACACTTCCTTCCTGAACCGTATTTAGTTTTTTTCACATATTTAAAGGTCTCAATCATGTCCCCCCTCTCCCTTCTTTCCTCCAGACTGTACAAATTAAATTCTCTCCTGATAAGTCTTAAGTTTAAGTCCTTCCACCATTTTTGTTGCCCGCCTTTGGACACGTTCTATTTGAATAATGTCTTTTTGCAGGTAAAGGTCTCCAGAACTGCACACAGTATTCTAGCTGTGGCCTCACCAGGGCTCTATACAGCGGCATCACATCCTCCCTCTTCCTACTGGTGATGCCTCGAGCTATGCAGCCGAGCATCCTGCTTGCTTTTCCCACTGCCTGGCTACACTGTCCACTCATGTTGCAGCTATCAGTAATCAGTACCCCTAAATCTCTCTCCTCCGAGGTCCTGGCTAACACAATACTGCCCATACGGTGCTCAGAGCAGGGATTCCTTCTACCCAAGTGCAGGATTTTACATTTAAAGACATTAAACTCTAGTTTCCACAGTTTTGACCATTTATCCAGTAAAGCTAAATCATGTCCATGTTGCAGACTCCTCCAGGAGTGCCCACCCTATTGCCAGGAGTTCCCACCCTATTGCCAGGAGTGTCCACCCTATCGCCAGTAGTGTCCACCCTATTGCCAGTAGTGCCCACCCTATTGCCAGGAGTGCCCACCCTATTGCCAGGAGTGCCCACCCTATTGCCAGGAGTGTCCACCCTATTGACAGTAGTGCCCACCCTATTGCCAGGAGTGCCCACCCTATTGCCAGGAGCGTCCACCCTATTGCCAGTAGTGCCCACTCTATTGCTAGGAGGGCCAACCCTATTGCCAGGAGTGCCCATCCTATTGCCAGGAGTGCCCACCCTATTGCCAGGAATGTCCACCCTATTGCCAGGAATGTCCACCCTATTGCCAGGAGTGTCCACCCTATTGCCAGAAGTGTCCACCCTATTGCCAGAAGTGTCCACCCTATTGCCAGGAGTGTCCACCCTATTGCCAGAAGTGTCCACCCTATTGTCAGGAGTGTCCACCCTATGGCCAGGAGTGTCCACCCTATTGCCAGGAATGTCCACCCTATTGCCAGGAATGTCCACCCTATTGCCAGGAGTGTCCACCCTATTGCCAGGAGTGTCCACCCTATTGTCAGGAGTGCCCACCCTATTGTCAGGAGTGCCCACCCTATTGCCAGGAGTGTCCACCCTATTGCCAGGGGTGTCCACCCTATTGCCAGCAATGTCCACCCTATGGATGGCAGAAGGATTTGAGTCTGTTTAATCACATTAAACTTCACTTACTCGTGATGTTTAAGGTTTTTTAAGTTTCTTACATAAACAAAACATATTGATTGTTCAAAATGCACCCAGAAAACATGTGTGTTGTCTCCAATGTGTGTGTGTTGTCTCCAATGTATGTGGTGTCTCCAATGTATGTGGTGTCTCCAATGTATGTGGTGTCTCCAATGTGTGTGGTGTCTCCAATGTGTGTGATGTCTCCAATGTGTGTAGTGTCTCCAATGTATGTGGTGTCTCCAATGTATGTGGTGTCTCCAATGTATGTGGTGTCTCCAATGTGTGTGTTGTCTCCAATGTGTGTGGTGTCTCCAATGTGTGTGTTGTCTCCAAAGTATGTGGTGTCTCCAATGTGTGTGTTGTCTCCAATGTGTGTGGTGTCTCCAATGTGTGTGTTGTCTCCAATGCGTGTGGTGTCTGCAATGTGTGTGGTGTCTCCAATGTGTGTGGTGTCTCCAATGTGTGTGGTGTCTCCAATGTGTGTGGTGTCTCCAATGTGTGTGTTGTCTCCAATGTGTGTGTTGTCTCCAAAGTATGTGGTGTCTCCAATGTGTGTGTTGTCTCCAATGTGTGTGGTGTCTGCAATGTGTGTGTTGTCTCCAATGTGTGTGTTGTCTCCAATATGTGTGGTGTCTCCAATGTGTGTGGTGTCTCCAATGTGTGTGGTGTCTCCAATGTGTGTGGTGTCTCCAATGTGTGGTGTCTCCAATGTGTGTGGTGTCTCCAATGTGTGTGTTGTCTCCAATATGTGTGGCGTCTCCAATGTGTGTGGTGTCTCCAATGTGTGTGGTGTCTCCAATGTGTGTGGTGTCTCCAATGTGTGGTGTCTCCAATGTGTGTGGTGTCTCCAATGTGTGGTGTCTCCAATGTGTGTGGTGTCTCCAATGTGTGTGTTGTCTCCAATGTATGTGGTGTCTCCAATGTGTGTGTTGTCTCCAATGTGTGTGTTGTCTCCAATATGTGTGGTGTCTCCAATGTGTGTGGTGACTCCAATGTGTGTGGTGTCTCCAATGTGTGTGGTGTCTCCAATGTGTGTGGTGACTCCAATGTGTGTGGTGTCTCCAATGTGTGTGTTGTCTCCAATGTGTGTGGTGTCTCCAATGTGTGTGATGTCTGCAATGTGTGTGGTGTCTCCAATGTGTGTGTTGTCTCCAATGTGTGTGTTGTCTCCAATGTATGTGTTGTCTCCAATGTGTGTGTTTTCTCCAATGTGTGTGTTGTCTCCAATGTATGTGGTGTCTCCAATGTGTGTGGTGTCTGCAATGTGTGTGGTGTCTCCAATGTGTGTGTTGTCTCCAATGTGTGTGTTGTCTCCAATGTGTGTGGTGTCTCCAATGTGTGTGATGTCTCCAATGTGTGTGGTGACTCCAATGTGTGTGGTGACTCCAATGTGTGTGGTGTCTCCAATGTGTGTGGTGACTCCAATGTGTGTGGTGTCTCCAATGTGTGTGTTGTCTCCAATGTGTGTGGTGTCTCCAATGTGTGTGGTGTCTCCAATGTGTGTGGTGACTGCAATGTGTGTGGTGACTCCAATGTGTGTGGTGTCTCCAATGTGTGTGTTGTCTCCAATGTGTGTGGTGTCTCCAATGTGTGTGGTGTCTGCAATGTGTGTGTTGTCTCCAATGTATGTGTTGTCTCCAATGTGTGTGTTGTCTCCAATGTGTGTGTTGTCTCCAATGTATGTGGTGTCTCCAATGTGTGTGGTGTCTGCAATGTGTGTGGTGTCTCCAATGTGTGTGTTGTCTCCAATGTGTGTATTGTCTCCAATGTGTGTGTTGTCACCAATATGTGTGGTGTCTCCAATGTGTGTGGTGTCTCCAATGTGTGTGGTGTCTCCAATGTGTGTGTTGTCTCCAATGTGTGTTTTGTCTCCAATGTGTGTGGTGTCTGCAATGTGTGTGGTGTCTCCAATGTGTGTGTTGTCTCCAATATGTGTGGTGTCTCCAATGTGTGTGGTGTCTCCAATGTGTGTGGTGTCTCCAATGTGTGGTGTCTCCAATGTGTGTGTTGTCTCCAATGTGTGTGTTGTCTCCAATGTATGTGGTGTCTCCAATGTGTGTGGTGTCTCCAATGTATGTGGTGTCTTCAATGTGTGTGGTGTCTCCAATGTATGTGTTGTCTCCAATGTATGTGGTGTCTTCAATGTGTGTGGTGTCTCCAATGTATGTGTTGTCTCCAATGTATGTGGTGTCTTCAATGTGTGTGGTGTCTCCAATATGTGTGGTGTCTCCAGTGTATGTGGTGTCTCCAATGTGTGTGGTGTCTCCAATGTGTGTGTTGTCTCCAATGTGTGTGGTGTCTCCAGTGTATGTGTTGTCTCCAATGTATGTGGTGTCTCCAATGTGTGTGTTGTCTCCAGTGTGTGTGGTGTCTCCAATGTGTGTGTTGTCTCCAATGTGTGTGGTGTCTCCAATTTGTGTGGTGTCTCCAATGTGTGTGGTGTCTCCAATGTGTGTGTTGTCTCCAATGTATGTGATGTCTCCAATGTGTGTTGTGTCTCCAATGTGTGTGTTGTCTCCAATGTGTGTAGTGTCTCCAATGTGTGTGGTGTCTCCAATGTGTGTGGTGTCTCCAATGTGTGTGTTGTCTCCAATGTGTGTTTTGTCTCCAATGTGTGTGGTGTCTGCAATGTGTGTGGTGTCTCCAATGTGTGTGTTGTATCCAATATGTGTGGTGTCTCCAATGTGTGTGGTGTCTCCAATGTGTGTGGTGTCTCCAATGTGTGGTGTCTCCAATGTGTGTGTTGTCTCCAATGTGTGTGTTGTCTCCAATGTATGTGGTGTCTCCAATGTGTGTGTTGTCTCCAATGTGTGTGGTGTCTCCAACATGTGTGTTGTCTCCAATATGTGTGTTGTATCCAATATGTGTGGTGTCTCCAATGTGTGTGGTGTCTCCAATGTGTGTGGTGTCTCCAATGTGTGTGGTGTCTCAAATGTGTGTGTTGTCTCCGATGTGTGTGTTGTCTCCAATGTGTGTGGTGTCTCCAATGTGTGTGGTGTCTCCGATGTGTGTGTTGTCTCCAATGTATGTGGTATCTCCAATGTGTGTGTTGTCTCCAATGTGTGTGGTGTCTGCAATGTGTGTGGTGTCTCCAATGTGTGTGTTGTCTCCAATATGTGTGGTGTCTCCAATGTGTGTGGTGTCTCCAATATGTGTGTTGTCTCCAATGTATGTGGTGTCTCCAACGTGTGTGGTGTCTCCAATGTGTGTGGTGTCTGCAATGTGTGTGGTGTCTCCAATGTGTGTGGTGTCTCAAATGTGTGTGTTGTCTCCAATGTGTGTGTTGTCTCCAACGTGTGTGGTGTCTGCAATGTGTGTGGTGTCTGCAATGTGTGTGTTTTCTCCTATATGTGTGGTGTCTCCAATGTGTGTGGTGTCTCCAATGTGTGGTGTCTCCAATGTGTGTGTTGTCTCCAATGTGTGTGTTGTCTCCAATGTATGTGGTGTCTCCAATGTGTGTGTTGTCTCCAATGTGTGTGGTGTCTCCAACGTGTGTGTTGTCTCCAATATGTGTGTTGTCTCCAATATGTGTGGTGTCTCCAATGTGTGTGGTGTCTCCAATGTGTGTGGTGTCTCCAATGTGTGTGGTGTCTCAAATGTGTGTGTTGTCTCCAATGTGTGTGTTGTCTCCAATGTGTGTGGTGTCTCCAATGTGTGTGGTGTCTCCGATGTGTGTGTTGTCTCCAATGTGTGTGGTGTCTCCAACGTGTGTGTTGTCTCCAATATGTGTGTTGTCTCCAATATGTGTGGTGTCTCCAATGTGTGTGGTGTCTCCAATGTGTGTGGTGTCTCCAATGTGTGTGGTGTCTCAAATGTGTGTGTTGTCTCCAATGTGTGTGTTGTCTCCAATGTGTGTGGTGTCTCCAATGTGTGTGGTGTCTCCGATGTGTGTGTTGTCTCCAATGTATGTGGTATCTCCAATGTGTGTGTTGTCTCCAATGTGTGTGGTGTCTGCAATGTGTGTGGTGTCTCCAATGTGTGTGTTGTCTCCAATATGTGTGGTGTCTCCAATGTGTGTGGTGTCTCCAATATGTGTGTTGTCTCCAATGTATGTGGTGTCTCCAACGTGTGTGGTGTCTCCAATGTGTGTGGTGTCTGCAATGTGTGTGGTGTCTCCAATGTGTGTGTTGTCTCCAATATGTGTGGTGTCTCCAATGTGTGTGGTGTCTCCAATATGTGTGTTGTCTCCAATGTATGTGGTGTCTCCAACGTGTGTGGTGTCTCCAATGTGTGTGGTGTCTGCAATGTGTGTGGTGTCTCCAATGTGTGTGGTGTCTCCAATGTGTGTGGTGTCTCAAATGTGTGTGTTGTCTCCAATGTGTGTGTTGTCTCCAACGTGTGTGGTGTCTGCAATGTGTGTGTTGTCTCCAATATGTGTGTTGTCTCCAACGTGTGTGGTGTCTGCAATGTGTGTGGTGTCTGCAATGTGTGTGTTTTCTCCTATATGTGTGGTGTCTCCAATGTGTGTGGTGTCTCCAATGTGTGTGGTGTCTCAAATGTGTGTGGTGTCTCCAATGTGTGTGGTGTCTCCAATGTGTGTGTTGTCTCCAATGTATGTGGTGTCTCCAATGTGTGGTGTCTCCAATGTGTGTGGTGTCTCCAATGTGTGTGTTGTCTCCAATGTGTGTGGTGTCTCCAATATGTGTGGTGTCTCCAATGTGTGTGGTGTCTCCAATGTGTGTGGTGTCTCCAATGTGTGTGGTGTCTCCGATGTGTGTGGTGTCTCCAATGTGTGTGGTGTCTCCAATGTGTGGCGTCTCCAATGTGTGTGGTGTCTCCGATGTGTGTGGTGTCTCCAATGTGTGTGTTGTCTCCAATGTGTGTGGTGTCTCCAATGTGTGTGGTGTCTCCAATGTGTGTGTTGTCTCCAATGTGTGGTGTCTCCAATGTGTGTGGTGTCTCCAATGTATGTGGTGTCTCCAATGTGTGTGGTGTCTCCAATGTGTGTGGTGTCTCCAATGTGTGTGGTGTCTCCAATGTGTGTGGTGTCTCCAATGTGTGTGGTGTCTCCAATGTATGTGGTGTCTCCAATGTGTGTGGTGTCTCCAATGTGTGTGGTGTCTCCAATGTGTGTGATAGATGTGGTGAACTAGCTGTTGGTTGTTTTAAAAGCATTTCAGCACCTCACTGGACATGATGTGTGGAAAGATGTGGCTCCAGGATGTCCTCTACTGACCAGCACACACTGAACTAATGACATGTGTTGACTCCCCTCATTTCCTCATTCACTGTGCTCATCACTGGGCCTCTAGGCGCGACTTCTGTCAACAAAATTAAGATCATCACTGTCATAATGGCCTTGGTCATTTATGTATTGAGATCCAATATTGGAGGTGGCGGCACATCTTATATGTGGTCCAGATCATCAGGACAGCCTTTGATATCACTGCAGTTGGGGGGGGGGTTATGCTATGGTGTATGTAATCATTCGTTGGCTGCTAGCTCTGAGTAGATTACCCCTTAAAGTCCCTGTCCAGGTACACACTAACTTTCTCCCCTGATGAGAATAAAATATATGGTATAAAATGAGCATCTCAAAATCTCTGTTATATGTGTATAGCTTATGCATTCTAAGCGGACAGGCTGATTCATCACTAGCGGCAGGTAGCGACAGATGAGCGTCTGTAGCAGGCATTTCTGAGCGCCTGCTAGTAGTCGCTGTGCTCGGCCGTGGTTCGCTAGGTCAGAGCAATGATGAATACATTGTGAGGAGTCGCTTTTTGACCAGTACAGCGCTGTATGGGAGCGCATGATAGCGACTGGTCAGTGCGAACGACTCACAACATATTCATTAAAAAAACATCCTCACAAAACTCCGGCGCTGAAAAATGCTTCTTGGACGCCCAGAGCGCCGGAAGCTGTGTGTTTAAAGTCTGTTTTCAGCATGTATCCACCAGTAACAAAGCGAAAACATATGGAATTACATTGTAATAACATTGTAACATGAACACATTAATGCCAGACCTGTAATGTCAATTCTGCATAAATATATAAAACATGAAAAATATTTGAAGAGGTCACAAGAGGTCACAACATTATTTGAGCTTTTGAAAAAACAAAATAAACAAACACCCTGTTTAAAAATAAATAAAAAAACGTCCATTGAAATGTATGGGAAAGCGACAGGTAGCGAGAGGTAATACGTGACGCTCTGCAAGGCTGAACGCTGAGGATGGCATAATGACGAATCGGACGCTACATGGCGTTATCCCAGTCGCTCAACAGATTCTGCTTGATAAATGTGTAATTGCGTGCCGTGTCTGGCGTTCACCTGACGCTACCTGTCGCTACCTGTCATTTACAAGGTACTACCTGACGCTATCCCTTCATGAATAAGGGCCTAAGTCTCTTTCTTCATTTCAGTTTCTAGGTTTTGGCTGAGCTGGTAAGGGAATGTCATGGTGCAGCGTTAGGAGTCATGAACATGCTTTTCTGTGGTCAGAGACAGCTTTGGAACCAGGGTGGCTTGCCGTGCTCGCTGACGCCGAAGAGCACCAAGGAATATAATGGTTGTTAGACTAAGGCCCTTATTTAACAAGGGATAGCGCCAGGTAGCGAATGGTGAGCGAACGGTAATGACGGTCACCGCCACGAGAACGCCGGCTCCTCTCCGCCGGCTCCCCTCCGCAATCACACATTTATCAAGCCGATCCTGCTTAGCGACTGACAGAGCGCCAGATAGTGAATCATTCATCATTATTCCAGCCTCACCCCACAGCGCCAGCGAGCGACCTTGAACAGCGACAGGTATGACCTCTCGCTACCTGGCGCTCTCCAATGCATTTCAATGGAGCAATCTTTAAAGTGGACCAACACCCAGGATTTTGACTGTCCTGGGTGTTGGTCCACTTAGGTGGCTGTCTGAAACCCCCCCCGATCGCCGCAAAAACTCACCTCTCCCCGCTCCCACGTGACCTCGTCCGGCCAATGACAGCGCTCAGAGCAGCTCTGGTATGCGCGTCCAAAGCCGCTTGGACGCGCATACCAGAGCGCTGTCATTGGCTGCGTCTCTCGCTTCCCTCTAACAGGGAGCGCGCCTGCGCCGGCCATTCACAAAACGGCCGGCGCGGGAGCGCGCCCTGCTAGAGGGAAGCGAGAGACGCTCCCGCGTCTCGCGCATGCGCCGTTGGATCGCCGGTAAGGTAAGGATTGTGGGCCTCCTGGGGGGTTCCTCCCCGCGGGACATCCCGATTTCGGATGCCCCGCGGGGAGGGATCTGATCGGTCTGGGAATCTTATAGATTTCCGGGCCGATCCCCCCTGGGTGTTGGTCCACTTTAAATATTCTTAATAAATTGCTATTAATTTTTTTTTTTTTAAATGTCAAAAATTCTGTGACCACTTCTGCAATGTTAGATAATTTTTTTAAGGTAAAAAAAAAAAAAAAAAAATTGTGCAGAATTGATATTACAGGTCTGATATTAATGTATTCATATTACAAAATGTTTTGAAAAACTTTTTTTTCCAAAAATATGGTTGTTTGGGGGTTAAAAAATTACTTTTAACCCATCGCTGCCAGCGCTCTGGGGTTTAAACATGCATTTCACTGCGCGAGAATTTTTGGAGCGTGATTTGTTAATGAATATGGTGGGAGCCGTTCGCTATGGCCATTCGCTGTCATGCGCTCCCATACAGCGCGGAACCTGTCAAACAGCGACTCCTCACCCAATATTCAACATTACGGCAAACCGACTGAGTCGCTATCAACTACAGAACAACGGCCAAGCACAGCGACTACTAGCGGGCGCTCTGAAAATGCCGCTACTGTCGCTCATCTTTCGCTACCTGCCGCTATTAATGAATCGGCCTCCCCGGGTCTATTCATGAAGGGATAGCGCCAGGTAGTGCCTGTTCAATGGCAGGTAGTGCCAGGTAGCGTCAGGTGAACGCCGTAGACACCACGCAATTCCACATTTATGAAGCCAAATCTGTAAAACGACTGGAACAATGCCATGTAGCGTCCGATTCATCATTATCCCAGGCTCAGCGTACAGTGCTGGTGTTCAGCCTTGTCGCTCTGAAATCGCTCTGAATCGCTTAGTAATGAATCAGCCTGTAAATTTTGTGAGGTCCAGAAGATTTGAAATGTAAAGAAGGGCAAACTTTGGAGTTCCTGCTATGGCTTCTACTCAGCTGCTTTAAGATGTATCTACACTTGGGTTTTCATTTTGTACTTCTATCTTTTAATTACTCTTTATCCTGTTTGACACCTGTACCGAAATCATATTTCATGTCAATAAATCTCTGTATTAAATAAAACCTCAATAAAATGTGTTTAAAATAGAATTTAGAAATCTGTAGCCAGGGCCGGATTAAGTGTGGTGGAGGCCCCAGATACAGTATTTTTTATCCGTTAAAATAATAGTCCAGCCAATAACTGATTGGTTGATGTCTGGCACCCGCCTACTTACTGAAAAGTCAGATTGAGTCCCTTGTGCCACCCTTGTGGGGGTGCATGCTGCTTAGGAACTCCTGCTTTGCCATTTTGGGCGAGGGTTAGTGTAGTTGCCCAGTTCCCAGCATTGAGCTGCCAGCGCTGTGCTTGGTGACATGTGCAGTGACAGCTCTGCACCCATCACTGTAGCGTTGCAGGCGGCGGCTTTGCTGCTCTTGACTCTCCATCCTGCCCTGTGGTGGCTTTGGCTGAAGGATTGCAAAAAACAAAAAAAGGTTTGCCCAGGGGGGCCCCACTGCCGCCGATAGCTTCGCCCTTCATACCAATTACTGAAAAGCCTCCTGGACCAGACCATAACCCAAAGGTTGGTGGGCAAGTGTTGCAGCAGATAGAAGTGGAAAATGACTTCACACTTGCATGATGCAGTAAACAGCACTAATGAAAAGCATCTGCCTGAGATCTTTGGATGTGGTGTGTGGAGATTAAAAAAAGTGCACATTGAGTGCAAATCTTAGGGCTGCTTGTGAGATTTTCATTTTACCGATCAGCACGCGGCATGTTGATACCCCTGCCCGATTATCTGGGCACCAGGGGTGCAGAAAAGCCCAGTGACCATTGGCCCAGAGTGTCCTTTCAGAGGAGATGCTCCGCCTCTAAGCCCTGTGTGTGACCCCCCCCAGGTCATCCACTCCAACCCACTTTCCCCAGTCCTATGGCACATGCGCGGCCATGCGGGCATGTGCCCTGCTAAAGCCATAGCAGGGGGTACAGCTGATGCTCATACGTGTGTTGGACCAGGGGAGAAGGTGACTATACCGGGTGACCTGGGGGGTTTCACACAGTGGGGCATCCCGATTCTGGATGCCTGGGGGAGACTGAATCTAGCAGCCCTGGAATCTTATATCTTGTTGTCTTTCCCTGTTATACTTGCTTACATGTATATATAAGCTTTCACATCTCTTGCAATTTTCTTATTGATACACGGAGGGATGTGTTTTATTAGTACTTTGGGGGGTCTCCTCTGCCACATCCAGCTTGGTATCAGTATCTCTATACCAACTAATGCGCGGCATTAGGCTCCCCCACTAACTGTATATCCCTTTAAAGAGTACCATTAACTTGAGATACTCCTTAATCTCTTTAATGTGTTGATTTGCATATTATGCCGTTGATCTTTCTAGTATTCATCCCTTTAGGGATTTACACTGAGGAATGGATCACTCTGACAGTTTAAATAAGGTTGGAACCTTTATAAGGTTTCCTATGGGTTGAGATGCTAATGGTATCTTTAATATTTTCAAGGCTGTTTTGTTATACGTTTTTTAACTTGCTGACCATGTGTAATAATATCATTTATTTGCCGTATTAACTTTACTGCCTTCGCCTACCTTGCCCTGTGTATCTCTACTGTCGTGTCCTGTGTTCTCTGCTGTGTGTTGTGGCGTCCCGGCTGCCTGGGCAACCGCTTGGTATTGCGGTCACGTGATCTGCCGTGACGCGCTGCCCCTCTGCGCTGGAGCCCTGGTTTCCTCCTATTGGCCAGTGTGCCTGTCAGGTGGAAGGGCTTCCGCCTGGCTGGCTGCGCTCATTGGAGGTTTTCGTGTGCTGCGACCTGGGCGGCTTCCGGGCGGCGGGGACTGCCGCACGCGCGGTTTGAGGATGCGGCACCGGCGATTGAGACGCACATGGGTGGAAGGTAAGTGGCACCTTTTTTTGTTATTTATATCCGTGTGTAGATTGTCTCCTTTATCTATGACTAAGGACCCTCCCGCGTCCGAAACGCGTTAGCACGTGAGACTCTGCATTGCCATCAGGGTTCTGATATCTGTTTTTAAGCTGCCTTTCTTTGATATTAAGATGCTTTTTACTAGTTTTGATTAAAGTATTGTTTTTTAAGGAGTGCTGACCAATCGCATTTTCTGTATTGGACTTTCAGTGGGGATTTGGGACTCCCCCCGGTCGTGCACCCATATCTGGACCTTGGTGCGGTTATACCCGATTTTTTGTTCAACTGGAATCTTATATGCCATGGGTTTTGGTCCACTTTAAAGCCATTGATGGCCTATTGTAAATGTGACCATAAGTCTAATTGTTTAGCATCAATGCTCTAGCAGATTACAGGGTCCTTTTACTAGCATGTGATATCCCATGGTAGATTATCTGCTGTATATATTTATGGCTTTCCTGATGTCATAGCATGTCAGCACAGCCAGATTTCTCATCACCCATTCCCGGGAGAAATGTTTTGGTCACCATGTGCAAACACAGGCCTTTATTTAAGAAGGGATAGCGTCAGGTAGTGGCTGGTTAATGAGAGGTAGCGACAGGTAGCGACTGGTGAACGCCAGACACGGCACGCAATTACACATTTATCAAGCAGAATCTGTTTAGCGGCTGGGATAGCGCCATGTAGCGTCTGATTCATCATTTTCACAGCCTCAGCGAACAGCGCCAGCGTTCAGCCTTGCACAGCGCCAGGTATGACCTCTCGCTACCTGTCGCTCTCCCATACATTTCAATTGACGATCCTTTTCTTCTCTTTAAACGGGGTTTTTGTTTATTTAATTTTTTTCAAAAATCACAAAAAATTCTGTGACCTCTTCTGGCACTGGATAAGCAGTTTTTTCACAATTTTTTCATTTTTTATATATTTCCTCAGAAATGACATTACAGGTCTGGCATAAAGTGTTCATGTTACAATGTTGTTACAATGTAATTCCATATGTTTTCGCTTTGTTACTAGTGGATAGATGCTTGAAAACAGACTTTAAACACACCGCCTCCTGCGCTCTGGGCTTCAAACAAGTATTTTTCAGCGCCAGAGATTTGTGTTTTTTTGCTGAATATGGTGTGTCGGTCGCTATGAGCATTCGCTAACATGCGCTCCCATACAGCGCTGTACTAGTCAAATAGCGACTCCTCACAATGTATTCAACATTACTGAGTAAGTAGCGACCCACGGCCAAGCACAGTGACTACTAGCGGGCGCTCTGAAAATGCCTGCTACAGATGCTCACCTGTCGCTACCTGGCGTTAGTGATGAATCAGCCTGCCCGTTTCAATTAGCTTATAATGATCCCGACACAGTATGTTTTACTTTTTCTGTAATTATATCTTGTACAGCGCTACGGAAGAAGATGGTGCTATATAAACAATAATAATAAATAAACTTGTTGTGGGGATGTGGCTGCAGCCCAGGGACGTAGTGTGGGATTTCTGCAGATACAGATAGTGGGGCATCCCAATTTGGGTTCTCCAATAGAGAGGAAGACCTCCGGCCTTACCATCCTACAGACTCCAGGAAGTTGGTTGCTCCTCTTTAAAACTTGTCACATTTCTCATGTGTTTAAACTCTAGAGCAGGCTGTCAAGGGTCAAATGTAAAGTCCTCGACGGCTACGTTTTCATGAGGAGAAGACATTCTCAGGGCAGCCATTTTCCCTCTGTGATCCCCTCCCTTACAATAATAAGCAAACGCTAATTACTGTCACTTGACAGCAACAATCTGCCTTTCATTTGAATAAAGATTTGTTTAATTCTGAGCAAAGCCTTTAGATTGTTTCATTCCATCTTGTTTAGTTTCTTTTAATTTCCCTGAGGGGAAGGAAGGAAGCTGATGTCATGCTAAAATGTTGCAAATGTGAAGAAGGGACACTATTCATTAAATACATTTGCTGCATAACATATATATATATATATATATATATATATATATATATATATATATATATATTTATGTGTGTGTATATCTATATATAGATAGATTTATATTTGTGTGTGTGTGTGTGTGTGTGTGTGTGTGTGTAGATTTATATTTATGTGTGTGTGTGTGTGTGTGTGTGTGTGTGTGTGTGTGTGTATATATATATATATATATATATATATATATATATATATACACATACATATACATACAGCACACTCCTGAGCTGACATAGAAGCCTATGCCTTATAATAGTCCTGGCTGCTCCCCGGCCCCGGGCCATTACCTGACCTGCCCTCTACTGTGCGAACAGAAAGATCAGCATTGCAAATAACTACACAACAGGTTGCAGGCACCACGGCGCCCAAGGTAAACAACAAGCATGTATCCAAATAACATTTTCTGAAAAAAAAAAATATATATATTTGGTATATACATGTATATTTATATAGTTTGTGGTGTTATTTGAGTGTTGCAATATGTCATTATTGCATAAATTATTATTTTTGCATATAGTAAAAACAAAATGACTGTATTATTCACCCTATAAGAACCACTTATTTTTCCCCATAAGCTGGGGGGAAATGCCTATGCGTCTTATATGGCGAAGGTGAACCCCCCATTTCCAATTCGCCGCTGAATCCCCATATAATATACAGCGTGCAAAATACCCCCATAACAAAGTAGTGTGGCAGATCCCCAATTCCCAACCGCCACGGAATCAAGTTCTGTACTGCAATCTGAAAGCCACCAATCTCCGCAGCCAGCGAGCAATTGGCAGTACAGAGAGAGGTGCACTGATGTCAGTGATACATCAGCGTGCGCTGGCTGTGGAGAGTGGTGGCTTCCGAATTGCAGTGTAGCTATGAATTTTTTTTTACACTTACTTGATTCAGCGGTGGTTGGGCGTTTGGGGGATCTGCCACATTACCGTGTTATGGGGGAATTCTGCACGCTGTATATTATATGTGGAGGGGAGCGTCGGCCTTCTGCTTGTTTTTGAGGATGGGGAAATCTGCTACAGTACCTTGTTATGGGGGTATTCTACAAGCTGTCTGTTATATGGGGAGGGGGATTCTGCATGTTGCTTGTTTTTCGGGATGGGGGGGATCTGCCACACTACCTTCTTATGGGGGTATTTTGCACATTGTATATTATATGGGGAGGGGGATTCTGCATGCTGCTTGTTTTTTAAGATGGAGGGGATCTGCCATACCTGTTATAGGGGTAATTGGGGGGATTCTGCCATGTCCTGTTTGGTTCTGAATATCTTTTTCTTTTTTTTTCCCTCCTCCAAATCCTAGGTGCGTCTTATATATTGAGAAATGCAGTACTATAAAAAAATTAGAAAGTTATCGATACACATACAGAACTGGTTAAATAGGACCTAAGGCGCATATGCTCAACCTGTGGCCCTCAGAGGCATCTGATGTTGCCCCTGACCTACCGTTAGGGAAGTGGGATGGGTAAATAGAATAGAAGGAGGTTGAAATTAGAGTAATAATGGAGGGGTGCATTGGCAAAGAGAGGTGTCAGTAGTGGCTTGGAGGAATATGATGACCCAACAAACCCCCTGGGGGAAATTTCTAGCACTATAACAAGATAACAGTTGTATATTTAGCATTGGTAGGCATTTAGATAGGTTGGGTATTGGAGATACGGTTTGGGACTGATGGGGGGAAGGGGCTATAAATATGCCACCCCCTAAATTTGGAGGTATGGAGTTTGTGGAGACAGTTGGTATCATGGTTGTTGTAGAACATCTCATTTTAAACCTATTAACTAACCCTTAAAGTGGACCAACAGTCAAAAATAACTTAAACCGGATCAAAACAACACACACCCCTCCCTAGGACAATTTAAATAGCTGCACATAAAAATGAATTAACCTTTTTCGAACTTCTGCTGTGGTATATTTTAAAAACAAAATGACAGCTTGTGGATCTGCAAGCCGTCTGCAAACAGGAAGTGCTGCTGGGCTTCCTGTTACTGTGCATTATCAGTTATGTCAGTTGAAACCAGGCACCAGGAGAGGAAGCTCCAAAATCGCCGCTACCACTAGAAATTCAGGAGGTGTTTCAGCTTTGAGTGGATGCAGGAGCAAATGTAAGTCCTGACAATGCTTCAGTATCATGCATGCAGATGGGGCATCTGAGTTTTGGGGAGATTTCTAGAGAACCCTGATTGTCAAAGTTAGGTTTATTTAGTTTCAAAAAGAGACGCCTGAGGGGTGATCTAATAACTATGTATAAATAGATTCGGGGTCAATACAAAGATCTGTCCCACAATCTATTTATACCCCGGCGTGTAACCATAACCCGAGGGCATCCACTAAGGTTAGAGGAAAGGTGCTTTCTCCACCGACATAGGAGGGGATTCTTCTCTGTAAGAGCTGTGAGACTATGGAACTCCCTGCCAGAGGAGGTAGTAATGATGGATACAGTAAAAACGTTCAAAAGAGGCCTGGATGCCTTCCTGGCATGTAATAACATTTCCAGCTTTGGCTACTAGACCACTGGAAGGAGATAAACAGGCTGAACTGGATGGACTGAAGTCTTTATTCAGCCGCACATACTATGTTAATATATATGACTCCCGACGTGTTGCCCAATCTGCAGATTGCTTTTTATAGTGATGTCCAGCTCTAATAGGTATAGTCTGCCTAACATAGGAACTTGCACATCCTTGAGGACCTTAATGTCACCATTTAATATCAAAGTAGATACATCTGTACTTAATTTTCCTCATATGCAGGATACATCTGATCATAGGCATAAGCTCAGACAATGCTCTTAATAGGAACGTTGGAAGACTTCCTTATTGACAACCACAAAGCAGGAATAATTGGTGCCAGTCCCCATGTACTCCCGCCCAGACCTTCTCATGTGTCTTCTGATGATGGCTGTTAATGCCTTCAGGCAGACACCATTATTCTCCCATTCATACAGTTTAAAGAACACACCCTTTATCTACTACAGATAGTCAGTACAGGTCTGGTTACCTTTGAACAGATGTCAAGCCAATTTGTTGTTGCTATTTTGAATAGTGTTGGTGTAGGATAAGATCAGGTTTTTATTGCAGAATGCAACACCTGGGCAATTGGACCTCTTTTTCTGGTGGCTTGAAAGGAGCAGAAATTAAGGAGAAGAGTGAGGGGAGTCATGAGGACAGGAAGTCATTCTACCTCCTTTTAATGATGGTGGGAGGATTTTCCCTTACATTTACCTTGGTAACACCTATGTCTGTGTTGTAAATATCAGCTTACTGTTTTGAGCCACCAGGACGCAGAGGATTACAAGGAACCGGAAACTAGAATCTAACCCTTTACAATACTATGGCCCTTATTTATCAAGGGATAGCGCCAGGTAGTGTCTCACTAGCGCCAGGTATCGCCAGCTATCGGCGGCTACCGACTCCAGAACGCCAGGCGGCGGACACAATCACGCTTTTATCACGCCAAATGAGGCTAGCGCCGGCGAGAGCGTCAGCTAGCGCGGGATTCATCATGTAGCGGACTGCAACGAACAGCGCCGCTGCTAATCCCATCACAGCGCCAGGTATGACCTCTCGCTACCTGCCGCTCTCCAATGCATTTCAATGGAGCAATCTTTAAATCTTCATATTTAATTGTTATTAATGTTTATTTTTTTGTTTAAAATGTCAAAAATTCTGTGACCACTTCGGCAATGTTAGATATTTTTTTTAAGGTAAAAAAATTAAATAAAAAAAATTTGTGCAGAATTGATATTATAGGTCTGATATTAATGTATTCATATTACAAAATGTTTAGAAAAACTTGTTTAATTTTTTAATCAAAAAATATGGATGTTTGGGGGTTAAAAACTACTTTTAAGCCATAGCCGCCAGCGCTCTGGGGTTTAAACAAGCTTTTCACAGCGCGAGAATTTTTTGAGCGTGATTTGTTAATGAATATGCTGGGAGCCGTTCGCTATGACCATTCGCTGTCAGGCGCTCCCATACAGCGCGGAACCTGTCAAACAGCGACTCCTAACCCCGTATTCAACATTACTGCACACCGACTGAGTCGCTGTCAACAACCGAACAACGGGCAAGCACAGCGAATACTAGCGGGCGTTGTGAAAATCACGCTATTGGCGCTCATCTGTCGCTACCTGGCGCTATTACTGAATCGGCCTCCACGTATTGTACACGGCAAAACTTTAAACCGAAACTTCGCTGAAAACTGCCCCCCCTGCCCTGCCATCATACCCTGGCACTGAGGCAGGATGGGGAGTTACAAATAAAAAAAACACATGGAGCTGGGGGATGCGTCTCTGTGTCTGGCACCTAAGATGGCGGCGCCCACGATCCGGAGCGCAGCGCTAGGCAGGCATCTGCGCCGCTAAGGTAAGGGTTTTCTTTCTTTGCAACCCTTCCCCCTGTCCTGCCTCAGCACCAGGGTATGGTGGCAGGGCAGAGGGTCAGTTTTCAGTGAATTTCCACTTTAGGAAATACAAAAATGGTAGCGCTGATGCGGCCACCAGCTAGAGTCTTATTTAACACTAGCTCCGAAAGTGACGCAGCGAAGGATTCTTTGGTTGAAGCGGCGCCAGATAAAACCTGGCACTGTAAGTCAAAATCCCATAGAGCACAATGGGCAGAACTGGATTGAAGTGTTTAATGCTTATAATTACACACATTTATTTGTACAGAACTTGCATTCGGACTAGTCAATAATTGAATAGATATTGACAATAATTGATACGATATCACAGAATGATTTTTTTGGAGGGGTTATTAAAATTAACATTTTAATTGCGTCTTTTGCTTAATTGCTTATTTGTAACTAGGAACAACAACTAAAAGGCATCCTAAATGCACTGTAAAGTTTGTCCCCAGCAGTGATTTCTTGTAACTATAATGATGAATCGCTGACCAGCACCGGGAAAATAGAGCGCCAAGGATTTCAAGGGAAAAAATCCTAAATATATTGTAGAGCGCCCAGAATAATGGCGGCCCAAAGTGCTCCCCTCAGATAATCGGAAGCGCGGTCCAACAGGCACTGACATAGGCCGGCCAATTCCTAGTGCAACAATCAAAGCTGATCAGTAGCGTTCTGCGCAGTGACTGCTAGCGCCAATGTAGTCCACAGCACAGCAACAGACAGGGGCGGACTGGCCATAGGGAGACCCGGGACAATGCCCGGTGGGCCGCACTGCTTTGGGGCCAGTTGGGCTGCTGCTTTTAACACCCGCATTCAATCCCTGCCCCTTTAGTCTCCCTTTCAGCCCCTTGTACCCAGCCCCACTGCACCCACAAGCCAGGGAACCCCAGCCCCCAATGCTATAGCTCCAGTATCATGGTTGGGGGGCCTCAGCCAAGATGTCTTGGGCCAGCCAGGAAAAATCCAGGGCTGATTTCTGGTCCCAGTCCGCCACTGGCAACAGATAAGACCAACATACCGCCATTCCGGAGCTGGAACGCTATAGCCACAGAAAAGATGCTAAATGATGCACATCATAAAGCTACCAACTGGCTTGAAATCTACGTCATCGCTTAAAACGAATATGCCATAATTACTATAATAGAATATTCAGCACTATCAGTTTTTCTTTCTATAACCAACTGGTGGAGTGGTCATTACTACACTGGGAATCAGTGCTATTATAGATTATGCTGTGGCTGCTTGGTGCATTTTATTGGAGAAACCAATGTGTGCCATTCAAATAAGATCCAGCAGGAACAGAATATATTGTTTTAACTCATCTTGAAACCACTATTGAGATCTCTTATATCTGTTGGTAACTTTACGGCGGTGCAGTTCCTTTAAGTTCCCATAATAGTTGATTATTGACGAACATCAATGAATTCTTATTATTATTTATATACCACCATTATCTTCCATAGTGCTTTACAATGTAGTAATTACAGACAGGGTAAAACATATAGAAAGAAGTTTATGAATATAGTAATTAAATCACATTGGTACAGCATTATATATATATATATATATATATATATATATATATATATAATTGTTATAGTATTGGAAAGTGGTACACAAGATCCTATCATGTGGTACATGGCGAGGCTGTAGACTGACCTGTATCCCAACCTGATATGGTAGCATCTATACTTTCCCTATTGTTCATATGTACAAAACTGCTCTAATTTTTTTTAAATAAATATATTAAAAGAAAATCAACATTGTTGTCAAAATAGATTTCAGTGAAATTATTAAAACAGGTAACACCTACCTACCCAATCCCGTATAGCATAAAAATTGTTAATAAACATTGTTTATTTACCAGCATATACAATATATATAGAGATAATAAAATAAATATATTAAAATAAATTACATCAGTGTCAAAGTAGAATTCCAAATAGTATAGCATCAAACGTCAATTGCATATGCAAAATATATATGTAGAGTTAAATACATATCTACATTGTGGGGCAATTCAATTAACATGCAGCATTTCTTACTGGATTTCTTATCTCATTAGCATTATTATCAATGAAACCAGACCATCAACCTTCAGCATATAGACCATATCTTTTAGAAGTTTAAATCTGATTTGAGTATACAGGCACTGCATTGTATTACGTCTTTTTAGACTTTTTGTTTTTGTTACAAGTACATAACAGGCCACCTTATCCCTTTTCTACAAATTCTTTAGTATTATGCATAGTTCAGAACTCTGCTGTATTCACATACTTATTACATAAAATCTAATTTTTATTGCTCAACTTATCGACTATTAGGTAAACTATATCAAAATGAATAATTGCTCTGCTGTTAGTATTCTGATTCATTGACAGATGGTCAAGCAAAAGTCACCTAGGTATTCTTATGTTCCTATACGTAGCCTTTTGCTGAGTCATAAAGTTGTAAGTTACATAAAGAGGATGTTAAAAAGTGAAACAATACTAAAAGTTTTCCCAAGTAAAGCTACAAGTGACAAAACAAAACCAGGAGCCCAGTTCACCTGCCCAGATCTCCAGATTACAGGAATTCCAGCCATAACTTTTGTAGATTAAAGTCAGATCAGCTTACCATAGACTTTTTCCAGGAGAGACACAGCAGCCCCAGCTGTATATATATTTATATATGGTTATAGATACAGATATCCTCGGTGTGTGTTATGTCAGCCCACACAGATCCAAAGCAGGTCTGAGAATTGTCCACATGTCAACTCCACGCTTGTGATCAGATGCTGAGCTAGATGTATTTAAACTCAGGTGCTTGTAGCCTGTATGGCAGCGCTCATTGCCCTCCCCTAAAGCAGCCCAGCCAATGGAAAGCCTCCGTCAACTTCCTGCTCATAAATCACCAGAATCAGGTTACACATTTTTTTCTTCTTTCTAAAAATCATCCCACTCTCTCGCCATACCAACATCTTGTGGTTCACACAAAAACAGGACAGCTGCCTGCGGCTTGGGGACTACAGACAGGACAGTTACCGGCAGCTATTTATTACACTTGCTTGTTGATAGACCCCGATTGGAAAATATTTTGTAGTATTTCTTGTAAGATGTCGAAATTCCTAACATACAACATTGCAAAATGAACTCAGAGGCTCATTCTCTACTAGCGTCACGTATTGCCAGATGAGCATCTGTATAGCGGCACTTAGGCCCTTATTTATGAAGGAATAGTGACAGGTAGCGACTGGTTAGCGACCGGTAATGACGGGCACCGCCACAAGAACGCCGGCTCCCCACCACAATCACACATTTATCAAGCCAATCCTGCTTAGCGACTGAGATAGCGCCATATAGCGACTCATTCATCATTATTCCAGCCTCATCCCACAGCGCCAGCGTCCGACCTTGAACAGCGACAGGTATGACCTCTTGCTACCTGGCGCTCTCCAATGCATTTCAATGGAACAATCTTTAAATATTCATAATTCATTGTTTTTTAATTTTTTTTTTTTAAATGTGACATATTCTGTGACCACTTCTGCCATGTTAGATAATTTTTTTAAGGGAAAAAAATATATATTTGTGCAGAATTGATATTACAGGTCTGATATGAATGTATTCATATTACTAAATTATTTAAAAATATTTTTTTTTTTTTGGTTCCCAAAAATATGGTGGTTTGGGGGTTAAAAAACTGCTTTTAACACATCGCCGCCAGCGCTCTGGGGTTTAAACATGCATTTCACAGCGCGAGAATTTTTAGATTTTTTGATTTTTTGGATGAATATGGTGGGAGCCGGTCGTTCTGACCAGTTGCTATCATGCGCACCCATACATCACGGAACCTGTCAAATAGCGACTCCTAACCTTGTATTCAACATTATGGCACACCGACTGAGTCGTTGTCAACAACCGAACAACGGCCAAGCACAGCTACTACTAGCGGGCGCTGTGAAAAAAACGCTACAGTCGCTCAACTGTCGCTACCTGCCGCTATTAATGAATCGGCCTCCCCGAGTGACAACTAGTAGATGCTGTAAGCAGGTATCAGGCGCTGTAACCTAGCGTTGCAGTCGCTGTAGTAACCTGGTCGGCATTGATGAATATGATGTGTGTTGGACGCTCTAACAACAGTATAACGCTGCAGCGAGCGAGATGTAGCGTCAGCTCAGTGCGTCCGGCACTTGGCGCTCCACACCATATTTAACAAAAAACTACACACACACAGCATCGGCACTTGAAAGCTGTGCCGTGTAGCATAGAGCGCCATATGCTGTGTGATTAAAGTCAGTTTAACACAAATACACCAGTAACAAAGCGAAAACACATGGAATGACAATTTTTTAACACTGTGACATTAACACTTTAGTACCAGACCTGTACATACAATTCTGCATAAAAATATATATAAAAAAAAAATTATAAAAGTGTTTGCATCCAGAGGTCACACAATGATTTGAGCAAAAAATAAAAAAAATTAATTGCCAAATACGCTTTAAACACAAATAAATAAAAGCCCATTGAAATGTATGGGAGAGCGACACTGAGCGAAAGGTAATACCTGACGCCGGCGCTATACACTGAGCCGCCTGGCTTAATACATGTGACGCTACATGGTGCTGTTAGAGTCGCTCACCAGAATCACTTTATTAAATGTAGTTTCCCGTACAGCGCCACCACGCGTTACCTGCCGTACGAGGCACTGCCTGGGGCTAGACCTTCTTAAATAATCCCCTCAGCCTGGCGTTTCCATGATCACTATTGATGTCTTTTTAACAATTGATGGCCATCCATCTAATGTGGTCAGTTGAGTTCATTACTAGAGATGAGCGAGTAGTGAAATATTCGAAATTTCGAAATTCGATTCGAATAGACCGCGTTACTCGACTACTCGACCGATTATTGAATCCCATTATAGTCTATGGGAAAAAAATGCTCGCCACTTGGAAATCTCAATTCGACCACTTGGAGGTCACCAAGTCCACCCTGAAACATCAGAAAATGATGCCAACACTGCTGGAATGCAACTGGGACAGCAGGGGAAGCATGTCTGTGTGCATATAACGCGCCCAAGTCGCACTATTACGCCACTATCACAGCCACTCAACAATACACTCCAAACACAATATAACTTCTATGTAAAGTGAGACAAGACAAGGAAACCTTCTTTCCTCTACATTGCCATGGACCCCAAGCCAAACTGTACAAAAAAGAAGAACAAAATTCTGCACCCCTTAAAATCACGTTGCCTATGACAACCACAGATGGCATAGGCAAGGGGGAAAATAAATAGACCCCACCCCTAATTGTCATTGTGTGTGTGTGTGTGTGAGATGTGGTCAGACATGTCCTCTTGTGTCATTGTGTCACCCCAGCAGTAAGGGAAGCTTAAAGGAGGAGGTTTGTTACAGTGTGTCACCCCAGCAGTAAGGGAAGCTTACAGGAGGAGGTTTGTTACATTGTGTCACCCCAGCAGTAAGGGAAGCTTACAGGAGGAGGTTTGTTACATTGTGTCACCCCAGCAGTAAGGGAAGCTTAAAGGAGGAGGTATGTTACAGTGTGTCACCCCAGCAGTAAGGGAAGCTTACAGGAGGAGGTTTGTTACATTGTGTCACCCCAGCAGTAAGGGAAGCTTACAGGAGGAGGTTTGTTACAGTGTGTTACCCCAGCAGTAAGGGAAGCTTAAAGGAGGAGGTTTGTTACATTGTGTCACCCCAGCAGTAAGGGAAGCTTACAGGAGGAGGTTTGTTACAGTGTGTTACCCCAGCAGTAAGGGAAGCTTAAAGGAGGAGGTTTGTTACATTGTGTCACCCCAGCAGTCAGGGAAGCTTACAGGAGGAGGTTTGTTACAGTGTGGCACCCCTGCAGTAAGGGAAGCTTACAGGAGGAGGTTTGTTACAGTGTGGCACCCCTGCAGTCAGGGAAGCTTACAGGAGGAGGTTTGTTACAGTGTGTCACCCCAGCAGTAAGGGAAGCTTACAGGAGGAGGTTTGTTACAGTGTGTCACCCCAGCAGTAAGGGAAGCTTACAGGAGGAGGTTTGTTACATTGTGTCACCCCAGCAGTAAGGGAAGCTTACAGGAGGAGGTTTGTTACAGTGTGTCACCCCAGCAGTAAGGGAAGCTTACAGGAGGAGGTTTGTTACAGTGTGTCACCCCAGCAGTCAGGGAAGCTTACAGGAGGAGGTTTGTTACAGTGTGTCACCCCAGCAGTAAGGGAAGCTTACAGGAGGAGGTTTGTTACAGTGTGTCACCCCAGCAGTCAGGGAAGCTTACAGGAGGAGGTTTGTTACAGTGTGTCACCCCAGCAGTAAGGGAAGCTTACAGGAGGAGGTTTGTTACAGTGTGTCACCCCAGCAGTAAGGGAAGCTTACAGGAGGAGGTTTGTTACACTGTGTCACCCCAGCAGTCAGGGAAGCTTACAGGAGGAGGTTTGTTCTGGGGCCCTGCCTGCCTACATATGGGCTATATACCGTTCAGCATAGTAGCCCTAATATTAAGGACTCTCAAGTCTTCTGGTAGCTGGTATATATGGTGGTAAATGCGATATTCTGAGCTTCTGGGGCCCTGCCTGCCTACATATGGGCTATATACTGTTCAGCATAGTAGCCTTAATAATAAGGACTCTCAATGACTCTCTTGTCTTCTGGTAGCTGGTATATATGGTGGTAAATGCGATATTCTGAGCTTCTGGGGCCCTGCCTGCCTACATATGGGCTATATACTGTTCAGCATAGTAGCCCTAATAATAAGGACTCTCAATGACTCTCTTGTCTTCTGGTAGCTGGTATATATGGTGGTAAATGCGATATTCTGAGCTTCTGGGGCCCTGCCTGCCTACATATGAGCTATATACCGTTCAGCATAGTAGCCCTAATAAGGGCTCTTAATGACTCTCTTGTCTTCTGGTAGCTGGTATATATGGTGGTAAATGCGATATTCTGAGCTTCTGGGGCCCTGCCAGCTACAGCCTGTCTTTCCCTGCTGTGAGCGTCTATCCCTCACTAAGTTCAAGCTGCTAATGCTGACGAAGAGGAAGTGCTGAGTTTTGTAGATTCGAGGTCACATGGTTTTTCCAGCCAATGCGGACGCCGTTCTCGCGATGCCAGCGTCCTCCCAGGACCTGTCCCACCCCCCCTGCATGGTGAATGGTGTAAAAAACGCGCCAGGGAAGGTGTGAGGGGAAACGAATTGTGAGTGCGCCATCGCCGCTGTACTCGATCGAAATCGAGTATGACGAATAGCGACTCGGTCGAATACTACTCGCTCATCTCTATTCATTACTAATCTAACAGAGTGCAAGAAAATGTAAAAAGTCAAAAAAGCCCTCAACCATGGGTCATCTCAAATCAGGATGTCTCTCCAGTTAAAGATCCCTAGAAAGCTCAAAATGAGGCATTAAAGCTTATTCTTCTAAGTAATGTAGCAACCTAATTTGTGTGCCCCCTGTGGAACCATTGTGGTTGTGCACCTTACAGGGCATCATGCAGGAGGGCCTGGCCCACTGACTGCCTGCCATCACTAGGGACTCAAGAGCAATGAAGGAGCAGGGGCTGAGTAAGTCTGTCTCCCTGGGAATTTCTCAACTTGAAGGCATCACAAATCAAGATCTCTTGGGAACGATCGGTAAAATAGTTATTTTATGCACTGTGCCCCCAGGATGAATCCCCCCCCAAGGACATCCCAAATTGGGTGTGAAATCTCCAGGTCTCACCATATAAAATAACCTTGATCTAGGATCTGTGTGCTGGGGGAACTTGAGGAGCACATAGGGAGCAGCATTGCTGAGCATACTCCCTTTATTTATTTTTTTCTTCTTTCTTTTTTTTTTGATCAGGGCTGGTCCCATTGGGTTTTGTTCCTCTTTAAAGTCCCTGTCCAGGACAGAGCATGACCTGCACATCTCTAACAGTCTGCTGGGTGTGCCGATCTACGCATGGGATCCCCGATCAGGGTGAGTAAATGGCAACCTGGGGGTTTCAAACTGGAAGGGGGGGTCAGAAATCATTATGTCCCTCCTGTAAAAATGCCCTAAAAAGTACAAAATTGGGCAAAACATTCACTGGAATATCGTTGTCACATTGCTCTCATGCCGCATGTGATTGCTGGCTGCTACTGGGGTTCACTGGACATACAGGCCCATCTGCCTAGTAAACCACATTTAAACAGTCACAAAGTCCAGACAGCTCAGTAACCCCCAGCCCTTGAGCTGGCTTGGAAGCACGGATAAATTTCGGCAAATCCTTAACAAGTAATCTGTATCAGGTGTTCAGCTCACCAAAACCATAAAACTTAATATTTAAAATTTCCATTAAAAACATACCGTACATGTCCTGTGTGAGGTGTAGCCTCATCTCGTCCCCCTCAAAAGGCGACGCGTTTCGGGGTAAGATAACCCCTTAATCATACCTTAATTCTGGGGAAAGATGTTCCACTATAAGAAGACCGGCTTCTTCACACAGGACATGTATGTTTTAATGGAAATATTTAAATTTTAAGTTTTATGGTTTTGGTGAGCTGGACACCTGATACAGATTAGTAAACCACATTGACCACTGGCAGAGAAGAGGTACCTAAAGGTTGCAGTGTGTGCATTGAAGAATGTGGAAAAGGTGGGTATAAATGCCCAATTCCAGGCTTGCTATTAGGGATGAGCGAACCGGTTCGGACGAACCGGAATTCGCTCCGAATTTCAGGGAAAATTCGATTCGGCACGAACCCGAATTTTTTTTTGGTTCGTGACGATCGAATTTTCCCTGAAATAACAAAAAAAAATGCCGGCATGGAGGGAGCGGGCAGGCCGGCTACGCTGTCAGCGGGCGGCGGAAGCCGGCCCGCTGACAGCGCAGCCGGCCTGCCCGCTCCCACCATGCCGGCATTTGTTTAAAAAGCAAACACTTACCTGCATGCTCAGAGCGTGGAGGCCGGCGCCGCTCTCAGGCGCCCTCTGATGACGCGTCCTCTGATGACAGCTGAGAGTGGCGCCGGCCTCCACGCTCCGACCATGCAGGTAAGTGTTTGCTTTTTAAACAAATGCCGGCATGGTGGGAGCGGGCAGGCCGGCTGCGCTGTCAGCGGGCCGGCTTCCGCCGCCCGCTGACAGCGTAGCCGGCCTGCCCGCTCCCACCATGCCGGCATTTTTGTTTTTCAGATGAGCGATTCGTGAAAGTTCGATTCGGGCGAACCCGAATTTCTTGGGGAAATTCGGCGAATCAAGAAGTTCGCTCATCTCTACTTGCTATAGCAGTGGTTCTCATACTTTTTAAGTACCCCCTACAAGAAGTTCCTACCAAGTACCACCAAGGCAGTGATCTATTATAATACAAAATTAAGTAGGTCAAAGGCCTTGTAGAAATATATCAGACTAGTCAGACACTCCTGCTGGTGTGCCTTTGACTACCGCTGTGTACCCATTGGGGTATGTGTACCATAGGTTGAGAAATAGTGGGCTGCTGCATTTTAATAGGAGGGGCATCCAAATTGAGATGTCCTAGGAGTGAGACTATAAACGGACCTAAGGTCTTTTTGGTCCTCTGCTTAAATTCTAATGCAGATTCGGTTCATGTCAGATCAAACCCAAGATCCAAGGGCTGCAAGATGCAAGTTCTTACCAGGTAACCATCACACAACTGCGTCAGACCATAAACAATAGAGCTCAGGCATCAAATGCTTATTTGACAATAAAAGGATTTTCATGAAAGGCGAGAAGGGATGAGCACCTACTCACCCCCACATCTCTTTGTCTGCAATATGCTGGTGGCTTTAGGGTCAGAAAGCTTTATTTCTAGCTGCTCAGGTCTTTTCTGCGTTTGTCTTCAAATGAAGTGTGGCTGAAAGAACCCATTCTACCAGTTCTGCAACGGGGGGGGGGGGGGGGGGGTTGCTGGTGCAAGTGGCCAGGACAACTAAGAATTAGGTTGTCAGTCCTAATATAATGGTAAGCTGCTGACGTATGTCGGCTTACTATCAAGAGATTGGATGATATCTGCATTGCTTTTTATCTATATATTGGATTAATATAAAAATAAATCCTTGCCACAAGCACCGGCTGGGAACGCTGGAAACCCAGCTAATTTATGTTAAAAAAAACACAGCACCCGCACAGGCGCTGAATAAAGGGAATTACAGGGCAACACCGCCTGTTGTAATCCCTGTTTTATATTTTTTATGGTCAGGGTTTTTTTTTTTTTTTAAATAGCAATAGCAAAGAGGACCATTGAAAGACCTGACACAGCAAGTTTAAAGTGCAACACAAAAGTGCATAAAATGCATATAAAAACAACCCCAAACAGCCCAGGGATCCCATGGCAAATGCACCAGCAAAAAAAGATAATGGTAAAATAATTATAACCATCCCCACCCATAGGAATGTATGGGATAAGGCCACACAGTGCAGGGTAGGTGCCTGGTCTTATCTGGCACTGTAGGGAACTTTCATCCTATGGCCGGAGCAGTTGATAGATTGGACACTACCTGGCGCCATCAGAGGCTCTCTGGTGCTCTTTTTCACTTGATAAATACACCTTTTGCACTGGGACCTGACAATCACCTGACACTCATCTGGCACTACATGGACTTAACGTTTCTTAAATAAACCCCCAATTCTTCAATAGACGAAGCTTTAAAGTGGACCAAAACCCAGGATTTTGACTATCCTGGGTTGTGGTCCTTTCCCCCTGGGGTTTTTCACGCAGCGGGGCACCCCCGATCGGAGTGCCCCGCTGTGTGAAACCCCCCAGATTACCGAAGAAACTCACCTCATCCCGGTCCTACGGCGCATATGTGGCCTCTCGTCTAATCAGCGTGCTCGGAGCCGCTGACGTCATGCCGTCTAAAGTCAGTGGCTCCAAGCGCGCTGGCGGCCACATGCCCCGCTTCCCTCTAACAGGCAGCGTGCCCGTACTGGACAGTCACAAATGCCTGGCATGGGCACGCACCCTGCTAGAGGAATAGAGGGGCTGCGTCTCGCGCATGCGCCATTGGACCGGGAATAAAGGTAAGTGAACGGGGCAACCTGGGAGGTTTCACACAGTGGGGCATCCTGATTTTGGATGTCCCGGGGGAGGCAATCGATCGGCCCAGGAATCTTATAGATCAAGCTGGGTTTTGAGCCACTTTAAAGTGATTGACTACAGGACACCCACCCCACTGATTCATCTGGGGGTTATACCCAGTGCTGGCACCATCTATCTTTTATAATTTATTCTAAAAATATAGCACATGTACTTTAAAAATGAATTAAACGCTGTCCAACCTTATTAAGAAGGTTTTAATGATCCACCAACACTTCTCTGGTTTCTATCAATAATCAAAGTAATCAATTGATTCACAGGCAAAAATAATGTATCATCTGGACTTTTGGGCATCTTCCTTCTGGTCCCATTAAGTATGCTGCTGGGGACCGGGAAGAAAAGGCCACTGGGGAGTAAAATGTATTTATTTTATTATTAAAGTGCTTGAATGTGTATGTTTTTTATACTATTTTGAACAGGTAATGGGTCCCAAGCCCCCCTATACCTATACCAAGGAACATAAGGGCCAGCAGCAATCCTCTTGTGGTCGGTTGCTTGCCTTTAATCCTGCTGGAGTTCAGGTCTAGGTGGTGAGGGATTTGATCTAGTGATCGGATGAGTTGCTGAGGTTTTTAATGGTGATCCCCACTACAGAGGAACGAAACCTAAAAGAGGAAAAATCATGGGTGTTGTTAATCATGGATAAGTAGAGCACCCAAAATGAGTTTTGCTCCACTATAAATCTTTTTAATGTGCTTATCAAAATAATATGGTGATATAAGAAGGATGAACTTAGCCAAAAGGAACATTATTACTAAATTGATGGGTTCTGACTGGATGAGCCAGCATGACCAATAGATATCAATAAGGATATAAGATTTGGCTTTGATTTCCCTGACAGGAAACTTAACCAGGTGCTTATTTGGGTTCAGTGACCATGTTTAAATCATAACCGTATATCTAAAAAAAACATAGAGGCTGATTTATTAATAGCGACATGTAGCGACAGTTGAGCGACTGTAGCGGTATTTTCACAGCGCCCGCTAGTAGTCGCTGTGCTTGGCCGTTGTTCGGTTGTTGACAGCGACTCAGTCGGTGTAGCGTAATGTTGAATACAAGGTGACTATTTGACTATTTGACAGGTTCCGCGATGTATGGGTGCGCATGATAGCGACTGGTCAGAGCGACCGGCTCCCCCCATATTCATCAAAAAATCACGCTCAAAAAATTCTCGCGCTGTGAAATGCATGTTTAAACCCCAGAGCGCTGGCGGCGATGTGTTAAAAGTAGTTTTTTAACCCCCAAACAACCATATTTTTGGAAACCCAAAAAAAAAACATTTTTAAATGATTTTGTAATATGAATACATTAATATCAGACCTGTAATATCAATTCTGCACAAATGTTTTTTTTTTCCCCCTTAAAAAAATTATCTAAAATGGCAGAAGTGGTCACAGAATTTTTCACATTTAAAAAAAAAAAAAAAAACATTAATAACAATTAATTATTAATGTTTAAAGATTGTTCCATTGAAATGCATTGGAGAGCGCCAGGTAGCGAGAGGTCATACCTGTCGCTGCTCAAGGTCGGACGCTGGCGCTGTGTGCTGAGGCTGGAATAATGATGAATGAGTCGCTATATGGCGCTATCTCAGTCGCTAAGCAGGATTGCCTTGATAAATGTGTGATTGTGGTGGGGAGCCGGCGTTCTCGTGTCGGGGCCCGTCATTACCGGCCGCTCACCAGTCGCTACCTGGCGCTATTCCTTCATAAATAAGGGCCTAAGTGTCCTTTTTTATTATGCCTCTTGACTGATGCCAAATACACAGCGTTACTATATTGTTCATACACCTAATGTTCCAGACAACACATCATTAGAAGAGCCATCGTTGCACAATTGTTGTCTGCTAGGAGTGTATTACACATTAGTGGTTGTATATCTTTTGCCACAATGACCCGACGTTATCTTGAAAACACAGCATCAGTGTTGCCTTTTTCTGTGGTTAATTGGAATCCACATACAAGGGACATCCTAGAAAATATGCCACAAAATGTTACAGACAACAAGAACATTGCTGACAGAACAGCCGTCAGATGTGTAAGCAAAGAACACCAGTAACCCAAGAAGAGCGGACACAGCTAGCAGGGAGAGCAATGGAGGAGGAGCGTGTCTAACAGACAAACATGGCTCAGTCTGCTGGTCAAAGAGACCTCTGAAGAACACTGAGAGCGACTGTCCCAGGCAGGTCAGTGAAGGCAATGGCATGCGGGAAAAAACACTTCACATAAGCCCTGGGGTCTGGTCACATTTACAGGCTGGTTCATTACTAGCGGCAGTTATCGGCAGATGAGCGTCTGTACAGAGGCGCTAAGAGCAACCGCTAGTATACACTGTGATTGGCTATCGGGTGCTGTGACAGAGTTCCTCAGTCGCTGTAGTAACCTGGCCAGCATTGATGAATGAGATGTATGTTGGGTGCTCGAACACCAGTACAGCGCTGCAGCGAGCGAAAGGTAGCAACAGCTCAGTGCAACCGACTCTCAGCGACTCACACCATATTCAACACAGCGTCGGTGCTCTGGATCTGGGCGCTGTAGCATAGAGCGCCAGGCGCTGTGTGATTAAAGTCTGTTTTTGGACACATATCCACCAGTAACAAAGAGAAAACACATGGAATGACATTGTTGTCACATTGTGACATTAACACTTTAATACCAGACTTGTATATATATATATAAAAAATCAAAAAAGTTTTCCAAAATGACTTTTTCTAGGCCAGGAGAGGTCACACAATTATGAGAGAAAAAAATATATTAAAAACAAAAAACCCAGTTTAAACAGAAGAAAAGGAACGTCCATTGAAATGTATGGGAGAGCAACAGGTAGCGACAGGTAATAGCTCTGGAAGCTAGAGCGCCGGCACTATACGCTGAGCTGCCTGAAATCATGAATCATACGCTACATGGCGCTGTTAGAGTCGCTCACCAGATTCGCCTTCATAAATGGGGTTTTGCTTACAGCGCCCAGCGTTTACCAGACGCTCCCTGCCGCTACGAGGCGCTACCTGCCGCTATCCCTTGATAAATAAACCCCTTAGTTACTTAATGAACAGGTCCGTTAAAGTGCATCTACACAAAAAAAACTGGAAGAATGCAGAATGTGAAGATACTCACCTCCTTCGTGCTCTCCGCTCTTGCCGCCGTTGCACAGGAAGCGCTATCAATGCAGAAAAGTGATGCTGCTCAGTTATGGACATTTCTCCTATATTTAAAAAAACCTTAGTAAATGACATTTTTTTGTTGGCACTATAAGTGTCCTCAATCATGGGAGCCGGAGGCCATCTTGTTGTAGCCCTGGCTGGTGAGTTACAGCAGCGTCCTGCTACTGCAACCTGAGCAGCCCAACAACCAGCTTTTCTGCGTTCGGGACGGGCACCAAACTCAAACACAGACTTCTGGTTGAAGTCCTTGTTGAAAGATTGGTACATTCTATTGTTCATCAACCAGCTTTTCCATGTTTGGGCTGAGTCCCGAACCCTGGCCGAAAGTCTGTGTTCAGGTTCAGGGACCCGAACATGCAAAGTTTGTCACGTTTCCATTCTGGACAGAAAGCGCAACACACAAATAGCAAACTTTACATCCTATCTAGTTTTTGGAACAAGCATGGGATATTATTGTAAGCTCTTTAATTATTGTCTGCTGAAAACAAGGCAGAGATGACTGAGCAAATCTTTTACCTAACCCACATAGTGTTCCCGCAGAGGTGATTCGGGGAGGTCAATTCATTAATAGCGGCAGGTAGCGACAGTTGAGCGACTGTAGCGGCATTTTCAGAGCGCCCGCTAGTAGTCGCTGTGCTTGGCCGTTGTTCGGTAGTTGATAGCGACTCAGTCGGTTTGCCGTAATGTTGAATATTGGGTGAGGAGTCGCTATTTGACAGGTTCCGCGCTGTATGGGAGCGCATGGTAGCGACTGGTCAGAGCGACCAGCTTCCACCATATTCATTAACAAATCACGCTCAAAAAATTCTCGCGCTGTGAAATGCATGTTTAAACCCCAGAGCGCTGGCGGCGATGGGATAAAAGTAGTTTTTTAACCCCCCAAACCACCATATTTTTGGAAACCAAAAAAAAGAAGTTTTTTAAATAATGTTGTAATATGAATACATTAAAGTGGACCAACACCCAGGGGTGATTGGCCCAGGAATCTATAAGATTCCCGGGCCGATCACCTCACTCACCGCGGGACATCCGAGATCGGGATGTCCCGCGGGGTGAAACTCCCCAAAAAAACCCCAAACTCCTTACCTGATCCACCGCCGCTTCCGCCGCCTCCGTCTCCCGAGCGCCCCTCTAGACGTGCGCGCGCCCGCGCCGGCCGTCTGTGAATGGCCGGCACAGGCGCGCACACGCCGAGAGTGACGCACGGGAGGCGGCGGCGGACGCGCTGTCTTGGACGCCGCTGTCACCCGCTTGGACGTCGGCGGGGATTGGACGGCGCGATCACTTGGGAGCGGGGAGAGGTGAGTTTTTTGGGGTTTCTGGGGGGTTTCAGAGAGCAGAAACACCCCCGATAGGGGTGCCCTGCCGAAGTGGACCAAAACCCAGGATAGTCAAAATCCTGGGTGTTGGTCCACTTTAAAATCAGACCTGTAATATCAATTCTGTACAATTATTTTTTTTTTTTTACCTTAAAAAAATTATCTAAAATGGCAGAAGTGGTCACAGAATTTTTCACATTTAAAAAAAAAAAACATTAATAACAATGAATTATTAATATTTAAAGATTGCTCCATTGAAATGCATTGGAGCGCGCCAGGTAGCGAGAGGTCATACCTGTCGCTGTTCAAGGTCGGACGCTGGCGCTGTGGGCTGAGGCTGGAATAATGATGAATGAGTGGCTATATGGCGCTATCTCAGTCGCTAAGTAGGATTGGCTTGATAAATGTGTGATTGTGGTGGGGAGCCGGCGTTCTCGTGGCGGGGCCCGTCATTACCGGCCGCTCACCAGTCGCTACCTGTCGCTATCCCTTGTTAAATAAGGGCCTATGTCAGCGTAAAAGCAATGCTGGGTTACCAGAACTATGGAGGCTGCTCTAGTGCCGGCCTCTAATCCGGCCTCATTATCTAATGTTTGCTGAGTCACTGACCTGGAAAATACCTGAAAGACCTCCAGCGATTGGCCCCAGGGATCTATATGCTGAGTATAGGGACTAATCTCTATTGTGATGTCATTCTTCTAGGAGGGACTTGAAGACTTTGTTGACTTTAAATCTATGAAATCGAAGGTGGGAACCTTGTGCCCAACAAAGTTACTCCGAACATCCTTCACCATTATTGTTTGTTGACGATGGATCTTAGCGACTGGTTGCTTTTGTGTCCTCAGCAGAGGCAGTTACTACTGTTGGCTACTGTGGCTTTGATGCAGATTCACCAGTTGTCAGTGACTAAAGCTTTTTTTTTTACATTACTTCACCTTACACCACAGTGGTAAACCTGTTTCTCTAGATTTATCTTATGTCCAAACAATAGGGTTGATTCAGAGCCTGGTGTGAAACTCACTTCTTTTTTTAGGAGAGAAAACTGCCATTCACTTTCATTGTCTACCGGGTGTACCTTTTCACCTGGTGCTAAATCAGCCCCAAGGTAGACAATGAAAGTGAATGGCAATTTTCTCTCCTGAAAAATAACTGGCAGGCTTATTACTAGCGCCAGCTATCGGCAGATGAGTGTCTGTACAAAGACGCTTAGAGCGACCGCTAGTATACGCTGTGATCGGCTATCGGGCGCTGTAACAGAGCGCCTCAGTCACTGTAGTAACCTGGCTGGCATTGATGAATGAGATGTATGTTTGGCGTTCTAACACCAGTACAGCGTTGCAGGGAGCGAGAGGTAGCGCCAGCTCATTGCGACCGACTCTCAGCGACTCACACCATATTCACACAGCGTCGGCGCTCTGGATCTGGTCGCTATAGCACAGAGCGCCAGATGCTGCGTGATTAAAGTCTGTTTTTGAACACATAACCACCAGTAAACAAGTGAAAACACATGGAATGACATTGTTGTAACATTGTGACATTAATACTTTAATACCAGACCTGTAATGACAATTCTGCATAAAAATATAAAAAATCAAAAAAGTTTTCTAAAATGACTTTTTCTAGGCCAGGAGAGGTCACACAATTATTTGAGAGGAAAATAAAAAAAAACCCTGTTTAAACAGAAGAAAAGGAACGTCCATTGAAATGTATGGGAGAGCGACAGGTAGAGACAAGTAATACCTGGCGCTCTGTAATGATGAATCGGACGCTACATGGCGCTGTTAGAGTCGCTCACCAGAATCACCTTCATACATGTGGTTTTGTGTACAGCGCCCAGTGTTCACCAGACGCTGCCTGCCACTACGAGGCGCTACCTGGCGCTATCCCTTGATGAATAAACCCCTCAGTTTTCTCACCAGGCTTTGAATCAACCCCAATGTGTCCTATAGCAGCGTGCTCCATATGCAGAGGAGTAGCTGGGCTTTCTGGCACTCGGGCCAAACATTGGGAATGGAGCCCTCCACCTGTGCTCAAGTCCCCCTTTGGCGCCCCTGTGACCCGCTCCCCCCTCAGCTATGCCCCTGTACAAATGCTACAATTTCAGACAAGTTCTTGGTTAGATTTAACCTCCTAACTATTCCAGTGAAAAAAAAGAACTTCCAAAACAACAAAAAATGTGTTCCTATTAGAAGGGGAAGCACCAGACACACAGTGCAGAGTGTGGGGTCCGGACACACAGGGCGAGGGGGCAGTAAGGCCCTTATTTAACAAGGGATAGCGACAGGTAGCGACTGGTGAGCGGCCGGTAATGACGGGCCCCGCCACGAGAACGCCGGCTCCCCACCACAATCACACATTTATCAAGCCAATCCTGCTTAGCGACTGAGATAGCGCCATATAGCGACTCATTCATCATTATTCCAGCCTCATCCCACAGCGCCAGCGTCCGACCTTGAAGAGCGACAGGTATGACCTCTCGCTACCTGGCGCTCTCCAATGCATTTCAGTGGTTTTTTTTTTTTATGTGAAAAATTCTGTGACCACTTCTGCCATTTTAGATAATTTTTTTAAGGGAAAAAAATAAAAAAAAATAAATTGTACAGAATTGATATTACAGGTCTGATATTAATGTATTCATATTACTAAATTATTTTAAAAACTTGTTTTTTTTGGTTTCCAAAAATATGGTTGTTTGGGGGTTAAAAAAACGACTTTTAACCCATCGCCGCCAGCGCTCTGGGGTTTAAACATGCATTTTACAGCGCGAGAATTTATTGAGCGTGATTTGTTAATGAATATGGTGGAAGCCGGTCGCTCTGACCAGTCGCTATCATGCGCTCCCATACAGCGCGGAACCTGTCAAATAGCGACTCCACACCCAATATTCAACATTACGGCAAACCGACGGGGAGGCCGATTCATTAATAGCGCCAGGTAGCGACAGATGAGCGCCAGTAGCGTGATTTTCACAGCGCCGCTAGTATTCGCCTTGCTTGCCCGTTGTTCGCTTGTTGACAGCGACTCAGTCGGTGTGCGGTAATGTTGAATACGAGGTTAGGAGTCGCTGTTTCACAGGTTCCGCGCTGTATGGGTGCGCCTGACAGCGAATGGCCAGAGCGAACGGATCCCACCATATTCATTAACAAATCACGCTCAAAAAATTCTCGCGCTGTGAAATGCTTGTTTAAACCCCAGAGCGCTGGCGGCGATGGCTTAAAAGTAGTTTTTAACCCCCAAACAACCATATTTTTTGATTAAAAAATTTAACAAGTTTTTCTAAACATTTTGTAATATGAATACATTAATATCAGACCTGTAATATCAAATCTGCACAAATTTTTTTTTTTTTTTTTTACCTGTAAAAAAATATCTAACATTGCAGAAGTGGTCACAGAATTTTTGACAGTAAAAAAAAAAAAAAAAAACATTAATATCAATTAATTATGAATATTTAAAGATTGCTCCATTGAAATGCATTGGAGAGCGCCAGGGAGCGACAGGTCATACCTGGCGCTGTGATGGGATTAGCAGCAGCGCTAGCTGATGCTCTCGCCGGCGCTAGCCTCATTTAGCGTGATAAATGCCTGATTGTGTCCGCCGCCTGGCGTTCTGGAGTCGGTAGCCGCCGATAGCTGGCGCTACCTGGCGCTAGTGAGACACTACCCGGCGCTATCCCTTGATAAATAAGGCCCTGAGTTGCTATCAACTACCGAACAACGGCCAAGCACAGCGACTACTAGCGGGCGCTCTGAAAATGCCGCTACAGTCGCTCAACTGTCGCTACCTGCCGCTGTTAATGAATCGGCCTCCCCGTGTCAGCAGTGTGCTCAAGCAAACCTAAAAGCTCCTTTTTAATCCATATGAAACAGTCAGGGGTTAAAGCGGAACAATCTCGGGCCTACCAACTATAAGACGCTAGGGTCAGAGGCCCCCTCTTTGTGGGGCGCAACAATTTGGCATACATTGCTGTGTTAACCCCCTAGATCACCCATTATACCCACCTCGTCGGCAGGCCGCAGCGACATCCTCAGAGCCGGATTATGAGGGGGCGCAAGGGGGGCACACTCTGGGGCCTCCACCACTTGCCCTGCAAAGGGGGCCTCCACCAACCTTTGGGTTATGGTCTGCTACAGGAGGCTTTTCAGTCTTTGGTCTCACGGGCCCCAGAGCCAGCAACAAAGTGGGACCCCTGCTCCTGGGCAAGCCTTTTTTAGTTTTTGCAAGCCGGCAGCCAAAGCCACCACAGGGCAGGAAGGAGAGTCTAGAGCAGTAAAGCCGCCGTCAGCAACGCTACAGTGATGGGTGCAGAGCTGTCAATCGGCGACTGATCCCTGCACATAAGTGGCTGGCAGCTCAATGCAGGGAACTGTTTACTGCTGGACCAGCCGGGTGACTACACTACCCCCCACCAAGAATGGCAAAGCAGGAGTTCCCGAGCAGCACGCACCCGCACAAGGGACTCGATCTGACGTTCCAGTAAGTAGGCGGGTGCCAGACAACCATCAATCAGTTACTTGGCTGGACTATTATTTTAAAGATAAAAAAATACTGTGTCTGGGGCCTCCACCACACTTACTCCGGCCCTGCATATCCTATCTGAGGCGTGTACCTGTGCCGGGCATTTCTGAATGGCTGTGGTTTGTGCTCCATTCATCTTTCCTATGATGACCTGATGTCAGAACAGCTATAATTTGGATTAATGGAGTGCAAGCTGCTCATTGGCTGGCGGCTGGCTCATGCACCGTGAGATCACCAGAGAGGTGAGAGCCAGGGATTTCAAAGAGTGGGGCATCCCAAATCCTAGGTTTGGTTCTCCAAACCAGGGATTTTCACTATCCCGGATTTTGGTTCTCTTTTCTGGGATATTCCGATTTGGGATGCCACGCTGCGTGTTTTCCTCCAGGATTACCTTCTTTCCACAGTGCATGTATGGGCCACTCAGCCAATCAGCAGCTCATATTCCATTCAGATTTTACTTTTTAAAGAAAAGCTGAATGTAGTGTGTGCCACTTGCTGCACCCCTGGTCCTCTGTGTGCCTAGGGTAAGCATATAGCAGGGTATATAGCAGGTGAGCCCAAGGGTTTCACAGAACAGGGCATCCCAAATCAGGATGCCCTTACAAAGAGGGAGACCACTGGTCCTAAGGTCTTATACACTCTTGGGAGGTAATTGCTCCTTTTATTAGTTTTAGTCTTATTTTAGTGATGAGCTGAACAGGCCCCTATTCCTTTAGGAGGCTCGTTGGCCAAAGGTGTCTGTCTGGCTATTTACATCTTTATTGAAATCATTATATAAAATTATACCTATCTATTTAAATATAAGAGTGCACCACCTAATAAATGGGCTCACTCTTTAAACACAAGTCAAAACCATCATGGAGGGGACGTGGACCTAGGCCACACCTTCCTCCCAATGAGGAGCAGCAAACCACATATCAATTTAACACATTTTATTTCAAAATAATACACAGTAATAAGGATAAAAATACATAAAACACAAGACACCTTAAAATCTGCTGCCACTGTGAGTGTAATATTTTGTAATAACATTTTGTTAAATTGATATGTGGTTTGGTGTTCCTCATTGGGAGGAAGGTGGCCTAGGTCCACGTCCACTCCATGATGGTTTTACAATTATACATCCTTTAAAAAAAACAAAACAATTTGATCACTTGGCTTTTTTCCCCTCTTCTTATTTTTAGGCGCCCCCCTCCCTCTGGGGGTAATATCTGTCATGCCAGACATAGGGACATGTATGCCCGGGGCTCCAAAGCCAAACAGCTAGCCCTGGCCCTGAACATACCAATGCCTATAACCATCGGCAGAGGTCAGGTGATCCTCTGGTAAGATCCTGGAGATGGGTGGAAGGTGTCCACCTGAAGAACAAATGCCGGAGCCTGAAACTTGAGGAAGAGGATGACGCAGGAGGAGGATGACGATGGCTTGGGGAGTATGGTTATGGGGTTATTTAAGAAGGGATATCGCCAGGTAGCGCCTTGTAGCGGCAGGCAGTGTCTGGTGAACGCTGGGCACTGTAGGCAAAACCAATTTATGGAAGTGAATCTGGTGAGCGCCTCTAACAGCGCCATGTAGAGTCCAATGTATTATTACAGGCGGCTCAGCGTACAGCACCGGCGCTCTAGCTTCCAGAGCGCCAGGTATTACCTTTCGCTCAGTGTCGCTCTCCCATACATTTCAATGGCCGTTCATTTGCTTGTGTTTAAACAGCGTGTTTGACAATTTTTTTTTTTTTTTGCTCAAATCATTGTGTGACCTCTTCTGGCTGCAAACAAACACTTTTAGAAACTTTTTTGACTTTTAATATTTTATGCAGAATTGTCATTACAGGTCTGGCATATGTGTTCAAAAACAGACTTTAATCACACAGCGTCTGGCGCTCTATGCTATAGCGCCCAGATTTAGAGAGCAGACGCTGTGTGTGTAGTTTTTTGATAAGTATAGTGTGGAGCGCCGAGTGCCGGTCACACTGAGCTGGCGCTACTTTTCGCTCGCTGCAGCGCTGTACTGGTGTTAGAGCGCCTAACATACATCACATTCATCAATGAGGGCCAGGTTACAGCGCCTGATACCCGCTTACAACATCTACTAGCGCCGCTATACAGACGCTCATCTGCCGATACCAGCCTCCACGTTTTTATTTTGTATTAAAGTAAATTTTTTACACACACACACACACGCACATAATCCTTGTGAACTGGAAAATGATAATACCAGTTTAAAGGCTTGGGGAGACAAGCCCAGTGTTTTTCCAAAAAGTGCCCAGTTCCCTGGAAAAGCCTTGGGCCTATTCTGAATAATATGGTTGATTCAGAGCCTCTTTCTTATCATTTTTATGGAGGTCTTGCTACCAAACGAAAAATCATGCAAAAATGAAAACATTTCACACTAAAGTTCTCACAGGAAAAAGGCTTTGCTGAATCAGACGAGGGGAAAAAATGAACGAGAATGGAAATATTGACGCAAAAAAAAGGTGAGAAAGGGGCTCTGAATCAACCCTAATGTGCTCATATGACTAATGTATACTCAGGTATAAAAAGAAATTTGTGCTAAGCTTTTAACCGATTCCTGTGCAACACACAACAAACACACACCATTGAACACACGGGGAGGCCGATTCATTAATAGCAGCAGGTAGCGACAGATGAGCGACTGTAGCAGCATTTTCACAGCGCCCGCTAGTAGTCGCTGTGCTTGGCCGTTGTTCGGTTGTTGACAGCGACTCAGTCGGTGTGCAGTAATGTTGAATATTGGGTGAGGAGTCGCTATTTGACAGGTTCTGCGCTGTATAGGAGCGCATGATAGCGACTGGCCATAGCGACCGGCTCCCACCATATTCATTAACAAATCACGCTCCAAAAATTCTCGCGCTGTGAAATGCATGTTTAAACCCCAGAGCGCTGGCGGCGATGGGTTAAAAGTAGTTTTTATCCCCCAAACAACCATATTTTTGGAAACCAAAAAAAACAAGTTTTTAATTACATTTTGTAATATGAATACAATAATATCAGACCTGTAATATCAATTCTGCACAAAGTTATTTTTTTTTTTTTTACCCTTAAAAAAAAAAAAATCTAACATGGCAGAAGTGGTCACAGAATTTTTCACATTTAAAAAAAAAAAAAAATAATATGAATAAATTATGAATATTTAAAGAATGTTCCATTGAAATGCATTGGAGAGCGCCAGGTAGCGAGAGGTCATACCTGTCGCTGTTCAAGGTCGGACGCTGGCGCTGTGGGCTGAGGCTGGAATAATGATGAATGAGTCGCTATCTGGCGCTATCTCAGTCGCTAAGCAGGATCGGCTTGATAAATGTGTGATTGTGGTGGGGAGCCGGCATTCTCGTGGCGGTGACCGTCATTACCGGTCGCTCACCAGTCGCTACCTGTCCGCTATCCCTTGTTAAATAAGGGCCTACGGGGCAGTAAGTGCAAACCAAGCTAATAGCCTCAGGGGAAAGGGAACATTAGAATCTTTATGTAAAAATATAAAATAAGCTGAATAATTTGACCTTTTGAACCTAATAGGCAATACTGTGGTTGACCTGGACCCAGAGCTACTCATTGGAAATTTCCTTGTAGTGCTACTGTGCCATCTGCACAAGGTGCCGCATTCATTAGAACCCATCCACAAGGCCAAACAGGTGCAAAGGGGACGTTCCACAGATTTATTGTCCTCCTTTAAGGGTTAGTCTAACAAACATTTGCTTTGCTTTCTTTTTTTATTGTGCATGCACCTGCATTCTCAATAACATTACTTCAGTATTAACAGGTGTAATGGAGAAGTAAAGCATAAAGTTATTCAGAATGTTTGGGCCACTACCAGGGACTTAAAGTGGACCAACACCCTCCCATGATCGGCCTGGGAATCTTTAACATTCCCGGACCGATCAGACCCCTGACTGCGGGGCACCCCGACCTTGTGAAAACCCCCCAGAAACCCCTAAATCCCTACCTGCTCCTCGATCCAGCGGCGCACGCTGCTGCCTCCCGCACGTCCCTCTAGCAGGACGCGCACCCGCGCCGGCCGTTTGTGAAGAGTGTAAGAGTGACACGCGGGAGGCGGCAGCGGGCGCGCTCTCTTGTCCGTCACTGCCTCCCGCTTTTCTGCCGGCGGGGATTGGCTGCATCAGTCACGTGGGAGCGGGGACAGGTGAGTTTTTGGGGCTTTCTGGGGGGTGCCCCACCGAAGTGGACCAAAACCCAGGATAGTCAAAATCCTGGGTGTTGGTCCACTTTAACATCTAACATGAGACTCCAGCACCCCCAGACCAATGGTTATGGATAATCAAACTGGTTGTCAGTCTTCCATTATCCAGGGTGACTATCCAAAACTACAGGAAGTTAGTGACAAGCAGTGGTCTACTATCAGACCCACCTGTCCCAAGGTTTGCCACCTGCTTGTTTTTTTTACTGGCCACTGGATTAGGGGTGCTGGTATTTTTTTACTGGTAACTGAGGATGGGGAAAATATACCCGCAATTACAATTACCAGTAAAAAAAAAACAAATACCGGAACCAAACTGGCCAGTGGGCAGTAAAAAAAAAAATTCCTCCCAAGTGGCATCCCTACCTGAGCCCCAGCTTCTCATTAAAAGCCAGATGGGTCTATCCCTAAGCAGGCTTATGATGATGTCAATAACAACTAAAAACCTGAGTATCTGTGCTCCAGGCTTCAGACTGACTGCTGTAAGAATGTTGTTTGGTGAGCTTAGCTTTCAATACAACCTTGACAATTCAATAGGAAGCAGAGACAACTCACTGCCACAAGAACAACTTCTCGGAGGGCAAGTTCCAACCTGTTAGATTGTTACTAAAGTATAAAGAAGGACTATCGCGAAAAAATGTCCCAATGATAAAAATATGTCTAAATATGGATGACAGGAGAGGGGTCACTTATACACCCACCATCAAGAAATGTAAGGGATAGGAAAATGGGGGGGGGGGGTTCTATCTCCCCTGATACACTCAAACCTGGAACCTCTAGATTTTATTCCTAAAAGGAGAAGAAACCTTTTTGACTAAACAAGCTTTAACTGTTCATCTTACATAACATATCTAAGAGGCTAATTCATCATTAGCGGCAGGTAGCGACAGATGAGCGTCTGTAGCGGCATTTTCAGAGCGGCCGCTAGTAGTCGCAGTGCTCGGCCGTGAGTCGCTACTTTATAGCGACTCAGTCGCTGTTCAGTAATGTTGAATACATTGTGAGGAGTCACTATTTGACCAGTACAGCGCTGTATGGGAGAGAATGTTAGCGACTGCTCATAGCGACCGACTCACACCATATTCAGCAAAAAAACAGCCTCACAAATCTCTGGCGCTGAAAAATATTTGTTTGAAGCCCAGAGCGCAGGAGGAGGTGTGTTTAAAGTCTGTTTTTCAGCATCTATCCACTAGTAACAAAGCGAAAACATATGGAATTACATTGTAACAACATTGTAACATGAACACTTTAATGCCAGACCTGTAATGTCATTTCTGAGGAAATATTTAAAAAATTAAAAAATTATGAAAAAACTGCTATTTCAATGCCAGAAGAGGTCACAGAATTATTTGTGATATTTTTGAAAAAAAAAAAAACATTTAAAGAGAAGAAAAGGATCGTCCATTGAAATGTATGGAAGAGCGTCAGGTAGCGAGAGGTCATACCTGGCTCTGTGCAAGGCTGAACGCTGGCGCTGTTCGCTGAGGCTGTGAAAATGATCAATCAGACGCTACATGGCGCTATCCCAGTCGCTAAACAGATTCTGCGTGATAAATGTGTAATTGCGTGCCGTGTCCGGCGTTCACCAGTCGCTACCTGTCGCTACCTGTCATTAACCAGTTACTAACTGACGCTAACCCTTCTTAAATAAGGGCCTAAGTTATACATGTAAGTGTTAATAAAATGAAACATGTTCATTGCTAGTCAAAGAGTGGCTTATAAACAATAACCCAGCTATTACCTTAGCGCCTAAAATTAAAAGTGCGTAACAGTATTCTCCTTTTAGGTGAACTTTAAAGGCACATTCATTTGTTAGGATATTAAAGGAGATTAAAAAAGCAGCCTATAATGGGACTTGGGGGGGGGGGATAGATCTTATTAAAACGAATATCCGAAAGGTGGTGTTAGCCTGTGGTGTCAGATAATTATAGTATAGTCGCGGTTTCCTAACATGCTTTCTTGAAAGATCTAATCATTAATTGATACATTATAAAATAAAAAAGGAGAGAAATTAGAGGGAACATGAACTGAACATGAAATAGGTTCATGTCCCGTTTTTCTTTGTGACTACTGGTTAGTGTATTTGAATTTTTTTGAATTTTTTGGTGCTCAATCAAGTGACACAGCATCCCTGGCCCGTTCAGAATGTTTTATTTCGTTCTGCCTGTGGCAGCTGAGGCGCTAATAGCATCTCTCTGCAGACGCTCAAGTAGCGCTAGTGATAAATGGACCTCTATCAGGCTGATTCCTTACTAACGCCAGGAAGTGACAGATGAGCATCTGTAGCGAGTAGTCGCTGTGCACGGCCATGGTTCGTTGTTTCAGAGCGCCTCAGTCGCTGGCCGGCATTGTTAAATACTAGAGATAAGCGAGTAGTGAAATATTCGAAATTTCGAATTTCGATTCGAATAGACCGCGTTACTCGACTACTCGATCGATTATCGAATCACCAAGTCCACCCTGAAACATCAGAAAATGATGCCAACACTGCTGGAATGCAACTGGGACAGCAGGGGAAGCATGTCTGGGTGCATATAACGCGCCCAAGTCGCACTATTACGCCACTATCACAGCCACTCAACAATACACTTCAAACACAATATAACTTCTACGTAAAGTGAGACAAGACAAGGAAACCTTCTTTCCTCTACATTGCCATGGACCCCAAGCCAAACTGTACAAAAAAGAAGAACAAAATTCTGCACCCCTTAAAATCACGTTGCCTATGACAACCACAGATGGCATAGGCAAGGGGGAAAACAAATAGACCCCACCCCTAATTGTCATTGTGTGTGTGTGTGTGTGTGTGTGTGAGATGTGGTCAGACATGTCTTCTTGTGTCATTGTGTCACCCCAGCAGTAAGGGAAGCTTAAAGGAGGAGGTTTGTTACAGTGTGTCACCCCAGCAGTCAGGGAAGCTTACAGGAGGAGGTTTGTTACCGTGTGTTACCCCAGCAGTAAGGGAAGCTTACAGGAGGAGGTTTGTTACATTGTGTCACCCCAGCAGTAAGGGAAGCTTACAGGAGGAGGTTTGTTACATTGTGTCACCCCAGCAGTAAGGGAAGCTTCCAGGAGGAGGTTTGTTACAGTGTGTCACCCCAGCAGTAAGGGAAGCTTAGAGCTGAGACCTCTTAAAAATTGTGTGGAGGCCCAAGAGCTGAGACCTCTTAAAAATTGTGTGGAGGCCCAAGAGCTGAGACCTCTTAAAAATTGTGTGGGGGCCCAAGAGCTGAGACCTGTTAACAATTGTGTGGAGGCCCAAGAGCTGAGACCTCTCAAACATTGTGTGGAGTCCCAAGAGCTGAGACCTCTTAAAAATTGTATTAAGGCCCAAGAGCTGAGACCTCTTAGAAATTGTGTGGAGGCCCAAGAGCTGAGACCTCTTAAAAATTGTGTGGAGTCCCAAGAGCTGAGACCTCTTAAAAATTGTATTAAGGCCCAAGAGCTGAGACCTCTTAGAAATTGTGTGGAGGCCCAAGAGCTGAGACCTCTTAAAAATTGTGTGGAGGCCCAAGAGCTGAGACCTCTTAAAAATTGTATTAAGGCCCAAGAGCTGAGACCTCTTCAAAATTGTGTGGAGTCCCAAGAGCTGAGACCTCTTAAAAACTGTATTAAGGCCCAAGAGCTGAGACCTCTTAGAAATTGTGTGGAGTCCAACCGCCTGCGGTTGAACGCCTGCGAGATGGACAGTTGATGGGACGAGGAGATGGAAGGTGCAGACGAAGATGCGGGGGAAGGGGGGCTGAAGGAGAAGGCCCCAAAGTAGCCAAGGCAGAGGCAGATGTGGAGGTGTCCTGGCTGGAGGTCTGGACCGCAGTGGCAGCACACAACAAAGGGGAAGAGGCAGTGGCAGCAAGACCGGGCGCAGGTTGTATTGCGTTTGCTCTCTCCCACTCAGCCCAGTGCTTGACTTCCAAGTGACGGCGCATGCCTGAGGTGGTCAGATTGCTCTTCTCAGAGCCCCTACTCAGTTTTGAGTGGCAGATTGCGCAAACCGCGCTCAGTTTGTCGTCCGCGCAAACATTAAAAAATCTCCACACCACAGAAGTACGAGGCCTCGATGGGGGAACTTCGCGCGACTGCCTGCTGCCGGGAAGAGCTTCGGCCCTGCTGGCTGTGGCCTGCCTTCTCTGTCTGGACTGTCCTCTGCCTCTGGACTGTCCTCTGCCTCTTGCTGCCTTATTCGGTGATGTGCAGACCGCATCTCCACTGCTTTCCCCGCTGGACATCACCCCTGTCCAAGTGGGGTCGGTCATTTCGTCGTCCACCACCTCCTCTTCCACTTCCTCTCTCTGCTCCTCCTCCTGCCCACTGGACATTCCAACAGCCTCCCTTGATGGCAACTGCGTCTCATCATCATTGCTCATGATAACAGATGCTGGTTCCGGGTCCACATACTCAAGTGTTTGGGCATCACTACAAACAAATTCCTCTGCTAGCTCCTGGGATTCTTGCAGCACATCTGGAAAAGGACCCGAAAAGAGGTCCTGGGAGGGGTCAAGGGTGGGCTGACTCTGTTGGCCAGGTTGGGAGGAAGGAGGGTCAGAGTGAGACTGTGTGGATGGCTGGGTGGTGGACAAGTGACTGGAAGCGTTATCGGCCATCCATTGCACCTGTTCACGCTGCTCAGGCCTCAACAGAGGTGTACCCCGCCCCCCGCTTAACTGTCCCATAAAGGCAGGGAAGCTGGCTGAGCGTAATGCTGGCTGCCCCTCATCAGCACGCATTGTATCCCCACTGGCTTCAACGCGGTTTGTGCCCCCACCAGCACTTCCGCGCCCCCGTCCTCGTCCACGTCCCTTTGCGCTAGCCCTCCGCATTTCAGACGTTTTACTTTTTTGGCCACACATTATGCCAAATATATATATATTTTTTAGGAGAACACCTGGCTATACAGCCGTATACTGCCAGAAGGTGAAATGGTGCCTATACGCACCGGGTATATAACAGTGTTTTGTTGGCACAGAGGACACAAAACATTAATGCCAAAGATATATATATTTTTTAGGAGAACACCTGGCTATACAGCCGTATACTGCCAGAAGGTGAAATGGTGCCTATACGCACCGGGTATATAACAGTGTTTTGTTGGCACAGAGGACACAAAACAGTAGTGCCAAATATAGAAGGTTTTTTTTAGGAGAACACCTGGCTATACAGCAGTATACTGCCAGAAGGTGAAATGGTGCCTATACGCACCGGGTATATAACAGGGTTTTGTTGGCACAGAGGACACAAAACAGTAGTGCCAAATATAGTTTTGTATATAGGTGCTAATACACCACTGAAGTCTTTCTGTCCCTATTCCAGCAGCAGCAGCTACCCCTCACTAAAGCAGCCGTTTTGAGCAGAGTGTATATAGTTTTGTATATAGGTGCTAATACAGCACTGAAGTCTTTCTGTCCCTATTCCAGCAGCAGCAGCTACCCCTCACTAAAGCAGCCGTTTTGAGCAGAGTGTATATAGTTTTGTATATAGGTGCTAATACAGCACTGAAGTCTTTCTGTCCCTATTCCAGCAGCAGCAGCTACCCCTCACTAAAGCAGCCGTTTTGAGCAGAGTGTATATAGTTTTGTATATAGGTGCTAATACACCACTGAAGTCTTTCTGTCCCTATTCCAGCAGCAGAAGCTACCCCTCACTAAAGCAGCCGTTTTGAGCAGAGTGTATATAGTTTTGTATATAGGTGCTAATACACCACTGAAGTCTTCCTGTCCCTATTCCAGCAGCAGCAGCTACCCCTCACTAAAGCAGCCGTTTTGAGCAGAGTGTATATAGTTTTGTATATAGGTGCTAATACACCACTGAAGTCTTTCTGTCCCTATTCCAGCAGCAGCAGCTACCCCTCACTAAAGCAGCCGTTTTGAGCAGAGTGTATATAGTTTTGTATATAGGTGCTAATACACCACTGAAGTCTTTCTGTCCCTATTCCAGCAGCAGCAGCTACCCCTCACTAAAGCAGCCGTTTTGAGCAGAGTGTATATAGTTTTGTATATAGGTGCTAATACACCACTGAAGTCTTTCTGTCCCTATTCCAGCAGCAGCTACCCCTCACTAAAGCAGCCGTTGTGTGCAGTGTGTATATAGCTAGAATGAGCTATATACCGTTCAGCATAGTAGCCCTAATAAGGGCTCTCAATGACTCTCTTGTCTTCTGATAGCTGGTATATATGGTGGTAAATGCGATATTCTGAGCTTCTGGGGCCCTGCCTGCCTACATACAGCTACTGCCTGTCTTTCCCTGCTCTTAGCGTCTATCCCTCACTAAGTTCAAGCTGCTAATGCTGACGAAGAGGAAGTGCTGAGTTTTGTAGATTCGAGGTCACATGGTTTTTCCAGCCAATGCGTCTAGACGCCGTTCTCGCGATGCCAGCGTCCTCCCAGGACCTGTCCCCCCCCCCCCCCCGCATGGTGATTGGTGTAAAAAACGCGCCAGGGAAGGTGGGAGGGGAAACGAATTGTAAGTGCGCCATCGCCGCTGTACTCGATCAAAATCGAGTATGACGAATAGCGTAGTATTCGATCGAATACCGACTCGGTCGAATACTACTCACTCATCTCTATTAAATATGTTATGTGATTCGCAGTACTACGCTGAATGGGAGCGAATGGTAGCGCCAGCTCAGTGCAACTGACACACCACATTCATCAAAAAAGGAGTCTCAAACAGTTCCGGCGCTCAAAATCGGGTCGATGTAGCTCACAACGCCAGAAGCTGTGTGATTAAAGTCTGTTTTTGAACATGTATCCAATAGTAACAAAGCGATAACATATGGAATTACATTGTTATTACATTGTAACATGAACAGTTTAATAACAGACATGTAAGGACAATTCTGCATAAAAATATTATTAATCCAAAAAGTTTTCTAAAATGTCAGTTTATAGGCCAGGATACATGTCTGAAAGATTTGAGTTAAAAAAAAAAAATGGGATCAGGAAAGGGATTTAAGGATCGTCCAGAGAGATGTATGGGAGAGCGCCAGGTAGCGAGAGGTAAGACGTGGCGCTCTGCAAGGCTGACACTGAGTCTGGGATAATGATGAATCGGACGCTACATGGCGTTGTTCCAGTCGCTCACCAGAATCCCCTTCATAAATGTGTAATTGTTTGCCGTGTCCGGCGTTCACCTGCCGCTACCTGGCGCTATACCTTCATGAATAAGGCCCTTAGTCTAGCCTTGTGCGAAACATGTCCACAAGGCAAGTGGATCAGCTGTGTAAAATGTAGCTATACCAAAGCATCACATACCCTGTCCAGCTTTTCCAGGAGCTTTGGAAATACAGAGACAATCTTTACAGAGATTTTTCCATCCAACAGCGTGATGTACACATCACATTGCACTGTGCAATTCCATTAATAGATTAATAGGCTCATGGCTTCTTTAGAAAACATCACAGCTGATTACAATAGAAACAATTAAGATAAATAAACTTCTATTTGTCTATAACAATGGATCTCTAAGCAGGAAGCTGTCAGGCTTTTCAGAATGACTCATTTTGTTTGTTGCAGTCACAGCAAAGGGGAGAGATAATGCATCCCAAAGTTTTTCCTCCGATCCCAATATATGTCTCTGAGATTTGTCAATTGTAAAGGATTTTGAGAGAAGTTCTCAATTATATTTTGAGATATGCACCATGTGAATTATTTCTGTTATAAGAAAGCACACCCTGCTTTAAAGTGGACCATCACCCAGGGGTGATCGGCCCGGGAATCTTTAAGATTCCCGGGCCGATCACCTCCCTCACCGCAGGGCATCCGAGATCGGGATGTCCCGCGGGGTGAAACCCCCCCCAAAAGCCCCAAAAAACCCTACCTTATCGGCGACGGATCAGCCGCCGCCGCCTCCCGCGAGCCCCTCTAGCAGTGCGCGCGCCCGCGCCGGCTGATTGTGAATGGCCGGCGCGGGCGTGCGCCCTGTAAGAGGGACGCGCGGGAGGCGGCGGCGGCTTATCCGTCGCTTGTCCGTCGCCCAAAAGGTACGTTTTTTGGGGGGTTTCACACAGCGGGGTATCCTGATCTCGGAAGGCCCGCTGAAGTGGACCAACACCCACGATAGTGAAAATCCTGGGTGTTGGTCCACTTTAAACTGTTAAATAAAGGGCTTTTTTACTGCCTAAAGTGGCTCTCCCCCTAACCTGGCTTTTGACGACAGAAAGTAGATAGAGAAGACATAGAACAGAGAGAGTAAGAAGAAATTGCCGCCAACCACGTATTTAATCTCAATATTATCGCACTCTGGAAAGAAATTCCACATGTATGTACACATGTATATATTGTCAGAAATAAACTGATTTGGATTCTAAAATCTCTTCCCTATTCGCTTATACAGTGACACTCACCGAGTGAGAAAGTGTCCAAAATACAACACAGATAAAGTGGACCTCCAGTCAAAAGTAAAAATCAAAGCTTAGTAAATAAAGGGCTGAACCCCATGTAGATATTGTGGAATAGAATGCAAGTGGGGCCGTTCTGAACCGCATGGGCACTGCCATCTTGCTTTACACTTGAAAGCTCTACTTGTTTCATATTAATGTGTAATCATCCCTTATTTCTAGACAGAAATAGTAGGCCATCAGCTGTAATACCTCATCATTGTTCTGCTCACAGCAGAGATCTAGAAACATGAAGAACATGAAGATACATAGTAACAGCTTTCCCCTCACACAGAATTCTTCCAGCAGTTGCCTATTCGGTGTGTGTGCGATAACAGACACAATGCGCCTTGTTTCTGACATTGAAACAAGGGGACTTTCTGTGCCTTGCATGCCCCATAGATTTTATACAGCTAGAGCAGGACGGAACAGCAGCCAGGGACAAAAGGTGAGTATGGCTTTCTTGTTTTATTTGCCTGGGCAGACCCTTTAATGAAAGTCCACCAGGACCCCATACTGCCGTGATCCTAACAGAAGTAAAGCCTTCACTGCCCTAATGATGGTGGCACCTGTCAAACATCCAAGTCTAGTTGCACCTTACCATTCTAAAGTCCCGACAAACTGGTCCAACTGCTGGAATCCCTGCAGCTTCAAACTTGCCTGTGTATGTCATATATTTTCAGAGTAACGATGCCTCCATCATTCTTACTTGGATGAGCATCGGCTGGACACTTGATTTATGAAGTGGTCCTTCCAGACATAGTAAAGGTGAAGTAAATATTTGTTAGAAGTAAATTCTTTCAGTGGGTATGTATGGCTGTATACGCAAAGTGAAATGTGGGCAAATACAGCTTTGTTGATATTGTGAACAGAGCAGCTCACATTTCTACAGTCCTATCTATATGCTATGGGTTTGATTCAGTAAACCTTTTATAAAACTATTTTTAATATCATTTTAATTTAATATAATATAATAACATACTTATTGTTATTATTTTTATTTAGTTATACAGCACCATCATCTTCCATGGCGCTGTACAAAGCAGTAATTACAGAAAGGTAAGAACATAAAAAAGAAGAAAAGACAAAAGAAAAGAACATAAAATAGCTCATGAAAATAAGGATCAATTTATGCTTTATTTCAGAACAAGGAGTTAAAATAAGATGTAATATAAAAACTTTAGGAGAACTTTATGGGAGTTTATAAATGCATAGAAGTACACATCTGTTGGTTCTTAACACCTAAGAGGCTGATTTATTAATAGCGACATGTAGCGACAGTTGAGCGACTGTAGCGGTATTTTCACAGCCCCCGCTAGTAGTCGCTGTGCTTGGCCATTGTTCGGTTGTTGATAGCGAGTCGGTTTGCAGTAATGTTCAATACGGGGTGACGAGTCGCTATTTGACAGGTTCCGCGCTGTATTGGTGCGCATGATAGCGACTGGTCAGAGCGACCGGCTTCCACCATATTCATCAAAAAATCACGCTCAAAAAAATCTTGCGCTGTGAAATGCTTGTTTAAACCCCAGAGCTCTGGAGGCAATGTGTTAAAAGTAGTTTTTTAACCCCCAAACCACCATATTTTGGAAACCAAAAAAAAAAAATTTAAAATAATTTAGTAATATGAATACATTAATATCAGACCTGTAATATCAATTCTGTACAATTTTTTTTTAAATTTATGGCAGAAGTGGTCACAGAATCTTTCACATTAAAAAAAAAAAAAAAAACATTGATAACAATTAATTATTAATATTTAAAGATTGTTCCATTGAAATGCATTGGAGAGCGCCAGGTAGCGAGAGGTCATACCTGTCGCTGTTCAAGGTCGGACGCTGGCGCTGTGGGCTGAGGCTGGAATAATGATGAATGATTCGCTATCTGGCGCTCTGTCAGTCGCTAAGCAGGATTGGCTTGATAAATGTGTGATTGTGGAGGGGAGCCGGCGTTCTCGTGGCGGTGACCGTCATTACTGACCGCTCACCAGTCGCTACCTGTCGCTATTCCTTCATAAATAAGGGCCTCACGGCCTTATTTATCAAGGGCTAGCGCCAGGTAGTGTCTGACGAGCGCCAGGTACCGCCAGCTAACGGCGGCTACCGAATCAAGTACGCCCGGCGGCGGTCACAATGACGCATTTATCACGCTAAATGAGGCTAGCGCCGGCGAGAGCGTCAGCTAGCACGGGATTCATCATGTAGCCGACTGCAACGAACAGCGCCGCTGCTAATCCCATCACAGCGACAGGTATGACCTGTCGCTCCCTGGCGTGGTCCAATGCATTTCAATGGAGCAATCTTTAAATAATCATAATTAATTGCTATTAATGTTTTTTTTTTTTTTTTTTAATGTCAAAAATTCTGTGACCACTTCTGCAATGTTAGGAATTTTTTTTAAGTAAAAAAAAGAAAAAAATTGTGCAGAATTGATATTACAGGTCTGATATTAATGTATTCATATTACAAAATGTTTAGAAAAACTTGTATAATTTTTACATATAAAAAAAAAAGGTTGTTTGGGGGTTAAAAACTACTTTACACACATCGCCGCCAGCGCTCTGGGGTTTAAACAAGGAATTCACAGCGCGAGAAATTTTTGAGCGTGATTTGTTAATGAATCTGCAGCAAGCCGTTTGCTCTGGCCATTCGCTGTCAGGCGCACCCATACAACGCAGAACCTGTGAAACAGCGACCCCGTATTCAACATTACCGCACACCGACTGAGTCGCTGTCAACAAGCAAACCCCGGCCAAGCACAGCGAATACTAGCTGGCGCTGTGAAAATCACGCTACTGGCGCTCATCTGTCGCTACCTGGCGCTATTAATGAATCGGCCTCCCCGACTTTTACTCTATGGCAATAAAAAAAAGCCGCTAAGTGTAAAAATTAGATTAACTTTAAGGCAAAAACTTTTAGCAAAAGTTTTAGGTGCAAATGTTTCCATAAATTCTTCCTTTTACTGAATCTAAACTATTTTAAATTTATGGAATTAAAGCAAAAAAAGTCATAATTTTCATGAGAGGCAAGTTTACTGAATCAAGGCCAATAACAGTATAGTATTTCAATGTGAAAAGCTATAAATGATTAATGAAAAAAACAAAATGACTAAAACATGTATCTACTTTAAAGTGGACCAAAACCCAGGACTTTGACTATCTTGGGTTTTGGTTCTAGCCCCCGGCGCACCCGATTAGGGGTGTCCCGCTGTGTGAAACCCCCCCAGGTCACCCAAACAGACTCACTTCTTCACGGTCCTACGACGCATGCATGGCCGCTCCTCCAATCAGCATGCTCGGATCCGCTCAAGCACTTTCATCTAGGAGCTCGTCTAATCGAGCGGATCCGAGCACACCGGCGTCCGCATCAGAGAGCGTGCCTGCGCCAGCCGTTCACAAAGGCCTACCATGGGCACGTGCCCTGCTAAAGGGATAAAAATTGCAAAAATATCCCGCACAGCTTAGTCAATCCTACTACAAAATAATATAATATTGGTGCTGGCTGGTAGGGGGGCCACCATTACATGTATGTAAACGTGGAGGGCGATTCATTAATAGCGCCAGGTAGCGACAGATGAGCGCCAGTAGCAGTACGCTAGTATTCGCTGTGCTTGGCCGTTGTTCGGCTGTTGACAGCGTCTCAGTCGGTGTGCGGTAATGTTGAATACGGGGTTAGGAGTCGCTGTTTGACAGGTTCCGCGCTGTATGGGAGCGCATGACAGCGAATGGCCATAGCGAACGGCTCCCAACATATTCATTAACAAATCACGCTCAAAAAATTATCGCGCTGTGAAATGCTTGTTTAAACCCCAGAGCGCTGGCGGCGATGTGTTAAAAGTAGTTTTTTAACCCCCAAACAACCATATTTTTGGTAAAAAAAAAACATGTTTTTACAAACATTTTGTAATATGAATACATTAATATCAGACCTGTAATATCAATTCTGCACAAATTTTTTTTTTTTACCTTAAAAAAAATATCTAACATTGCAGAAGTGGTCACAGAATTTTTGCCATTTAAAAAAAAAAAAAAACAAACATTAATAGCAATTAATTATGAATATTTAAAGATTGCTCCATTGAAATGCATTGGAGAGCGCCAGGTAGCGAGATGTCATACCTGTCGCTGTTCAAGGTCGCTCGCTGGCGCTGTGGGCTAAGGCTGGAATAATGATGAATGATTCGCTATCTGGCGCTCTGTCAGTCGCTAAGCAGGATCGGCTTGATAAATGTGTGATTGCGGAGGGGAGCCGGCGTTCTCGTGGCGGTGAGCGTCATTACCGTTCGCTCACCATTCGCTACCTGGCGCTATCCCTTGTTAAATAAGGGCCTAAAACAAAAATAATTGGGCTGCCAGTACAGTCCCAACAGATACCCCTAAAAAAAGCCGCACTCAATAAGAATTACAATTCTATGACAAGCCACAGGTTTTCCCTGCTAAAGGGATAGCGAGGATGTGGCCGCTGCTCACGCATGCGCTGTTGGACCAGGAAAGCAGGTGAGTTTCTGGGTGACCTGGGGGCTTTCACGCAGCGGGGCATCCCGATTCTGGATGCCCCAGGGGAGGGAATCAAGCAATCCTGGAATATTATAGAATTCAGGGCCGATAGGGCGTGGGTTTTGGTCCTCTTTAAAGCGGACAAAAACCCACACTTTTGCCTAGCATGCCCTTGACCCCATGCATCGTTTCCCCCATGAACAGTACCATTTGGCAATTTTGCTATCCTGCTTCACCCTGCTCGTCACTTATGAAGCTTTAAACTGTTGAGTCCCGTCCCCTCAAGTCATTGGCACTGTTGTGAATGGCAGTGATGTAATTGCTGCACCTATGCAATGGCCAATCATCTGCCATCTAACAGCAAAGAGGGACAGCAAAAAAATCGCTATTCCCGGACACCGGACCGATAGGCAAATATAACTCTATATCCTAAGAAGGGAGTATCGTCAAGGGTTTTGGCCAAATTAATTTCACAATTTCATTGGGTTGTGGTCCACTTTAAAGCAGTCCTTTTTTTAATTTTAAAAGTTTTAATCTAAATGTATTTGATATGCATGCAAACCGCTGCATGCTTATTAGTGTCCGATTCCTCTGACCTACCTGGTGGCTCCCGAGGCGTGAGCAGCCACCTAGCTGCGTCTGGGAGTTGTATATGTCCCACAATCCTCCTGGGTGCAGCATCTAATCCCTTGCCTGCATGCTGGTCGTATCAGTTCCTTCATGAAACCAAGTGGAGGCAGCGCAAGATGAGAGCTGCAGACAGGGTGAAGGTGACGGGGTACAAGTCTGCAGCTGCTCATTGGTTATTGCATACATACGTGTCCTTACCAAGGGACTCCTCCTCTCCTCTATGTCCTGCAGAGCAGGATAGAAGCCGTAGCAGGGTTCCAAGATTTGCTCCTCCTTTTAATCTCATTCGGCCAGGACCACGCAAATAATTGGCATAATAGTCACCCTGTCCTTTGGTGCTCTCAGCGTGGGCAAGCACGGCAAATCACAGTGGTTCAACAGCTGTCTCTGAACACAGCTGAGGAATCACAGTACATCTGTCTCATATAAAGCAGCCTGCTCATAGTGTGACATGGGTCTATAACAAGGTCTAACATGAGTGTCTCCCTAACCAGGCTTACGACAATGTTTTGATGCTGATAAGAGTCAAAAGGCTAAAACAAGTGTCCACAAGTAGGAGGGCGACATATTGTTATATGCTATTCCATAGCCAGAGCATAGGGGATCCAGGCTACTTTTAGATATCGCTTGAGCAGTAAGGGAAAACCTTCATGGGCCGGTCTACTGCAAGCGATTCTGAAGAAATTCCCTTATCCTTGGCTTGTATGCTCCATACAAATACTGTAGTTGTCAGGAAAGCCCAGGAGTTACATTAAGGTAAAAGGCACCCGACTGAAGGCGTTACCGCCATTTTTGTTGTGGGCACAGGCCATTCTTTGTGCTCCCGTAAGATTGCTATGGGTCCGCGGGGGAAGGGGGAAAAAATGAGGATGGCCGGAAAAGTGGGTGGCAGGAAAGTGACAACCAACAGAGCGGTTGGGTCGGTGGTGAGGGCGAAAGAGTTATTTGGTTCAACCTGGGCCTACAGCGTCAACCAAGACCTACAGCGGAACCGTACACAGAAAAGGTGAGACCCCCAGGACTGACATTGCCGGGTTAAAACTAGTTCTAATAGAGGGACGGCCGCTGTGCCTGTTTATGAAGGGAGGCAGGAGGCTTACTGACTGGAGGCCCTCAACAACACCCAGGGCAGTTTCTAGGCAAAAAAAAATCTGCCCCCTCCTCACTTATCCTGCTGCCCTATATCCCATGTGCCATGCTGTGCCACTACTTTAGCAGCAGGAAGTGCCCCCCTCCTGTTAACATGACCCAACATGGGGCCTGGAGTATGGCCGGCTCCACTAATACTGACTTTAACCTGTCTGCAGAAAACATGATGGCTGGGCCAATGGCCTTGGCGCCCAGGGCGATTGCTCTGCTCGGCCTCCCCTAGAAACTACCCTGACAACACCTACTGCTCGTCATCAGAAAAGGAGCGAGAAGTTCTGCCTCAGTATTGGCATTGCAGTAGGGTGGCGAGAGCCTCGAAGTTGACCTAGGTCAGTGACTGTTGTGTAAAGGGCTCCTCTGATATTCCTTACCATTGTGGATACTGTTCTTGCCATTTTGGATTCAATTTTGTGACAGGGAGTACATTCCCAGTTCCAGTGTAATGACGTTTCTAAAGATACCAGTGTATATGTGCAGTGACTACAGTTTCCATTCCCCCACCGGAGACCAATCAATTACAATACTTTACGTTTTAGGAAGCACCTTCTGCCTTCTCAAAGTGTGCGAAGAAATCCTCCTGTATGTGTTTAAAACGCGTCGTCATCACAAGACATTCTCCCAGCAAGACGCCCTCTACAATATTCCAGCTTCTAGCACATGACGCCCTCCATTTCAGGATAAGCACATTGTACACAACTCACTGACTGCAAAGCCTTCTAACCACGCAGCTTTCATCATGTTGTCAGTTTGTTGTCCCTGCAAAGAACTGTGTTCCCGTGCTGCCTGTACCGCAATGTTTACCAAAAAAATGCTAAATATGTCTAAAACACACTGTTGCTGAGCAGAAACACAATCCACACGTGGAGGATGATTCATTACTAGCGCCACGTATTGCCAGATGAGTGTCTGTATAGCGACCGTTAGTGGGTATCGGGCGCTGTAACCTAGCATTGCGGTCGTTGTAGTAACCTGGCCGGCATTGATGAATGTGATGTGTGTTGGGAGCTCTAACACCAGTATAATGCTGCAGCGAACGATAGGTAGCGCCAGCTCAGTGCGTCCAGCACTCGGCACTCAACACCATACTTAAACTGGACCAGCAGCCTGGCACAGTTAGAAAAGAAAGGTAGCTGCCATTTTGGCGCTTCCTCTCCCAACTGACTATGCACAGTAACAGGAAGCCCAGCATGACTTCCTGTTTGCCGGTGGCCTGCAAGCCTGTGAGCAGCCATCTTGTTTTTAAAATGTATCCCAGTAGTCATTAGAAAAAGGCAAATTATTTTTTATGTGCAGCAATTTAAATTGCCCTGGGGAGGGATGCCTGAGGACTGTTTGTTGAGTTAGTCTGATTTAATTCATTTTTGACTGTTGGTCCGCTTTTACAAAAAACTACACACACACAGCGTTGGCGCTCTAAAGCTGGGCGCTGTAGCATAGAGTGCCAGACGATGTGTGATTAAAGTGGACCAAAACCCAGGATTTTGACTATCCTGGGTTTTGTTCCACTTTTCCGGGCCACCCCGATGGGGCTGCCCCGCTATGTGAAACCCTCCAGAACGCCCAGATCAACTCACCTCACCCGGCTCCTACGGCGCATGCGTGGCCGCTCGTCCAATCAGCGAGCTCAGAGCCGCTGAGCTATGCACGTCTAAGCGGCGTCATAACTCAGCAGGTACAAACACGCTGGCGGCCACATCTCACGCTTCCCTCTAGCAGAGAGCGCGCCTGCGCCGGCCATTCACAAATGGCCGACACAGGCCCGCGCCCTGCTAGAGAGAAGCGCAACATGCAGCCACGGCCCTCGCATGCGCCATTGGACCGGGATTCAGGTAAGGTTTGCGGGCACCCTGGGGGGTTCCACACAGCGCGATTTAGGATGCCCCGCAGGGAGGGATCGGATCCCCTGGGTTTTGGTCCCCTTTAAAGTCTGTTTTTTAACACATATCCACCAGTAACAAAGTGAAGACACATGGAATGACATTGTTATAACATTGGGACAATAACACTTTAGTGATGTCAATTCTACATAGAAAGATAACTAGTCAAAAAAATGTTGTTTGCAGCCAGGAGAGGTCATAGAATGATTTGAGCAAAAACAAAATGTCCAAACGCGATATTTATACACAAACAAATGAAAGCGCATTGAAATGTATGGGAGAGTGCTACAGAGCGACAGGTACTACATGACGCTCTTGAACCTAGAACGCCGATGCTATACGCTGAGCTGCCTCTGGTAATACAATACTGTGGCGCTACATGGCGCTGTTAGGGTCGCTCACCAGATTCGCTCTCATAAATGTGGTATTGTGTACAGCGCCCGGCATTTACCAGACGCTGCCTGCCGCTACGAGGCACTACCTGGCGCTATCCCTTCTTAAATAACCCTCAAGTTCTCAGGAAACAGGTTCCACGGTTATTGCAGATCAAGAAAAATGCTTGTTTGAAGCCCAGAGCGCAGGAGGCGGTGTGTTTAAAGTGTGTTTTTCAGCATCTATCCGTTAGTAACAAAGCAAAAACATATGGAATGACATTGTAAAACCATTGTAACGTGAAAACTTTATTGCCAGACCTGTAATTAGGGATGAGCGAACCGGTTCGGACGAACCGGAATTAGCTCCGAATTTCAGGGAAAATTCGATTCGGCACGAACCCGGCGCCGCTCTCAGGCGTCCTCTGATGACGCGCCCTCTGATGACAGCTGAGAGCGGCGCCGGCCTCCACGCTCCGACCATGCAGGTAAGTGTTTGCTTAAAAAAAAAAAAATGCCGGCATGGTGGGAGCGGGCAGGCCGGTTACGCTGTCAGCGAGCCGGCGGCGGCCCGCTGACAGGCGTAGCCGGCCTGCCCGCTCCCACCATGCCGGCATTTTTTTTTTCAGATGAGCGATTCGTGAAAGTTCGATTCGGGCGAACCCGAATTTCTTGGGGAAATTCGGTGAATCGCCCGAATCGAACTTTCAAGAAGTTCGCTCATCTCTACCTGTAATGTCATTTCTGCAGAAATATCTGCATTTTCAATGCCAGAGGTCACAACATTATTTGAGATTTTTTTACAGAAAAAAAAACCCTCTTTAAAGAGAAATAAAAGAACGTCCATTGAAATGTATGGGAGAGCAACAGGTAGCGAGAGGTCATACCTGGCGCTGTGCAAGGCTGAACGCCGGCGCTGTTCGCTGAGGCTGTGAAAATGATGAATCGGACGCTACATGGCGTAATCCCAGTCTCTAAACAGATTCTGCATGATAAATGTGTAATTGCGTGCCGTGTCCGGCGTTCACCAGTCGCTACCTGTCGCTACCTCTCATTAACCAGCCACTACCTGACGCTATCCCTTCTTAAATATGGGGCTAGGTTACTGCGCCCGATACCCGCTTACAGCTTCTGCTAGCGGTCGTTCTAAGCACCGCTTTATATACGCTCATCTGCCTATACCTGCCGCTAGCAGTGAATCAGTCTGTAAGTAAACCAGACCCTAATTATTTAAGTTGAAAGTACCAGTGTTCTGCATGTTATGTGCACTATATATGTCATTGTAAATCGAAGCAACCGTAAGTTCAGAATTCATACTGATGTGTTATCATATATGTACTATACTCTGGATAAGTCAGACTTTACAGGCTCATGCACTATAGCAATCACTGTTATATTCAAATACATCCTTAGAAATATTTAGTTAAAAACCTACCAGCCAATGAATCTTCATTGAAGAGTAAAAGAAAAGCCTGGAAAGCCATCCAGGTGGTTGCGTGCCTCCCTCTCGTGTCTCCACGAATGCCTCGCTCTCCTGAGACTCTACATTAACCTGGTGATCTAGGTAACGGCAGGAGCCGCAGGGTCAATAATCCGCAATGTATAGCCTCCATAATCCGCACAACAATGTCAATTGCTTTTGAAAGAAATGGAAAAAAGGGTTAGAACAGGTAATTCCCAGCTGAACGTGTATTTCAAGCCTTTGCATGACAATTAGATGGTATAGGCGGCGGTGCCCACGTTATGGTGCATGTATGGGGGGGTCACAATGTATCATTCAGGTTCATGATGGATAATTTTCCTTGTCGGTATAAATGTCACACTTGATGATGATGATCATGGGAAGTTAGATTTCACAGGATAAGGTTTTAGGAATAGGGACTTACATTTTGGGGTTTTAAGGTAAAGTTTAAAAGGATGGTCCACTATGATGGAATTTCCGCAAACATCTCAGCTCTGGGGTTATAGAGGCTTACATTTCACCCACCAGCATAGATTGTAGCCCAAGGCACTTGAATCTGGGTGCCACACTTCTGACTTCAGGCCTGTAGGGGGAATGTGCAGAGAATGAGGCCAGACCGAGATGCACATTATTCTCTATGGGTGCCTCAGCTTAACTTTCCTACACCTCCGGCCATCTGGAAGTGTGCACAAGGTAAGCAGGGAAGCCTCTTGCCCCTGGTTCTGGCATGAGGTCTTTAAATTGGAACTTCAGTTAAAAAGCCGCCCCCCCAGTCCTCTGGCGCTGAGGCGGGATGGGGGGTTACAAAGAAAAAAAACCCCATACCTTAGCCAGGCATCCACGCCACTCCTCTGGCACTCCGGATCCTAGGCACCGCCATCTTGGCTGAGGTACAGCTTGCCCCTGGGCCATCCTAGTTTGCGATGCCCAGCTTTGTAAAACCCCTGGTTTTCACCAGATACCCTGGGAATCGATCACATAGCACATACATGGACATCCGGCGGCATCCCCAACACTCCTCTATCCGATGTGCGCATTCTCGCCAGCATATCGAAATGGCTGGTGGTGGGTGCAGAGGGGAATGGGCAGCCGGAGGCACCAAGCAATCAATACATTCAGAGCTCAGTGCCGGGGCAATCAATATGCCAATTCTGATTAAATGAGAGACCGGCATGCGCCATGGGAGTGTGGAGCGAGAAATGGAAAAAAAATGTATTAAAAAACCTGAATAAAAAACACATTTTCCTAAAATATCAATATGTAACCAAGAAAAAACAAGTTAAATCTGAAATTGCAAGGTACCCCGAACAGAATATTATCCAACATAACCCTTTTAACTGCCAGCCTATCTGAGGTGTTGTCATTTCATTTCAGGTCATTTTTCACAATTTTTACAAAATTTTGTTTAAAAAAAAAAAAACTTTATTCAAGAAAACCATATGGCACGTGAAAGCCCCATTTCTCTCCATTACAAAAGTACCCCGTATGTATCGAAAACCCTCTGTTTCTGCCCAGGAGACCTTTCTTCCAAACTGAAAAGAGCACTTTATAACATTTCCAAGTAAACTACAACTACTATCAACACTATAAAGGGTTTTTAATCCCTTAAATTGTTTTTAAAAAATGGCAGGGGGTCCCCCCTTCCCAGCATAACCAGCCTGGGCAGCAGCTATGAGGGATTGTAGACCAGGGCTCGGACGCCAGCCTCGGTGGCTCTCGGCCCTAAAGGAAACAAGCCCACACAGCCTTTGCGGCCCCCGGGCTCTTCTGCTCCACCCCGGGCTTTACGGAGGCAGGTAATGGGGTGCTTGGGGTTAAAGTGGACTGTCACCCACCCCTGATCGGCCCGGGAATCTATAAGATTCCCGGGCCGATCACCTCCCTCACCGCGGGACATCCGAGATCGGGATGTCCCGCGGTGAGGGACCCCCCCCCAAAACGCCCAAAAAACTCACCTCATCGCCGCCGCCGCCTCCCGCGCGCTCCTCTAGACGTGCCCCCCCTGAAGTGCCCCCCTGAAGTGGACCAAAACCCAGGATAGTCAAAATCCTGGGTGTTGGTCCACTTTAATTGCAAGTCACCCACCGGCCGCAGGTGGTTGCCAGACCCCGAGCATTGTGAACTGGTATAGAGGTCCCGTGGATCCCTTACCAGTTCACAAAGGATTAAATGTAAAAACACACACAAAAAAAACATTTTATTATTTCATTTTATAATACTTACCTCTGTGTTCCATCAAAGCAGGCTACCAGTCTGACTATGCCACGTGACTGCCTGTAACCAATCACCAGATAGACATGTACAGTGGCAAAAAGGAAGGTGGAATGGGCTCATCCAGTAAGTATATGGCAGTCAAGGGCCTCACTCCATTGAAAAAAAAGAAATGTAACCCTCTGCACAGTCATACTATTGGAAAACTTAGGGCCTTATTTATCACGGGCTAGCGCCAGGTAGTGTCTGACGAGCGCCAGGTACCGCCAGCTATCGGCGGCTACCGACTCAAGTACGCCCGGCGGCGGTCACAATGACGCATTTATCAAGCTAAATGAGGCTAGCGCCGGCGAGAGCGACGGCTAGCGCGGGATTCATCATGAAGCCGCCTGGAACGAACAGCGCCGCTGCAAATTCCTTCACAGCGCCAGGTATGACCTGTCGCTCCCTGGCGTTGTCCAATGCATTTCAATGGAGCAATCTTTAATTAATCATAATTAATTGGTATAATTTTTTTTTTTTTTTTTTTTAATGTCAAAAATTCTGAGACCACTTCTGCAATGTTAGGTTTTTTTTTAAAGTAAAAAAAATAAAAAATAAAAATTTGTGCAGAATTGATCTTACAGGTCTGATATTAATGTATTCATATTACAAAATGATTAAAAAAACATGTATAATGTTACAATCAAAAAATATGGTTGTTTAGGGGTTAAAAACTAGTTAACACCCATCGCCGCCAGCGCACTGGGGTTTAAACAAGGAATGGACAGCGCCAGCAAATTCGGAGCCTGATTTGTTAATGAATATGAAGCAAGCCGTTCGCTCTGGCCATTCGTTGTCAGGCGCTCACATACAACGCTGAACCTGTGAAACAGCGACCCCTAAGCCCGTATTCAACATTACCGCACACCGACTGAGTCGCTGTCATCAAGCAAACGCCGGCCAAGCACAGCGAATACTGGCTGGCGCTGTAAAAATCACGCTACAGTCGCTCATCTGTCGCTACCTGGCGCTATTAATGAATCGGCCTCTTAGCTAACACTTATTAAAAGCATTGACTGTTAGTTAACATAGATGCAGTGGTTGTAAAAGCAAGGTACAGTGGAACACCCACTGGGGCCGATGGGCACCGGACTTTTTCTCTTACGTCCAATTTTTTGGGGATCGTTCCAGGGGGTGCCACCAGCTTAGCTTAGGCTTTGCCAAATTGTTGTTCAGGCAAGTAAGTGTTTTTTTTTTAAAGTGGACCAAAACCCACAGTCCGATGGCCCTGGAGGAGATTCCAGGGCCGCTTGATTCCCTCCCCCTCCCTCCAGAATCTGGATGCCCCGCTGTGTGAAACCCCCCAGGTCGCCTAGAAACTCACCTTTTTTTTCTGGTCCAGTGGCACTTGCGCGAGCAGCAGCCATGTCCCTACTATCCCTTTAGCAGGGAGCATGCCCGCGCTAGGCATTTTAGACGAAGGGGCGGGAGCGGATTCAAGCACACTGATTGGACAAGAGGCCACACTGGCTGGGGATTGGGTAGAGGTCGTTCGGGCGACCTGGGGGGTTTCACACAGTGAGGCACCTGATTGGGGTGTTCGGGGGCAAGAACCAAAACCCAGGATAGTCAAAATCTGTGGTGAGGTACATCGGATGGCACATTGCATGTTTTGTTGTAGTTGAGGTGCATTTTTGTAGTCTTGCACAGGGCGCTGACCTACAGAGAAAAATGACTGTATCTTTTATCATTCTTTTGAGACTTTACAGCCTCATTAAAGCCTAATTTGGGATGCCCTGTCCCTTCCCTTCTGTATTGAGCCTGACCCTACAGCTTTTAACTTGTTTAATAAACCCCATTGTACAAAGATTCAAACTGTTAGAAATCATCATCCAGCATGGTCCCTGCTCTCATGACACACAGACATAAAAGCGCCGCGACTTCAGTGGAGTAGCGTGTCACCCCCATAAACTGGAGAATGTGAAGTAGAAGGGACTTGTTTTTGTTGGATGACCACAGCTGATGAGAAGTGTGTTTTCACAGGTGTCAGGAGGCTTCTCTAGGACAACATGGCTGACACATTACACTCTTCCTTATAACTTTAACACTGCCGACCATCACTGAAATGCAGCTGCTGACTAACAAAAGCCAATAGCATTATGAAGAAGGGTTTTATGGGGCTGTCATGGCCTCGCCTTAAATATTTCCTGAAAACAAGGACTATTTCCTGCTTTATTTCCAAATGACTGTCCCTTTTTTGAGTCCATGTCCCCGTGTCCCTTGTTGTTCTCATTTGCCCCTCTTTGAGGTGTAACATGCAGATCTGCAGCAATAAATCATTCATTTGCCTATTCAAAGTGTTTCTATCGTTATAACTGTTACACCCTATCTCCTATCCAAGGCTCGACAAGGGGGTGTGGCTTAATAAAAAATAGTCCTTCTTTCCCACCTTGAAAATTTGGATTTAAAATTACAAGTGATTCAGTGAAGGGAGGTGGTTAGAGGCATGATTTGTACCTAAACTTTTGACTGAGTATTGTAAAAACTTTGTGATTTCCTTTAAAGGAAAAATGTGGCTTTCCTAGAACAGAAAGTATTTGCACAGTACCCAGTCCAAGGACAGATAGCATTACCCATCTATCCTTGCAGTAGGCGGAGCACTTCCTGGTTGGTGGGCGGGCGCCTGATGGCCGGCGTCCAATTAAAACAATAGACGCCGCCCATAGACGCCCAGCGCGTAACAACCAGGAAGTGCCGGTAAGCATGTGTATGTGTGTGTCTGTGAGAGCGGCGGCCGGGGGAACAGCAGTGAGGGGCCGCGAATGGCAGATGCCGCCCACCCTCCCGTATCTGATATTCGCGGCCTTTGCTAGTTCTGGCCTACTGGGATTTTGCCCGGTATGCTCTATGGCCAGCCCGCCCCTGCTAGTAGCTCACTAGTAGCCGTCCTCTATAGAGCTATTCATAGGGTATGTCACTTTCTGCTTTGGGAATTAAGCTCTCTACATAATGGCTTGTGACTCGGTTTTGGTACTCACCAAGTCTCACCCCATACAGCCAGATACATCCGGCCTAGTGCTGATGAGAGCCTAAAGCTCGAAACACGTGTCCACTAGTTGGATGTGTTTTGCTGTGTAAATTTAAAGCTAATCCTTGGCATTGCACCCTTAGCGTTTCTAAGGGCCTTGGATGGCACAGAGACATAAAGAGATGATTTGCATAGCTCCGCCTACTGCAAGGATAGATGGGTAATGCTATCTGTCCTTGGACTGGGTACTGTGCAAATACTTTCTGTTCTAGGAAAGCTCCTCTTTTCCTTTACCTAAGTAGAGGGTTTTTGTTCTCTTTAGCCCCCCTATATTAAACCTAACATGGGTCTCTCCACATACTGGCTTGCGACTCTGTTTTGATTTCCTTTATAAATTAGTGAAAAGAAATATCCCAAGTTATTTGTAACCCCCCGCCACCCCTCTCTTCCCCTGTGCTAGGTCCCTTAGGCCCCCTTTGGCGCACCTTGACCTGCTGCACCCGAGGCATGTGCCCCCGGCCCTCCCCTAGCTACGCTCCTGGCCTAATTGAATCGTTTTTTTTATCCTATAGAGATAGTGTCAGGTAGCGCCGGGGGAGCACCTGCAAACCATTGTATTTAACATAAAAAATCACAGTGCCCGCACTGGCGCTCTTAGACAGGACATTCAGGCATACAGCACCAATGGAAAAAAGGATGGCAGCACAGTGACAACGCACAAACACATGGAAAGACATTGGGGACACATAAATGACATGACACATGATTTGCAGCACAAAAAGTGCTAGTTATCAGCACATAACCTAAGTGCAGAAAAAAAGCATTGCAAACACTCCAGGGATCCCGTGTCACGTGTAGTAGCATAAACTAAAAGGGCAATCTACCAGTGTTAGATAGCTATTATCTCACCACATGAGTTAAGCCGCACACAGTATATTAAATGAATGCTTAAATTTTATTGTGATATCAGATCATAGACACATAACATACAATGACAACAATACACATAATTAAAATATTTACAAAAAAACAATGAGCGGGCACTACAGGTGACCCAACTGGACTATTCAATACTATACAAAATTTAATAATGGAGAAGATACTACTCCAACATATGCCAGGTATATAAGAGTCAACTGTCTGAAAAGTGAACAGTGCATGTGAGCATATACCTTTAAAGTGGACCAACACCCAGGATTTTGACTATCCTGGGTTTTGGTCCACTTCGGCGGGGCACCCCGATCGGGGGTGCCCCGCTGTGTGAAACCCCCCAGAAAGCCCCAAAATCTTACCTGTCCCCGCTCCCACGTGACTGGACGGTCCAATCCCCGCCAACGTCCAGGCGGGGATCAGGAACGTCCAAGCGGCTGCCGCCGCCGCCGCCTCCCTCGCGTCACTTTCGGCGCGCGCGCGCCCCCGCCGGCCATTCGCAGACGGCCGGCGCGGGCGCGAGCACGCCTACAGGGGCGCGAGGGAGGTAAGGTGTTTGGGGGTTTTTTGGGGGGTTTCACCGCGGGGTGGGAGGTGATCGGCCCGGGAATCTTATAGATTTCCGGGCCGATCACCTCTCGGTGTTGGTCCACTTTAATGTATATGCAAATAGAAAGTGTGACCGCAGAAATTGTGAATAAGAGATAAAATGCTAAAAAGAAACTTGAGATACTAAAGTAAGCCGAACCCCAGTGAGATACTGGGGTGCAAAGTGCATAGTGCAGAAAGTGATCCAATAGTGTCTAAACAGTACGACTAATATACCATGGCGTATACAGATAAAATAACCTCACATCAAGGTAAGGGTAAATAGATAAGATACTGTCACCGGTAATAGGTCCAGGTCCCCTATAGCCACCCGTTCACCAACACCGACGCGTTGCGTGAGCGATCACTTCCTCATCACCCTGAGCAAGTGATCGCTCACGCAACGCGTCGGTGTTGGTGGAAAAGTCTATACATGTGCAAACTAAGAAATAAAGTGCTCTCAACAGTGCAAAAAGTGCCTAAGTGCCAGCATGCATTAAACTAAGTAGTGCCTCTACTTGTCTCCAGAAACGTCAGAGATACACATGTGGAATCCAATATACAATCTCATGTCTGATAATCCATAGTACGCAAAGCAGCCCAATTCCTCCCCACTTACCTTCTCACCTACGCGCTTCGTGGATATGAACCACTTCACCTGGGTGGCTGTCAGTGAAGTGACCAAATATGATATAACTAGAACGCCTAACTCAGAATGTAGCTAGGCTATTCAAAAATGATTCTAAATGGCGCCCCCCATCTGTGCTCAGGCCCCCTTTGGCACCCCCTTGACCTGCTGCACCCGAGGCAATTGTCCCCCATGCCCTGCCCTAGCTACACCCCTGGCCTAATTGAAGCCTATGGAAGAATGACATGTGCACATGATGTGATGGGAACACAGAGGGGGGAGGGGGAGAGGGGGGAGAGGGGGGAGGGGAGGGGGGGGAGAGGGGGAGAGGGGGGGGAGGGGAGAGGGGGGAGGGGGAGAGGGGGGAGAGGGGGGAGGGGGAGGGGGAGAGGGGGGAGAGGGGGGAGGGGGAGGGGGAGAGGGGGAGGGGGGGAGAGGGGGAGAGGGGGAGGGGGGGAGAGGGGGAGGGGGGGAGTTGCGTGTAACAAAAAGCTTGGACTACATCTATAAGGAAATGCAGCCTTTACATATTGTACTTTATTGTGAGTAAACCCCTGGAACGTTCTCTTCATTTTTAACAAATGCCTTATTATGAAATAAAGCGTGATATTTATTCTTTCTTTTTTCATGACATGTTTTTAGCAAAGTTTACTAAATCCAGACCATAGTTTGTGGGGCAGTTTTAGTCTAGTGGTTAAAGAACTGACCTTGTGACCAGAGCTTTGTATTCCATGACCCAGTGATCATGAGCAAGGAACCTAACTCCCAACCACTCCCTGAGCACCATGACCATCACTCCGTGCACCTGTTTGTACTCAGTGTGTTCACTTGTGTGGATACGCGTAACCAAACAAGGACTCCATCTGCTGGATAATATATATATATATATATATATATATATATATATATATATATATATATAGAGAGAGAGAGAGAGAGAGAGAGAGAGAGAGAGAGGGAGAGTATTTTTCTCCCTATAAGACGCACCCAGGATTTGGAGGATAACAATTGGAAAAAAAATATTCTGAAACAAATGGTGTGCTAAAATACTGCCTCCCAATCACCCTATTATAGACAGTACGCAGAATTCCCACAATCACACCATTACAGACCCCACATTACAGACAGTGAGCGGTATCCCACATTACAGGCAGTGAGCGGTATCCCACATTACAGGCAGTGAGCGGTATCCCACATTACAGACAGTGAGCGCTATCCCACATTACAGGCAGTGAGAGGTATCCCACATTACAGGCAGTGAGCGGTATCCCACATTACAGGCAGTGAGCGGTATCCCACATTACAGGCAGTGAGCGGTATCCCACATTACAGGCAGTGAGCGCTATCCCACATTACTGGCAGTGAGCGGTATCCCACATTACAGGCAGTGAGCGGTATCCCACATTACAGGCAGTCAGCGGTATCCCACATTACAGGCAGTGAGCGGTATCCCACATTACAGGCAGTCAGCGGTATCCCACATTACAGGCAGTGAGCGGTATCCCACATTACAGGCAGTGAGCGGTATCCCACATTACAGGCAGTGAGCGGTATCCCACATTACAGGCAGTGAGCGGTATCCCACATTACAGGCAGTGAGCGCTATCCCACATTACAGAGAGTGAGTAGTATCCCACATTACAGGCAGTGAGCGGTATCCCACATTACAGGCAGTGAGCGGTATCCCACATTACAGGCAGTGAGCGGTATCCCACATTACAGGCAGTGAGCGGTATCCCACATTACAGGCAGTGAGCGCTATCCCACATTACAGGCAGTGAGCGCTATCCCACATTACAGGCAGTGAGCGGTATCCCACATTACAGGCAGTGAGCGGTATCCCACATTACAGGCAGTAAGCGGTATCCCACATTACAGGCAGTGAGCGGTATCCCACATTACAGGCAGTGAGCGGTATCCCACATTACAGGCAGTGAGCGGTATCCCACATTACAGGCAGTGAGCGGTATCCCACATTACAGGCAGTGAGCAGTATCCCACATTACAGGCAGTGAGCGCTATCCCACATTACAGGCAGTAAGCGGTATCCCACATTACAGGCAGTGAGCGGTATCCCACATTACAGGCAGTGAGCGGTATCCCACATTACAGGAAGTGAGCGGTATCCCACATTACAGGCAGTGAGCGGTATCCCACATTAC